>OZ004600.1:40242770-40842770 GCA_963924605.1 Malthinus seriepunctatus
GTCACGAAAATATTTTAATCTCGGTAAAATGTTCCAAGGTAGGTTTAGTTTAGATTAGATTTATAATAAAATTGCTTTCCATTAGCTGAAGTGATATTTTAATTCGTCCTTTAAACTACATTTCAAGTTTTGAGTAGGTGGCCTGTGTTTAATGGAACCATTATAAGGCTTTGAATGTTATGTTGGTTTTGGATAACCGGAAGATTAAAGCGAGATGGAGAATTGATTTAATATGGTTACCAAATATAATAAAAATACAAAATTGGCAAAGACGAATCAATAAAAAAAACTTTTCCCCAAACACACAATTGAAGAACAAATTAATTGCTTTTTGTTTTAAGTTTTAGAAAAGTTGCTAGTGAGGAGTGAAAGCTCCCTTTCTTAAATTCTATTTGCTACAATAGTTAATTTCAAAACAATAATAATTGTAAACTTAGCGTGAATTAATGAAATTGAGTACAGTTAACAGTTACAAAACATAATTTGTGACTTCAGTTGACGGCCGTGACTTGTAGGTGTGTTTACGATTCACTTAATTACTTGATAAAGGTTGACATAATGATACACATTCTTTTACTTTCTAAAGGAGTTTCCTATTAATTTATATAACATTATATATTATCATAAATTTAATTAGTTTAGTAGGTGCGAGTTGCGTCTATCACGACCATACTAATTAAAGCATCTTTAAACAGCCCAAAATATGTGGAAAGAAAGTGGTTCGTTATACTTTTGTTTTTTATGGGAATTATTCTAAATTAAAGACACGTTTTATATTAAATATAGCCATCAGTAACTCCAAGAAGATCCAATGCTGTGGCAGCCGATAGGCGACCAAAAGTTAGTAGTAATAGAAGTTATATTAATAATAGAAGAGCTGCGAAGAGGAGATGTCTAACCAACAAAGGGGTTATAGACGGTGAAATTGTTTTCTTCAGGAATATGTTTGGAGTAATTAGGAGGTAAACATACTAAAAGATCCCTGTCAAAGCTACATGATGGCTAAAAGAAGGAGGAGGTGGAAAAAACTCTCGTTTTTGGGATTTTCGCTTATATCTCGAAAACGGTGAGCCCTAGGGAAAAAATTATTCTTAGTAAAATGAACGCTATCAAATTTTCTACCAGATTGCTTCCATTCATTTTTTCTTTATTCTTTATGGTTTTCAAGATATCCGCTCGCAAAAATTGTTAATGTATGACAAAAAATTTTGCTTTACGTTTTTCGTCAAACTTCTGCCTCTAGCACCCCAATCCTTCGTACACTGTAAAAGTCTTCAGAAAAGACGTTGTTTGATACTCACATCTTGTAGGAAATTGGATAAACTTTAATTTTTCTAAGAGTAATTATTCCATAGAACCAAGGATCATATAGAACCCACCGTTTTTGAGATATAAGCGAAATCACCGAAAACGGGACCTTTCCACTCTCCTCCCTCCCTAAGTCATGTAGCTTAGCCGGTGAGTTTTAATATTTTTACCTCTTAACTACTTCAAACACATTCCTGAAGAAAAAATTACACCCTCTTCCATGTCCTCTACGCTTCTTATTTGTGCGTTCGTTGACTAGGTTAATAGCCTAGGCTAATAACTAGGAATTTGAGGAAATTGAACATCGAAACACATAGAAACAGATGCCTATGTGTAATATTTAAACCAAAGACAACTGAATTAGAAGCTTCTTAAGCATAACAAACTCCAGGAGGCCCTTAAATAGTTTGAGAGCTTTGACATGAAGAAGAAATTGAAGGCAGTAAAAGACCCGAAGGCTTTGAAAGGCATATAATCAATAAATTGCAACCGAAGTATTTACTTCATAAAGTAGCCGATAGTATTAGGGGCATTGAACAGATAACATCCAAAATTATAGTTCATCGTGCGAACTAGAGACTTTTCTTCCTTTATTATTTGTGTTCGACAATTTTCTTTTATTACTTTATCGGATCATGCCAGATCATCATCCACAAGTGTAAAACAATGTTTTTAAATTTGTAGATCGAATTATGTTGGTTTAAAAAGAGTGTTATAAACTGTTATTATAATCCATAAATAGCAGGAATAAAAACTCCTGAGAGGATAATCATGTTTAATATGTATTATCAGCAAAGTAATAATGCCGCTGTCTGACAAGAACGATAACAAGTAAAATGTGTGTCTTGGGGAATAAACGATTTCTGTTACACCTTCTTTTTCTTTATTTATATTTTAGTAGAAAATTTTTTGCAAAGTTTATATTTGTTGATGCCAAAAAAAGTACTTATTAATTTAAACAAAAAGTTTCATTATTTTCGAAAACATAATTCGTTTAGTTGGGATAGTAGGACCTACCTAAAATTTATTATTAGGTACAAATTGGTTCCAGAAAGTTGAAGTAAATTAAAAATTAAGGTTGTATTGTTTGCTTTCAAAAAAGTTTGTCGTAGTGGCCCTAATTAGCTTGGACATTTTTCTCATAAATTTTAACGCAGACCAATTTATGTATCAAGACAAAAAGAAACAAGAATTAATCTAGAATACATCTTATTAATTGGCAGAACGGTTTAATAAGTCTGGTCTTGGAGCCAAGTAACATTTAAAATTTTTAATGAGATATTTGACTCTTAGAAAAACTTGTAGTTTTTCATCATTAAGGATGTTGTAAGAAAATTAATTTACAAATATATTGGTATGGCTAAGTAGTCGAAATTCCATCGATTAAGAAAACATTTGTTTTATGGATGTTACAGTACATGTAAAGGTTTCAAAAATGTTACTACTTTTTTTGAGATATTCCAAAAACTACGTATAGTCGGGAACTTATGAGAAGAATAGGGTAGAGCCAATATCTTGCGTAGTATAGATAGAGGGAGCGAGTGTTCTTTCTCTCTATACAGTGTGTTCATGAAAACAGTTTACAAAAGCTAACTTTTTTATTTATAAAGATACGAATGCGGTTAAATTAGTTAAGTTGTAGTTGTATTTGTTTTTCCGGTTTTTGTAATGTAGTTGAAAAAACGGAAAAGGATCTAGTTACCGAGATACAAGAATATGTCACTTTTTTTTAAATGGAGCACCCTATATATTTTTAGATATTTGGATTCCTCAAACATTTCTCTGTATAAAAGTATTAAGGCACTTTATCAAAATATTTAGAAATAACCAAGTTACAGCTCATTTTGTGGTCAGGTATGCTGTGAGTTACACAACCGTTTACGAAACAGTTTACAATCAGTGGTGTGTTGTAAGAAACCGGTTATTTATAACATCAACGTTGAGTCGTTGAACGAAGCTGGATATATGTCTGTTGCATTCTGTTAAATAAAGAAAAAAGACTCAGCGTTCGGGTTATATTATAACTGGTTGCTTACAACACACCACTGAATAGCTAACTTTTTTATTTATGAAGTTACAAATTCGGTTAAATTAGCGAAGTTGTAGTATTTTGTCGTCTTTATTTAGCTGTGTAGTTGGAAAATCGGAAAACGACCTAGTTGCCGAGATATGCCAATATGTCACTTTTTTTAAATTGAATACCCTGTATATTTTTGGATATTTGGATTCCCCAAACTTTTCTCTGTATAAAAGTATAAAAGCACTTTATCAAAATATTTAGAAATAACAGTTATAGCGCATTCTGTTATTTTGTATTCTTACAAAAGAATAAAAAATTGTAGAGTGCCATGGAAAACAACTTATAAAGTCTATTTAGAAATAACAGAGTTATAGCTTATTCTGTTATTTTGTATTCTTACAAAAGAATACAAAAATGTAGATTGCTATGGAAAACAAGAGACTTTAAGTCTTATAAAGCCTCTTGTTTTCTATGGCACTCTACGTACTATAACTTTACTAATTTAACCATATTCGTATCTTCGCTAATAAAAAAGTTAACTATTGTAATCTGTTTTCATGAACACACTGTATCTCTAAAATTGATGCTACCAGATGTTGCCAGACACATTTTCGTTATAGCGCATGGGTTCGCCCTATTCTTCTCATAAGTTCAGGACTTTACCTACTACATAAAATTCGAAATTTTGAAATATTGATTTTTGACTTGTGGGACAACTTATCGGTGACATTTTAACATTTAACACAATCGAATGCCACACAGTGTTCAATTTTGTAAAGGCCTAAGCTCTATAAATTTTTGGATTCTGTTGATCATCTGCATCATCAATGGCTATAGAATTGAACGAACAGTGTCTTTTTTTTACTATTATAGTTTTAAGACTATAACCAACATTTTTGTCATATACCTTTAATTTGTGTGTTAGTCTGGTTTCCAGGCCAAGGGACAGGAGACCTGGAAATGGAATATTTTGACTGATTATGGTTTTTCTGCTTTTTCCGGCCAGGTGCCACTTTGGCACGCTGCTTAGATTAGACAGGAGACCGTATATAGAATCTGGCTACTGGTAAATAAAAAACCCATTCAAAAGGCACTAATCCATGGTTAATTTAGACCCGAACCCAAATTTAGGATCTTTCAATTTGTAAATAAAAAAACCGTTTAATAGATACAAGTCCATGATTATGATTAGGTCAGACTCAAACCCGAAAGTAAAATCTTTCTATTAGAAAATAAAAACTCCATGAAACACAAAACTCCATGGTTAGGTTAGACTCCAGTCCGAATGTAGCAGCTACTTCCTGGTAAATAAAAGAACCCTTCTATTCAATGTCGGCGATTAAATTTCTTCGAATGACATTTAAATTTTAAGATGAGTCCAAGGTTAGGTTAGACTGAAACCCACATGTAGAATCTTCCTAATGGACAATAAAAAACCCATGATCGACAAGGGTCCACGGTTAATTTAGTTGAGACTGCGGTCCGAATGTATAGAAGCTGCCCACTGGTAAATAAAAAACCCATTTATTCAATTGTTGCAATTAAATTCCTTCGAATGACTTTTAAATTTTAAGATGAGTTTAAGATTAGGTTAGATTAGAACCCACATGTATTAGAATCTTTCTAATGGTAAAAAGAAACTCTGTGTATAATACAAGACTTTATGGTTAGGTTAGACTGGAGTCCGATCGAAGAAGCTGCCTCCTGGTAAATAAAGTGATTCTCAATCTCGGTGATTAAATTTCTTCGAATGACATTTTAATTTTAAGATGAGTCCAAGGTTAGGTTAGACTGAAACCCATATGTAGAATCTTCCTAATGGACAATAAAAAACCCATGATCGACAAGGGTCCACGGTTAATTTAGTTGAGACTGCGGTCCGAATGTATAGAAGCTGCCCACTGGTAAATAAAAAACCCATTTATTGAATCGCTGCAATTAAATTCCTTCGAATGACATTTTAATTTTAAGACGAGTCCAAGGTTAGGTTATAGTGGAACCCACATGTAGAATCTTCCTTATGGTAAATAGAAACTTCATGTATAAGACTTTAAGTAAGCTTAGACTAGAGCCCGATTGTAGAAGCTACCTCCTGGTAAATAAAAGAACCCTTTTATTCAATCTCTGCGGTTAAATTCTTTCGAGCGACACTTAAGTTGATGGTTAGGTTAGACTGGAACCCGAATGCAGAATCTTCCTATTGAGAAATAAAAACCCCATATAAGGCAAGCACCCATGCTTAGATTAGATAGAAGTCCTACTGTAGGAACTGTCCCCTGTTAAATAAAAAAACCATTTATTCAGTGGCTGTATTTAAATTCCTTCGGATGACATTTTTAATCACGATGGTACATTTAAGGCACATAAATGTTCAAAATTCGACTTTTTTACAATTGGTAGTTGGGTTCTGAATTAATGATGTTCTTTTTGATTGTATGAGTTTCCTTTTTGCTATTTTGAATTTTTTAGTTTCCTCCATCATAATGTCGTCTTCGTCTTTAGTACGGACATAGGGACTCTTATTTACTAGATCAATCAAGTATTGTGAATCCACAATGATGAATCTATACAACATCATAGATAGTCGTTAGCAACAGCTTGGAGGTGCCTTCAGTACCTAACAGTAGGCAAAGATAGTACTATATTGGAGCAGAGGTTAACTTGTGGTTCGTTTGCTTCATTCCCAAACTTCCAGTAGAATCTCTTACAAAAATGACAAACTATAGGACCATAACTAAATAACCTTCTATAACTTCTTCTAAATTTAGCTGAAAGTGTACTCCATAATGCCAAGTTTGAGCTTTGAGGTGAGCATACTTATACTTGAATTTAAAAAATATATATTTTGCTCTGTATGGAACTGGAATAAATATTTATCAATAAACCGTACACTCAACTACTGGATGAAGCAGCTTTTAATTTGGATACTTAGAGCAATTTTTGAAAAATAAAGACAGTTGGGTTTTGAATTTCCCCAGCAAAAGTTTTTTATTCTTGCTTCGTTAACGTCAACGTTTTTGAACATTCGATTAATAAGTTATAATATGGAGTTTACTATTTATTCACATATAAAATCTGAAAGAAGCGGGGCTTTGAAATTTTTTTATTGTAACACATATTCAATGGCAATATAAAAACCTCTTTTAATTGCTAGTTTTTGTTAATTTTAGCTAGTAGTAGTTAGTAGTGGTGTAGATTGAACCTTTGTCCCTTTATCAGAATTTGTCACAGCTTTTAGCCATAAACATAATCTTCACATTAATCATTGTAATTGTGGAATACGGCTTTCTTTGGGGGCTTCTTTAAAAAAACTGTTAATTAATATAGCAATTAGCTAAATGTAGGTGTAATTTGAAAAGAGATTTTGCAAGTCTCAAAACAGAAACGTTTTAAATAGTTATAAAGCATGCACTGCACTCACATTAAAATAGAAAAAACTATAAAATATTTGAGTAGTTCTTTAGTTATTAACATTAATTTAATTAATTACGTAGCAAAAAGTTTTTAGCGAAACTGTTCTGCACGAATAAATAATGTTTCACATAAATTTCCTAATTGAGATAAAGAATTCAGGTATGGGTCTGAAGTGAAGTTTGATGTAAAAGGCGATATCTGGTGGATTACTTTCCTTGATGAGAAATGAAAATCTAAAACACATTAAGGAAATTGCCATTGCTTTTAAATTAATGTTAATTGCAGTCTGCATCCATTTGAATTTGAAATTGTTATTGAAATTAATGTACGGATCGTTTGGTAAGCGACAGAGTTTCCTGGAGAGAGAACTATTCGTACAACTAATCAGGAGTAATTGCTTTCTCTAATTTATATTATTGCTACCAAGCTTTATTGTGTTAACTAAAATAAACATACAAGAAGAAGGTTGGGTCTCGCGTTTGATATATTACGTTTTTAAATAAAATTGTCAAAAACTTTCATATAATAATAACAACATAATGTAAAATCTAAGCACCGAGCACTAAGGTTGTCAATAAAGACATTGTAAGTTTATCCGAAATGGAGTGTAGTATTTCCATCGCTTTGTAGATCCGGAAAGAACTCTATATCTAAGAGAGGCACTCAACTTAATGAAACGAGTAATCCAGAAGCAGCTCTTCGTCTAATCTATCTCAGTGCATTTCTTTTGGTTTTAATATTTAACTAAAACACTTGCAACTTATTTGACTTTGTACAATTGTGGAAGAGCGAATGTCGTTCAAACTTGACGTAACAAGAGTGTCGACGCAACTGCAGGGATTTGTTAATAATGCATAGCAAAATATTACTTTTTAAATATTGAAAAACAAATTAATATTTGGTAATTAAATTAAATTTAAAGACAATAGTAATTAATAAAGTAATCGTTTAAGTTATATATAAAGTCGTTCAATTTGTCAGTTTTAATTCTAAGGTGAAAGGTACAAGTGGGATTTAACGAAGACTTAGACCAGCACGTATCTTAGGGTATGCGGGTTAAACGCCGCGAGGAGCCCCTACATTAATTAGTCCTCGATGCAAGGGAGCCATGAAAGTTTACCAGTTAATTAGGGAACTCCACCCCGTTGCGAGCTCTCGCAATTTGACTAAATGCGCTCCAAATCATGCACCGACGTCGTTGTGCCGAGCACCGTACCCGCCAAAACCCACCGGCATAATATTTATACGATGCTTTAATAATAATGTCATCTTGTAATTAGGTTTATGGCACAGTACGCGACCTCTAGGTTCTCGATTCGTCTCCCGGAATTACCAATTACTTTATTACACAAATAAAATGGGACGGCGTTCATTTAATTTTCAACTGCCTAATAATATTATTTTGGAGCATTTAAAGGATTTTGGAATTAATAAGGTCGGATAATTAATCACGTTTCACCTCATCACTAATGGGAGCCAAATGTTCGTTTTACCTAATGTTCAATTAGTTTAATGTATATCTGCATCTCTTAGTTCGTTCTGTCTTTGTTCTTGATGCTTACTTTACCTAATTAACCCGTGTTGGTCGTCTCGCTTCCAGTTACAATTTACGTACCTTTTATAAAACTTTTTTTTGTGCGATACAACAGATTCTATCTATCTTACAGGATCGCTTATTTTAAGCTAGTTACAGTAAGAACGTCAATTAAATTCAAGTTATGGCTTCTTAGAATTAGACGGACTTAATACCAAGTAATTGCTCTTTGATATTATTCCGGATGTTACGAAATCATGCAGCTAATTAAATTTACAAGATAACAAATCATCAAACTATTATAATTGTCACAATAATTACTTAATGATGGTAATTTTTCTTTTTTACGTAATTTGTATTATTAAATTGTAATTTGTTTCCTAGTTCAGGAAAAATCGCTATATTTATTGTTCCTTAGATTTATGTTTCAACAATTTTCTTCCTTCTACCTATAATTACTTGTTTCTATTTTCGAATTTGGCGTCATTATTGATATTTTTATTTCAATTTATTTCAATAAGTAGTTATAACTACTTATAACTAGAAAATTCAAGTATTTTTTATTCGTTCGATGAAGAGCATGTGCAGAAGAAAAAAAACATTAGTAGAACCCTTAGCATAAGATGACACTTTTTTGAAAATTTAAAAAACCTTCAATTCATGTAGTCCAAAACTTCGAAGCTCTTTGTTATTTTAAAGTCTTGGTTCCCCAATGGACGAATTTGATCTGATTATTTCCTTTTTATCATTTTTCTTCTCCTTCTATTCGTTCTTCAATAACTGCAATTACAGTTAGTTTCTGTTTTGACACTTCTCGAGCATTCTGCATTTCTTCTTCTACTGCGAAACAGAGAATTTAATGTTGGACCTCCAAATGAGCAAAGCTCATGAGAAATATTATAGAAATCTCTTACCAGAGTAGCCAAATAGTATTGACGGAGGAGACGAGAATTTCTCGATTTTTCGTCTCGTTCCGTATTTCAAAACTTGAGTCTCGTCTCGAATTGAAAATGTCACTCTCGAAAGGTTAATCTCGTCTCGTAAACTATTTTAGTGCTCTAGTTAGTGCTCACTACCAAATAGTTATTAAAGCTCTAAAGGTCAATGTATGTGGGGATATAGAGAGTACTAGGAGATGTGTAGAATTGGTTAATGTAGGTACCATAGGGATTTCAATAATAAATTCTTATGTTTAATTATTTGCTCCCCTAATTATTTGAGAGACTGTAAATAGCTTTTTTTTGTACAGCAAAAAATACTTCATATACGTTCATGTTGTTTCTCGTAATATTTTCCTTTTACTAGAAGATAAAAATTGAGGATGCAAGTGCGTAGTCTCGTCGACACACCGCACCTCGCACTGCCCCTAGTACCGAAAAAAATAAAAAGAATTGCTCTATATGAGACTGTCTGTTATTGAAGCCTAGACATTCTAGTATGAAATAACGCTGTTTGTATTTTTTCGGTGCTCTGCCAGGGTATGAATAAGAACACTGTTTGAAGCGCCGTTTACAGATCAGCGAATGTCGCTGGCTACACTACATTCTACCAGAGCCATTGCACTAAATATTGATGTCAGCTTTAGTACTATCTTTAGCGCAATATGATTGGCCGATTTTAGAGTCGCTCACAAGAGTTGATGATCTGTGAACGAGCCTTTAGTCGTGGGTTTTGTACAATAACTTCTAAAAACATTATGACATTGGCATTGCATTTTCTGTTTCGGTTTTAAGCAAGTCTGCTATGTGTAGTAGGTAAAAGAGACATCTGTAGGTTTTAATCCTGTAGCTCAAGTGGTATAATCTATGGGTTCAGCAGCGTTCAGAGATCAGCGACTGTAAAGTCTACCAATTATTTTGCACTGAAGATAGGGGAATAAGCTAACGTCAATATTTGGTGCAATTTGATTGGTGGAATTTAGTGTCGCTGATCTGTAAAAGCCGCTTCTAGTTCTAATCGTTTCAAACTGATTAGTGATCTCTGAAGGTCGAAAATCATTAAGTTATGATTTTAAGTTGAGTTTCTGTCTGTGAGGAACCATAGAACAATTTTAGATCTGGTTCGCCGGTAATTCTACTGGTTGTAATATCTTATTTGTACTTTTTCTGCACCCAAGGACCCCCCCCCCGTTAGCGTGATATCATACATCATGTATCATGTTGCAGAACGCTGGTTTTACTGCGAAGATCAGTAAAAAATTGCGCAGCTTGTTCTACTGCAAAAGCTATACACATTTGCAGTTTTTTAACGATCTTCTCAGTAAAAACTGAGTGCTGCAACCTTATGTGTGATATCACCTTTATAGACCCATTTTTTTCTTGTTCAAAAACAGCTAATAAGATAATCCATCCCTAATTTTACCATTTTTTAAATCCAAGAGAATACAGTCAAAACCGGTTATAGCGACACCGCTTTGTACGACATATCGGATATGTCCGAATTTTGGGGTCCCTTCAAAGCAGTTATAACCGGTTATGAATGTATACCTTTATGATCTTTAAATGACGTTAATGTCAATTAGTGGACGAGTATTAGGGCTATTTGACATGAACTAAGTGTCTTACTAACTGTTAGTAACTGAATCAACTCAAGGAGCAAAAGCACGGAAATCTAAGCTTTAACGTCGTCCACGGTCATGCGTCAAAATTTCTAATGACGACGTTAAAGCTTAGATTCCTGTGCTTTTGCTCCTTGAGTTGATTCAGTTGCTTACAGTTAGTAAGATACTTAGTTCATGTCAAATAGCCCTTAGCTTAAGACGGAGCACTTAAGCATTCGAAATTGTCCCCTTCTCTTGTAAAAAAAAATTTTTGGATAATGTTTAAAGATAATAATGATTTGTTTTTATTATGAATTATTTAGCAATAATCATCTAAAAATGATTGTTGTAGTTGTCAAAGTCATGGCAATTTCGATTACATCGGTTCATATTAAAAATAATTTGCTTCGTTTTCATGGAAATGGTTATAGTAATTGCAGTACCCAAGTATGCAATTTGTGCAATTATTAATGCTGAAAAACTCTACTTTGTATTTGTTTTTAAAGTCATCATAACCAAAACGGAGCCAATATTTACAACTGTTACAACTGTGTATTTAATTTCGCATGGCCCACTTAAATTTCTGTATATTAATTTTATTCTCAAAATTTGAAATAAGAACAAATAAAAGTTGTAGACAGTAGTATTGTAAACATTTTCAAGCCTTCTAGATACAATTTCATTTTGATCGATCGCTGTTGTAGTGCATAACTTCTGAATTTTAGTAAAAGGGTTTATCGTTTTCATCGCTGCTTTATGTTCATCCAATCTGTTGTGCAGGTAGGCAACACATTATGCCAATGTTTAGCAATTTACTGCATTTTATAATTATTTTATTTACTATGTTAAACAGTTAACGAAATTGCTTTATCGATATTTGTGAATCTATTTGTTAAAATATAGAGGAAACTCTCATTAAATAATTTTTCCGAAGTAATTGATAAGCAATGAATGACATTTTCACCACTTCCTACTTGATCTCACAATTTTAACTTTTTCCAATCCAAGAAAAAGTTATTGTTATCGAGACAAAAAAAAATAATAATAATAAAAAATTTTTTTTTGCGTTTCTCGACGTTTTGAGTCATCCTGATTCCAAAAATCGAAAAAATTTTTTTTTAATTTTTTGAACCAAAAAGTCTGCGTATGTATGTGTGTCCGGAACTGTGGGGCAAAAACTACTTAACCGATTTTGATGAAATTTGATTTTAGGAACTTTAAAATTATTTCATCGACAAAATAAATTTTTATAAGAAATCTATGCAGGGTGTCTAAAAATAAGGAGGTTATTTTGGGCGCATATTTGCAAATTTGGGCCAAATTCAATTTTACTTGTCTATAAGATAGTACATGTGAGCCCAAACTGAAAAAAAAAATTCTAATTTTTTTATTCAAAATGGCGACCAATAGAACGATTGTCCCATTTTGTGGTTTTTCCCTTATAACTTTGTCCGTAATTCTTATTATAAAAATTTCAAAATGACATTGTACAGCCAAAATATAGGGCTTTCGTTCTAAAGAAGTCAATTTTCAAAATGGTTTCAAAATTGCCTACCTTTAAGGGGCCAAAGTAGGGCAAAATTTAGAAATGGATTTTCTCAAAAACTGGTCCGAGCGATTTATACAGATTTGGATATGTTATAGACAACATGATTCTCTATTTAACTGTAAATTTTTAAAGACTTGTATGATGCGGATTCGGAGTTATGATTTTTTGAATGTCAAAACTTCAATAATCTCTAATTTCTTTTGTAATAAAAATGAAAACTTGAAATTGGATATTTATATCAATCCCATGAATATCTATTATTTGACACTATTTTCGGTTAACAAAACGCTTCCACTGTACATTTTTAAATAATTTGAAGGCTCGTAAAATTAACTTTGACATGATACCAAACACTTTATATTTTGATTTCCGGTTTAACCGGAAATGGAATAAAATTTCTTAATTTAAATGGAACACCCTGTATATTTCTTAATATTTTGAAAGCTGATAAAATTATCTTTCTGAACATATAAAATAATGTATATTTTGAACTTCTATTTATGCCAAATTTAAAAAAATAAAATTATTTTACAACGTGTGATATTGCAAATATGTGAACGGACCTTAAAAATTCAAACTATATTATAAAATATATAAATATATAAAATAATGTATATTTTGAACTTCTATTTATGCCAAATTTAAAAAAATAAAATTATTTTACAACGTGTGATATTGCAAATATGTGAACGGACCTTAAAAATTCAAACTATATTATAAAATATATAAATATATAAAATAATGTATATTTTGAACTTCTATTTATGCCAAATTTAAAAAAATAAAAAATTAAATTAGTATTTTAGACAATTTATATTTTGTATTATTTTACAACGTGTGATATTGCAAATATGTGAACGGACCTTAAAAATTTAAACTGTTGACAGCGTGACCCACGCGTGACCTAACCTAACAATTTAAACGCAAAAGAAATTATTAATTTTAGTTTAGTTTGGTTTTAAATCGTTTTGCTAATTGCTATTAATTAGTTTGGTCTTATTTCGCTTACTTTCTTCCCAAAGATCCAAAAAGGTAAGCAGTTGTATTAAAAGGCATAAAATGATAAAAACATTTTTATCTTTTAGATGCTCAGTTTACATCGAGGTCCATAAAATATAGTTTGGATAGCTAAATCCGGGTTTTAAAAAATAAACTCGAACAAATTAGTTTGTATTTTGTAAATCGGGTTATGTTTTTGGACCTTATGCAACTCTCATATATTTTTTTGGAAGCACTACCTTTAGTTTAGTGGCCACACCAACTTTAGATTTTATTAGTAAAATGGACAAGCTAAGCTGTTTGATGTGTTTAATTCCAGCCGAATAGTGATAAGCTAAGAATATAATTGTTTCTTTATTTTTTAGGAAGCACGATACAATTAAATTTATTGAATGAAATGTTTGGTTTGTTTACAAATAATCTAAAAGTTGTAAATGTCAATGGGAAAGATGTTACAAACACCTAGAAATTCGTACATCGTACAAGGGTGCGGTTAACAATAATGTTCTTTTTAAAGTTATTTGTGGCTGCAAATAAAAATAAAAATTTTTTTTTATTGAAGTTCTCGACATTTTATTCAAAATGGCGACCAATAGAACGATTGTTCCATTTTATGGTTTTTCCCTTATAACTTGGCCGGGAATTATTATTATAAAAATTTAAAAACGGCATTGCACAGCCAGAATATAGGGCTTTTGTCATAACCAAGCCGATTTTCAAAATTGTTTTAAAATTGCCTACCTTTAAGGGGCCAAAGTAGGTCAAAATTTTGAAATGAATTTTCTCAAAATTTCCTCTGCCATATTTTTTCTTTTTTGAATATGTTACGGGCAATGCTATTCTCTATCGAAATATAAATTTTTATCAACATCGCTCGAGCCGTTTTGAAGTAATGATTTTTGGAATGTCAAAACTTTAAAAATCCCTAATTTCTTTTGCAATAAAAATGGAAACGTAAAAATGGATATATGTATCAAGCCCATGAATATCTATTATTTGACACTATTTTCGATTAACAAAACGCTTCCGGTTAAACCGGAAATTAGAAAAATATAAATTTTTTTTGGAACAGCCTGTATATTTTTAAATATTTTTAAAGCTCGTTAAATTAGCTTTTATACAATACCACACACTTTAATCGGAAATGGAATAAAATTTTTTAATTTAAACAGAACACCCTGTATATTTATTAAAATTTAATTTGATATCTTATAAATGAAATACATTAAAGAAAATTTCAAATTATAAACTTTTAAAGAAATGCACAAAAAAATACAACAGGAAAAAGTTCCTCGTATGGCCACATCCGTTGTTTTTGAGTCTATTTTACATGTGACGTGAGTAGTCTCATTCATCTCATCCCAAAAAGACTTAATTTAGTGACGTATACTCCTGAAAGAGAGATTAAGCAAAACTGATCAAGGTTTAAGTGGTTTCAATACCTCTGCGAAAATTAAATTTTGTAACCATGACACTAAGTTAGAAAAAGTCTGCACTATGTAATTGGTCAACAATATTATCAGTTCATAATAACAAATTACCAAGGTTCTGAATATTTTGAGTGATATTTTTGTGAAAGCTTTTTGACATTGGCCAATCGTCCAAACAAATATTTAATGAAAACGAGAAACAGCTAGCGTTGTCTGATATTTCATGGCACTGCACATTAGTTTTTGAAAATTTTAAAAGAAGTTATGAAAATTTGTTTATGAAATTTTGTAGTAAAACTTATGACACTTTTAAGTTAAAATGTACAAAAAATTAAATCATTTTGTTGACAAAGTTTTCCTCTGGATGACTTCTAATGATGGCAGTTTTTTCTGAAGATCCATTAAATTTATACAAAAACCAAAATGTCAGGCCGCATCTTAAAGGTAACTCAAATTCGTATTTTCAATATCTAGTCAATAGTTCAATAATTCAATGAATGTTTCGAAATTTACGATTTAAAAACCACCTTTTTCAAGATGACTACTCCACTTTACAATTTTTTCAAATTAAAAAATGTCCGACACCTAGAGAAGAGTGTTACAAATCGATTGATATATCATAAGTATGTTATGTTTTGTTTAAAAATAACCCTTTAAAAAGAAATTTACGTTTTGAGGTAGGTATTGATACCCCTTAACCGTAATATTTTTATGCTCATTTCAGGATTTTCGAACGAATTTTTACAGGCAAGGCAGTCCCTATACTTAGACGATGTGTTCTATTGTCCCCCTCAGGCAGAAGATATGTGTGAATTCGCTCGGAATTCGCACTCATTTCTTCGAGACAGGTTACAAACCTTCTGTGTTTCTCAGCAGTTCCATTGTTGGAACTTTTAATGCCTCGAAAGATGGACATTGGCATTATATTAGTTTATACAGGAGACTGCTTAAATTAAGCAGATTTTTGGATATTTCAAGACATGGAAATTTAATGGAAATTCGAGATCTAAAGACCTAAAGAGAGCGTTTTGAGAAGCTCTCATTTTTTGTTGGCCCATTTAATGGCCCATTTATGGTTCATATTATAATTTCCTTTAAAGCTCAAATGACGGGAAATTAGCTGTGCTAGTGCTAGACGATTGTATGTACGCTGTAAGCGTTTGCAATTTTTTTCAGATTTTCAGAATCAGCTCAGATGTTTTCTTCCAGTTAACAAGCAAAGCTCTGAAAGCTGTCTCGATGACCTCAGAACAGCACAAGTAGAACTAAGGAAGGCCTTCGTCTAAAAGGCCATTGAAATGAAAAAAGGAAGGCAAATTGAAATTTAATGGAAATTCGAGATCTGTCTGTATTTTTTATTGCCTTTTATGTGCGCCCAAAAAACTGTTGACATAGCTTTGTTTGATGAAACTGTATGAGATTCCAAGGATAGATTTAGACCTAAAGAGAGCGTTTTAAGAAGCTCTCATTTCTTGGCCCATTTAATGGCTCCTTTATGGTTCATATTATAATTTCCTTTAATGCTCAAATGACGAGAAACTTAGCAGTGCTAGTGCTAGACGATTGTACCTATGTATAGTGCTGAACTTTTATAAACGATAGGGCAATGACGACTAGGGCTGGGAAAAATATCGATATATCGATATTTTTATCGATATATCCATATTTTTATCGATATATCAATATTTTTCTAAAACATTTCGACTAGTCGATATATCGATATATCCATAAAATTATCGATATATCGATATTTTTCCCAGCCCTAGTCGTCATTGCCCTATCGTTTATAAAAGTTCAGCGCTATACGCTGTAAGCGTTTGCAATTTTTTTCAGACTTTCAGAACCAGCTTAGATGTTTTCTTGCAGTTAACAAGCAAAGCTCTGAAAGCTACCTCGATGACTTCAGCACAGCACAAGTAGAAATCAGGAAGGCCTTCGTCTAGATAGGCATAAATAGGGTCATAGTTGCGATTATAGATGCATATTTTTCTTCTTTTCTGTTATAAAAATTATGAATTCTATGCAGCTTAATCTACAAAATTAATTTTAATTTTTTGAGTTTGTTTATGCGTTTATCAAAATTGTGAATTACTCGTTGAACCTCAATAGTACCTAGATATTAGATTTTCTACTATAAATGAAATTTTAAAACGTCCATATAGGATCAAACCCTATTTATTAATTTTGTAGGAAAAATACTCTCAGTTTGCAGCTGATAGGGCTGCTGTAACACGTCACTGACGTTATCCAATTAAAAAGGTATTCTGTGACGCCTTTGTATATTGAAGCTCGCGGGTGAATTTGTTTGATTATGAGAAGCTATTGAAACGACTGCAGCTATCAATCTAAAACTAATTAGGTTTCATTTTTAAACAGCTTTATGCACAATGCCTTTTGCGTTGGGTGCTTTACAATGCACAATTAATTTTAAAGCTTTTTTTGTCGCTTTTTATTTCGTTATAACTTATAACTTAGAAACTAATTATAATACAAAACGAAGGTTAATCAAGTGTACACCTGTAGGTAATGATTGCAACTTTTGATATTGCAATCTCAAGATAATTAACGAAAAATGCGGTATTTATGGTGACTAACGTAGGATTTATATAAGCTCGATTTGTGATGCAATTATTACCGCTTTCTGACAACTTGATAGCTTAAAATGAGATCGTTAATTAGCAATATAGATCGTGACTATAAATAAAATACTATAATACCCCGTCGACGTCGTTCTTTTAATTATGAAGCACCCTTTGGGCACCGAGGGCGGCCATTAGGAATAACCCGGAGCAATTGCACGCATTCACTGTTTCGTGGTCACTAGTCCCGCTTTAGTTTGCCCACTCACTTATTCATTACCCGACCCAATTACCTACGCCTTTATGTGGCCCTCTTTGTACCGGGTTCTCGCATACGTGAAGAGTTTAGATTAGAAAGATGAAGTGAACTGTGCTTTGCTCCGGGTCGGATTATATTGTGTAAAGGCGTCTAACAATATTCTACGTTCGTTTAGAGCATTTTATCAAGTAGATTTAAGGATAATTATTTCTTTGATAAACAGACACCTTTTTTTTAATTACAACTTTAGTGTCACATTCGAGTATTCTATTAATTTATTCGATGTAATGGCAAATGGTAAGTTCTAAGTCGAGCGTTAGTTTATTCAGTGCAAAGTAATCTAAATTAATGCCTACTGATTCTAGTCGGTTTGTGTGCGATATCGACACTTTTACTACCTAATGGAAAGTAAACATAATTCAGAATCTCGAATAGAAATTGTTTTAACATGGTATTTCTACACGCTTTGGTCTACGTCCCCCATTTTGTATTATCTTTCTAATTATATCTACTTAGCATTAACAACGTGGCGAAATTGCTAATGAATGTTTGTTATAATAAAGATATGTGTGTAATTTCAGCAAAATTAGCTAATATTAAACTCTTTATGTAGCATCGTACTAATTTTATGTTAATTTTAAAGTACTTTTGTATAACAAAGCGTAACAGATGAAAATTATGTCTGCAAATTAAAACGGCGCATTAATTGAAATAACAAATAAAATGCGATCAATCAACTACTCAGAAAATGGCCACAACTTAAGAAATAATAACTTCTACAAGACGGATAGGAAATTAAGTTTTTGACTTTGATGTAATGCATTTCTACTGCAGCTGGCGACTTTTCAATAGTACCTATAACATATTATTGATAGGTTTACTTCCGTCTTGAAGAAAATACGTGCGGTTGTGTTAGATATCTATTATTTAAAATGCGCATTTTCTTAATAATTGAAAAATTTTTCTTTTCGACAATAATTGAAATGTGTCAAAAAATTAATTTAATGAATGAAACTTAATATTGATTATTTTAGTACGTTATTTGAAGTTTTTTATTGATATAATCCTGATGAGCCGAAGTAACGTTGTCTAGGGTCCTCAATGCCCATTAGCGAGATTGAACTCTCCCTCCCTCAAATTTCGCTTTTTCCCTTATATTCCCTACTAAGAAAATTATTTCCTGTACACTAGAGGAAATGAATTAATGCATTATGCACATATATTATTGATTACATTTCTTTTGTTGTTGTACATTTTTTAAATAATTTTTTTTCCTTTTTCAGATTCAACAACACATTTTGAGATGTTATCACCTGTAAGATTTCCAGTTAAAGAAAGGTTTCTGAAGGACAACGAATTTGTTTGTGCAGTGATAATTTTCTGGAGTGTGAAAATTTTTGTACTAATCGAATTTACTCTGTAATTGTTTAAAAAAGTGTACAAAGTTTATTAGATATTAATAGTGTTGACTACGATTGCGGTTAAAAATAATACAAAAACGTGAATTTTTTTTCAAAAGTCTCATGCTATGGATATGTACAGTGCTCCCGGGAATTAGAGCAATGACGTTATACAATCACTTTGTGTGTTCGTTACAAAATTGTATAATCTGTGTTAATTGATTAATTGAAAATGTACTTAAAAAATTGTATTTTTTAACAGGCAATGATCAAAATTGTTTTATTAACTTTAATATTTGACTCATTATTGTGTTAAGTTGTATTTTTGATAGTTTAATAGTTAAGTTGCACATCCAAATGATTCGAGATTTTATTGGCTCTCAAAATAATAAACCGGGGAAGCACACGACGTCTCGATTAGTGTGGGGGTGTAACTCGGGCTAAGACAAAGGATTGACATTAATTTGTTTGTAAATTCAAACGAAGTAGTTTGGATAATGACTTTTTATGTTTTTGTGTCTCTCAAGTCGTAACTACTTTGTTTTAAAAAAAATGAATATACTCAAGATGTGAATAGTTTTTAATACGAACAAAAAAATAAAATCAATTGCAATAAATAATTTGAATCAATACGTAAACCTTACGTCTTGTCATAAACGTAATTGGTATTTCCAACAGCCTTTTCGCTGAGACTTGTGATTATTGTATAAATTATTATTGTATTATGGTTTATTTCTCGTTACTATTGTTGTTACTAGTTAATATTTAAATAATTTTCATTATTTCGTACGTTTTTAATTTTACCTTGTTGCACATGGTGTTTTTTGAAGAGACTCGATAATTTTTTTCTCCGAGCTGAGCTGAACTGTATAAAATTGGCGTTTGCAATTTATTTAAGGAAGAAAAGAATTGCAAATAGGCAATCAACACGGCTAATTTTTAATACGAAAAGTTGAAATCGCTTTTGTATTTGTAACAGCTTGATGAGAGAGAGACGAATTTAAATTATAATGTTATAAATTTTTTACTTCATTAAAAACTGTAATTATGTGCAATATACCTACAATCACATCTGTATTATAAAATCTCGACATCTTTTTAACTCACGTTTCATTATACAAATTATACACATTCAGATGATTTGCTCAATCAATCCTGTGTGCATTCCACAATAAAACAAGTTATAATTTTAAAAAAGTTGTTTGATTTAAAAGAACTTGTGCACTGTTTAAATTTAAACGATTTTGCTCTTGTAAAAACTTCTCTAAGGGTTGAGAGTTTTTTTTTATAATTTATAAATTTAATGATGCTACAGTATAAGGATGTAAAGCAAACTTTTTTTAATAGTTGAAATCGTAATTTCAAAGTTTCTCCCTTGCATTTCCAGTTTCTCATGTGTTTATTAAATCCACCACAACTACATGTGTGTTGTGGGCTGTACGCATAATGAAGCTATAAAATAACTGTTGCGTGTGTCTACTAGTACATAGCGTGAACCACATGCAATTTCCCATTGCTCGGTGCATTTTGCATTTCATAATTTAGTTCTCTATTAGTCATACTGACCAATATACTATTAACATCATGAAATAATTTAAAATATTTCAAGAAATTAAGTGAAGCTTAACAACAACCCTTTAAAACACGAACTCCTAGATCATTATTGTTCAAATCTCAAATTATTAAAAAATCCACCTCCGAGCAAAAATATGTTGTAAATTCAGCTACTTTCGTAAGAGATCTCATGGATAACAAAAAGCATCTAATACCAGTGAATAAGCTCAACTAAAATAAAAAGTAAGTATTAAAATTAATTATATTATAATTACACCTAACAGATAGGCAACCTTTCTATCACACCCCACTATACAGTAGAATTGAAAGTAACAACCCACTAATGTGAAAGTGGGAGTGTCACGTGGTCACCAAAAGCTAATATAAGTCCGAGTTTCGCCATAAGTTAAGATTCTTATCAGCAACTCAGATCAGCAAAATTTAGAAATTTAACGTTTACTCTTGTTGAAAATCAACTTGGTATTTTGGAATTTTTTTTGATTGGATGTTGTTTCTTATATTATTCTAAGTATTCCTACGAAGTTTTAAATCAATATCTTCAAAATTAACTGAACAAAATTCAGTTTACTACTTCATAATTATTTTTTAATTTTACACTTATAATTTGTATTTAATGAAAAATAATTATTTAAGTCAAAATATAAAATGAATACTTATATTTTATTTAATTAAGTACATTTTTGTTTAATTAATAACCCGTGAATGAGTAAATAGAAATACTGTGGTAATTAGATTTTACTTAATAAAAGTATTGAAATTAATAGTGTATTTATTTTCAATTACTATTTTTTCGAGTAAGGGGTGTCCAAAATTATTACTCAATGCTGCAGATACACGTTTTATGATTAAAGCAGAAGAGAAGCAAGCCTTTAACAGTAACATTTCTTTCAAGAGATGTAATATCTATTGGGGGTTACGTGTTTCAATTTAAATTCCAGGAAACCTTTTTACTACTCTTTGAAAAACCCTTTATTTAATTTCAACCCTCTATATCTTCAAGTTTAAAAGTTGAGTGTCTAAATCAGCATATTTTGTCATAAAAAATGCCAAAACTAGATAAAACCTGAGTCCTTAAACTATTTAAAGTAGCAGGAGCACAGAAGAATGCTAGGATATCCTCAATAATATTTATATGAATTTAAATTTAAATTTTTAAATTTACTTCAGCTTATCTTATTACATAAGTTATAAGCCGCCGATAATAATTTCTCGAATATTAAATGTTTTAAAAATATTATTTTATATTACACAAATAACTCTTCGCATATCATATGCTCCTGTCACCAAGTTTGAAAATCTTCAACTTGAGAGTTATTTGCAAAACAAAATTTTCATAAAAGGTCGAATTATATAATTTTGATTATGTAAACCCTTTACCCTTCTACTGATAAACGCCCTTGTAAAGTTTGGACTCTTTAGGGCCAATAATTAACGAGATATTCGACTTTTAAATTTTAGCGGATTGTCATTTATTGCAAAAATTGAGGATTTTCAAACTTGGCGACAGGAGCATATGATATACGAGGAGTTATTTGTGTAAAATAGAAAATTATTTTAAAAATATTTAATATTAGGGAATTTATTTTCAACAGATTATCACTTACGTAAAGATAAGCCGAGGTAAAATGAAACCATTGTCTATATTTTTTATTCCATTCTATTAATGCTAGAAGTCTTTAAACAATAATCCTTAAGACAAAATAAATGTTTTTAAAAATCAAATACCCTTCTCATAAATTATTATAGCGTACGACGACCCCCATATTATATTTAAACTCGGCCCAAAACAATCAACTTAGTTTGTCATACAAAATGTGAAAATCTGCTAAAATTTGATAAAGATCAGTGACAAGATAACAGGAGGAGTTAGTATATCTCTAAAAATAATAAATTAAATTTGCAGAGCGCTTTATGTACAAGCTTTTATCGAAAGCTTATCAAATCTTGCGTAAAGATAGGACCGTGCTCGTTTAAATAATTTAAATTAATTTAGTATTCTATTTTTATTTTATTTTAACATCTTATTTAACTCCTGTGATCCTGTCGCGAAGTCCCCAAAATTGAAATTTTCGAGCATTTTCTTCTCCATCTTAAAATCTCATAAGAGTTATTTAAGCAATATTTAGCTTTATTAAAGCATTATTGACTAATTCAATTAGTGTAGATTGTAGAAAATCAATAATTACTTCTAATAATTAATTAACAACCCTTAAATGTTGATAAATAAACTCTGTACAACCCGAAATAGAATTTGAAGATTTGATCATTTGTGTTTAGCTAAATATTGCTTAAATAACTCTTATGGAATTTTAACATGAAGAAGAAATTTCTCGAAAATTTAAATTTATGCAATTTCGTGACAGGATCACATGAGTTAAAGAAGACGTTAAAATAAAACAAAAATATAATATTAAATTTATTTAAATTATTTAAACGAACACGGTCTTATCTTTAAGCAAGAGATAAGCTTTCGATAAAAGGTTTTACGTAAAGCTCTCTGCAAAATTAATTTAATATTTTTAGAGATATCCTACAGTACTTCTGCTCTCCTAATACATCAATTGGTTTATACGCTAATTTTTGTCGAATTTTAACACATTTTTACATTTTTTAAAGCAAAATAAGGTGATTTGGACACAAAACTTTTGATCTAGAAGAGACAGAAGGATGAAATAAAATATAGCGGTAGTTAAAAGTTATGGAAAGACGCCCATAAATTAAAACTCTACTATCATCTCCTTAATCAAAATTATAACTAAATGTTTATTTATTTTATTTCATCCCTCTGTCTCTTCTAGATCTAAAGTTTTGTGTCCTAATCACCTTATTTTGCTTTAAAAAATGTAAAAATGGGTTAAAATTCGACAAAAATCAGCGTATAAACCAATTGATGTATTAGGAGAGCAGAAGTACTGTAGGATATCTCTACAAATATTAAATTAATTTTGCAGAGAGCTTTACGTAAAACCTTTTATCGAAAGCTTATCTCTTGCGTAAAGATAAGACCGTGTTCGTTTAAATAATTTAAATAAATTTAATATAATATTTTTGTTTTATTTTAACGTCTTCTTTAACTCATGTGATCCTGTCACGAAATCGCAAAAATTTAAATTTTCGAGCATTTTCTTCTTCATGTTAAAATTCCATAAGAGTTATTTAAGCAATATTTAGCTTTATTAGAGCATTATTGACTAATTAAATTAGTGTAGATTGTAGAAAATCAATAATTACTTCTAATAATTAATTAACAACCCTTAAATGTTGATAAATAAACTCTGTACAACCCGAAATAGAATTTGCAGATTTGGTAATTTGTGTTTATTTAGTTATAGTTTTGATTAAGGGGATGATAGTAGAGTTTTTTATTTATAGGCGCCTTTCCATAACATTTTAACTACTGCTGTATTTTATCTCATCTTTCTGTCTCTTCTAGATCAAAAGTTTTGTGTCGAAATCAGATTCTTTTGCTTTAAAAAATGTAAAAATGGGTTAAAATTCGACAAGAATCAGTGCATGAACCAATTGATGTATTAGGAGAGCAGAAGTATTGTAGGATATTTCTAAAAATATTAAATTAAATTTGCAGAAAGCTTCATGTAAAAGCTTTTATCAAAAGCTTATAAAAGCTTATCTCTTGCGTAAAGATAGGGCCGTGCTCGTTTAAATAATTTAAATTAAATATTTTAAAAATAATTTTCTATTTTACACAAATAACTCCTCGAATATCATATGCTCCTGTCACCAAGTTTGAAAATATTAACTTTAGAATATTAATTTGTTCAAAATTTGTCGAAAATTTTCAAGTTTGGTGACAGGATCACATGATATACGAGGAGGTATTTGAGTAAAATGCTCTATTTTTATTTGACGTCACTATGCATAGTGTGTCGCTTTAGCGCTGTAACGTGTGTCGATTGAGTGAGTAATTTGGGTTGCCTATATTTTAGGGACTATAATTATAAATTTTGTATTTATTATGTAGCCTTTCAAATCTACATTTTATGGCTATGAATTTACTTCACTTTGAGTCTAATAAGGTAAGTTTAGGATGGTTTATTAAAGAAATGTAATTAAAAAATTGTTGTTTTATTGAATTTTAAATATTTACAATGAGTGCACTTATAAATTAATTACATAACTATGTTTAAACATTAGCTTTACGTTATTATTACATTAATTAGAATTTTTGTTAGTGGTGTTATTTAATTATAAACTAAACTTACTACAATGTAAATTTAAAACTAAATACAATTAGAGGAAGGTCTTTAGATAATGCCATGGAAGAATTCTACTGAAGTTTTATACATTTTCTAATTAACTTTTATAAATAATGTTCAAATTAATTCTTAGTTCTGCTAATTTATAAAATATAAATGTATTTACAAATTTTTAGTAAAGTAATTATGGTCTTAAAAGTTTAACAAAGTACATAGGTCCTCCAATTGCTCATTTAATTCAAGAACATATTGGGGTTGAATAAAAAAAATGTTTTAATATAACTATTACAATAAACTATTTTGTAAATGAGCTTCAACAGAGGAGGTAGGTATATTATTTTTGTCCCCTCCTTCATGTACTTTAAAATTTTGGTTTAATTTAACTTCAGATTAAACAAAGGCAGCTTGAACGGTCTTGACACTTTTGGAACAAACCCACCCGTTAATTCCCAATTTATTGTCTGAAAATAAATAAAAACTCGTTAGTTTACGATTATAAATTCATAATATTAAAAAATTTCTATGAAACTGCACATAGTTTAACAGATATTGCACTTTTCAAAGACTACTCTCACAGTGTTAATAAAAAGTGTACGCATATATGGCCATTAATTACTGCCCTCTCATCATAGTATACGTTATGCTCTTATAGAAAAAAATATTTTGCATTTAAATTAAAAAGTTGTTACCACTTATCATACTTTTGAGACACCATCACAGTTAAACATTTACATTGTCTGGGTAAATGCTTTACTGCCTTTACTCTATTGAGTATTTTTTTAGATATCACTACAGTACGTGTGAATTTACTTAAATCTACCCTTTCAAGTGTAACAGTAAAAATAACTAAGACATACTTAAGGCGGAATTTTGGATTAAAACGTAATTTTCTCTCAAAGTAACCACATTGAAACCAAATTCTATAAAGGTCCTGGAATCTTGACTTAATATGAATGTTGCATTTTCAAAAAGTCCTCTTCGTTTCAGTTATCACTAAAAATAGTAAGTTTTACAGTACAAAAATTTAAGCAGACGTAATTCATTACCTGAAATTATTAATGCTGGATATTTAATGCACTTGAAAATATCAGTTGCTCTAAATATTTCTTGGTTATATCTTCGTGCTCTGTACCATTTCTTAATATTTTTTCGTTTGCTAAAATCTTCAAATCTCCTAGGTTTTAAATCCGATTAGAAAGGTGCGGTTCGGCTTAATACTTCTTCCTACGCTCCTTGAACACCTCTGTAACAAAAATCTGATGTCAGAACAGTTTCTTATATACAGTTATACTTTATTTGTGTTTATTATTAAATAGACACACAACACATAAGTACATATTTCAAAACCACGGTTCAAATATTTGTCAAAAAATATATCATCCTGCACTGTAAAGTACTGTACTGGTCAACTAAGACTGTTGGAACAAACTTGTTAGATGTTTCTGAAAGAATATTTTATCCTCTTTAATTTATAATAGAAGTCAAATTTGGCTAAATGTAGTGTTTAAGGAGTTACATTGACATTCGGGACGGGACATTCGGGACATTCGGGACATACATAGACGTCTAAAAGCCTATGAAGGTAAGTCAACTGATGGTTCTTTTTTTGTTATCCTTGTACTGGTCAACTACGATAGTTGGAACAAACATGTTGGATGTTTCTAAAAGAGAATGTTATCCTCTTTGATTTATAATAGAAGTCAAATCAAGGTAATTGTAGTGTTTAAGGAGTTACATAGACATTCAGAAGAGACGTCGAAAGCGTATTAAAAAATAAGTCAACTGATGGTTCTTTTTTTGTTCTATTTGTACGTGAGACAAAGAGACGTAACATTGGTCCTAAAAGATGGCTTTCAGCTGGCTACCCATCAGTAAAATACAAAAGAAATCAGAAGCAGAGAAGCACAAAACCGGTTCTACGACGTCGTAGCAGTATTTGCCTTTCTCCATGGAAGTAATATTGGGTTCGAATCAAAAGAGAGCAAGCTTAAGTATAAGACGAGCTAACGGGCCACAATTTTCAGAGAAAAAATTTTAAATGTAGAAGAAAATAACAAATATTTGCAGTTAACCATAAGGCATGAAAACACGATGAAGATGATGGGCAGTGTATAGCGATCGAATGGAGAATCACCGTCACTCTAAATTAATATTGATTTACATAAAGTGCTCTAAGTCTCTAGTAAAGGGTTGAAATGGTGAACTCAAGACGACGATGACGACGTTCATGAGAACCGACTTTACTCATTTATTGTAAAGAGTCAACTTTACCAAATAATTTTAGTCTTTTTCTGTAAGAAAATTTTGTTTATTCTATACCTCTCAGATGGTCAAGTCGTCTCTTCTGGGTATTTACCTACATGTATGTAGTTCCTTAAACCTCTACTGCTAATACAACAACGTTTTAAAAGTTGGAAAAATAAAAAAAATTGAAAGAAGTTCATTTTACATAATTTTGAGATGCATTTGTACATCAATAAAAAGCCTCTTGGGAATCTTTGAAACTTAACTAGAGTAATCCCTTTGAACTTTTGAGTTGAAAGACGAAAGTACTAAATTTTGCAAGAAAATACAATTTTATAATTAAGTACATAAAAAATAGTTTTTTTTCGAAAGTGCGAAAAGTTTAAGTTATGATGATCCACTTAAAAGAAGTGAATTATTTATTTTGCCGATTACTCGTGAGCACTGAATACTGAGAGTATGTTTTAAAAACAATAAAACCTGATGACAGAAAAGAGAGAATAAAACATGCATTGAACCTCAAATCAAGTATGCAGGAATGGTAGTCCTGCCAAAGTACTAGGCTTGTATTATCTTGTCCTGTACCGATCTCGACGAAGTAGTAAATTTTCCGTCTCATGCATCAGTGTCGTTGAATATTAAAATGTAATCACATTTGTAAGGGTCTCTTATATTAATATATTATAAGTAAAAGTAATACTAAATATCATATTATGTCAATAGATCTCAATAGTAACATCTTTAAAGATGAGGTTGGTGAAAAACTATGTTTTTTGATTGTCGAGTGGAAATTACGTTGAATATTTAATTAAAATAAAAGAAGCATCAAAATTATTATATGGGTTAGAGCTACGTTTTTTAGAGTGTCCGGTATAATTAAAAAAAATTAATGAATATATATCCAATTATAAAAATTGTATACGTTTGCTTTACTCCACAAATATATTCAATTTATTTCGTTAATTAGTTTTTTAATTATTGGCTACTTCAACTTCACCCAGAAAGTTAACAAAAAAATTTTTTCAATTAGCTAGGAAACACTTTATGTTTTTGTGTTTTTTTAATCAAATTCTCTGAGCGAAGTTTTGCTGAATAGTTTTAAAATTGTCAGTTTGAATATTCTATAATAGTTAACTGGTCGGTGGCTCTTAGTTTAAGTAAATTCTAAAAATACCTACACAATTTTTCATAATTATTATCATTTTCTATATGAGGAGATGTCATAGATGATACATGTGGTTTAGTTTAAAGCTATAGTCCGAAAAACCAGCACGAGTATCATATTCTCTTAATTAACGTTGTAAAACCCGCCAAGAGCCCTCATTAGAGGCTTGTCACACCGACATCACATAATGAATCTTGACGTGGCACTTTTTATAATGTGTACTTTTAACTAGATTTCAAATTAATTTAATTAGTATTATTTTAGTTTCAACGGCAATGACTTTTCGAACTTATGATTCGCTTTGTTCTTTAATGTTTTAAAATACAACCACAAGAGTGTTAATTGTAAATGAGGAAAATTTTCATTTCAAATATGTATAACAATAGTTTTGAATGATGAGGGATGATATTGTTATGTTCTGAGCTTAATTTTATTAAATAAACAAGTTCGTCATAATAAAGCTCTTAGTTTAGTGGAGGTTTTCAAGTCTCAAGATCGACTTATAATTTGTAAAACTGTGATGAAACATTAATTATTATTTTCAAATTTTTAAGAGCTTAGGACCTCTAAAGAGGCATTCTGACATAACAGGATCGCTGATTATTTTAGCGGATTCAATGAAAATGCAACTGAAAAAGTGAGAACTGCACTGCGCTTTCATTTTCACTGACTAATTAGATCAAAATTTTTTCTTCTTTCTGATTTTCACTGAATTAATCAAAGAATGATCAGCGATACTGATAGAAGTTGGGTGCTTTGGAGCAATCATCAATCACCAGGTACTACCACTAAAATTTAAACGCCTTATGGCACCTGTGATTTAAAGCGTTTAGAGTTGAGTGGGGGTAGCTGATGATAGACGTGATGCCAATCCAATAATTTGTAAAAAAACTTTCAAAGAACCATTGTTGACGGTTTATCGAAAGTCAGTCAGTACAGAAACGGTTTACAAACTAGATACACGTAGGAATGATTCCTTACGTAAGGACTTGATGTCTTTTGGACGGTTGGAGTGTTTGAACGGAATATAATTTCTTCATATAAGGTTCAATTGATCCTAAAAAATAGATAATTTATTAGAAAGAATCAAAATCTTCAAAACACCTTCATTTCGTTCCTTGATTAAGAAATTTAATGTCAGAAGTAGACATAACGATTTCTGTTTAAATAAGAACATCATAAAAAATTGGTACATGCTCTTTTGCACTTATTTCTGCTATAAAAGTACTTAGCAAGAACTCGAGATTACAATACATCTTTTTTCCAAGTTTATTGAGAAGTTTTCGGAACTCTGAACTAATAATTCAGACTCAGCCCGATGAACGAGCTTAAAGCATTATCAAGCGATTAGAGCTCCTTATGCAGGTTTGTTGTTCTGTGTTTTTCCAGTTTTTTTCAGTTTTTGTGGACTCTGAACTAATAATTCAGGCTCAGCCCGATAAACGAGCTTAAAACTTGCTCAAGCAATTAGAGCTTCCTATGCACGTTTGTTTTTCAGTTTTTCTAGTTTTTTCAGTTTTTGTGGACTCTGAACTAATAATTCAGGCTCAGCCCGATAAACGAGCTTAAAACTTGATCAAGCGATTAGAGCTCCGTATGCAGGTTTGGGTTTACCTGCTCAAATTGATTCTGGATAGGAGAAGAAGAATAAAAGCTCAATGGTATGTAAGATTTCTTTAAAGTTTGTTATGCACTTGAAAGTTGCCTTCAAACTCAATTTAGATCACTTGCTTCAATTGCCTACTTTTTAGTTGCCTGAGTATCTATAACTGTTTTATTGAGCACTTGTTGGATATTTATTATTTATTAACATCGACATCATTTTGAATTTTTTCTTAAATAATGCTGACAATTAGTTTATAGACATGGTCCCTGCAACAAAAACAAAAAATTCTTTGATTTACTTATTTAGCCCTAATACCTATCGTTAGAAAATATTTTAGTGTATACTCTATAAGGGCCAGTATTATAAACGAAGGTTGACACTCAACCTAAGGTTGAAACTCAGCCTAAGGTTAATTGTATTTTTAGTTTAACATAATTGGACAAAATAGTGAAATTGATGTTTATTTATAATTTTAACCTACGGTTGAGTCAACCTTAGGTTAACTTAGCTTTATAATACTCGTCCTAAGTCGGCTTACCTTTTTCTGAATACCTAATCTTGGAAACAATAGATTCGAGTTTGTTTTGCCCAATCATAATGAGCACGTCGTGAATTTTGATCTTCTCTATATAATTAAGATACAAAGTTGACTTGATAGTAACTACGACTTAAACCAGATAGATTGAAATTTTGGAAAACTCCTGGGCGAAGCCAATGCTCTACAACGGAAATATGTCCGGTAACATCTTGTTTCACCAGTTTTAGTGATATAGCAGGAGATAATACTAGCTTCCTCCATCAGTACTACACAAGAAATTGGCTCGTCCCTGGAGTTCTCTAAAATATCAAAGTCTATGTCTCTTATGGTCATAAAAGAGTATACCTATACATATCTTCTCAGTCTTCTTCATTACGTGTCATACGTAGTGCATAGTGTAGGGTGTAGGCAATCAGATCGCGATGTCAATTCGTTAAAATTAGATGCTTCTTTTCCTAATTTTTTGCAACAGATTCTCAACGTTGTAACACAGCATCAGTTTTTAATGTTCGTTAGCCATGAAGGGTGTTTTCGGCGTGGGCCTTCTCTTCTTTCCATCTTATCCATACCCATGTTCATGAGTATCACCTCGGACCTGGTAGACTCGGACTATAAGTATACATATACGAGTACAAAATTGAAATTGCTCTGTTCGTACTTCATACCATTGCTGATTAACAGATGAAATTGTTTGATTAGGAACACTGATTTTCTAAATTTCGATCAAAAGTAGGTATGCGGATTTGTGGACGCAGTTAGATCTTTATTATATTCAGGTGCTTTTTAATTGTTTATTTCTGAAAGAATAAAGCATAAAAATAAATATAAAAAAAAACAAATAATTTATAGTAAAGAAAAATTGAAAATTGAAAATTGTAGGTATTATGTAAAGGGACTACAACTGCCCTTAATTAAAAATTAAATCATTATCTAATATTTAACTAAGTACAGTTAAAAAAAACTTTTTTTATTCAATCGATTGGAATATAAATTAAAACGACATTAAACGTATAATTAATGAGAGAAAAAAAAAAATTATTTTTAAAATACACAATGGTAGATGGTCGGACCAGTAACGATAGCGATGTACACAAATTGGCAATTTGAAAATGTATGGTAAGTGGAGCTTAATTGCATCCCTGTCTGTGGAAACGAATCAATGCGCTCGGCTGCAACGCACCCAATATAATAATGAACATTTATGTTCTAATAATAGTTTAAAACGTATTCCGCCATACACTGCATTATTTATTAAAATATTTTAATTTATATAATATTTTATTGCAATTGGAAACAATTCCAATTTATGCATTTCAGATTGTCCAATTAAATAATTGGATGAAAGGTTTATGAGCCTAATAATGATAGTAAGAGAACTAATAGAAATTAATAGTTGGAAGGTTATTAATATAATACTTGTTGCAAAATTAAATAAAATTTTCAAGGGAAGAATTAAACAACTTCAAAGCAAAATCCGCTATCAATGCCTCTGAACTTTATACGAGGAACACTAGAGAAGTTCTCGACATGGCTATGAGAGAAACGATGGACTACCGATTGACGAGGGTTCACAAGAGTTTGGAATTAATGTCAAATAGTGACAGGTCTCTCAGAATTTCAAAGAAAATTTAAATCAAATTAGGCTATTAATTTTCATTTTGTGAAGTATAGAGTGCTAGAAAACAAGTGTATTAAAATTGCACTGAAGTGCCAGAAGACAATAAATCAAAAACTTATTTAGGAACGGTACCCCTTTATATTATACGAAATTTTGGTCTAAAGAATTTCACTGGGGAAGGGAGGCCATCGAGGATGATCCAAAACCTAGAAGGGGAAGATCTGCAGAAGCAAAAAATCAGGAAGTCTGCAGCAAAGTGAAGGCAATTGTTCGCTCTCTGATGGTGTCGACTATCGCCATAGCATAGGAAATATCTATGTCTAGCGTCGTAAACATACTACAGGACAAATTGGGCATGAACAAGGTGTCAGCAAGATGGATTCCCAGGCTGTTGTTTCCTGAACAATAACTGCGTAGACGTCAAATCTCGAAAAATTATTAGAGCATCCTGGAGACGGATGTTGACTTTTTAACTCGAATTTGGACTGAACTTGAAACACATCCATGCAATGAGAGCATAAAGGTTCTCCACAACCGAGGAAAACTCTTGTCAAAAATGTTCGGGGAGCTCGAAAGCGTTCTTTCAATTGACTATACTCCGAAAGGCACTACAATTAATTCAAAACCCTTTGATAATGCTCCAAAGAGATTGCTTACAGCGATAGACAAGAAATGTTCCAATTTGTTTTAACCGAATGTGCTTCCTGTACACTACCATGGACCATGCATAAAGCTGTGAAAGTTGGACAAATTTTGGCTTACTGCGACTTAACTGAGCTTGGCCAATCACCATATCGCCCAGATATGGCACCATCGGATTATTATTTATGTCTTTTTTCTGGATTAGGTAGATAACTTTTACAGTTCCCTTCGTCTCTAGGTATATCTATTACAGTTAGAGATTTGGTTTAAAATAAGAGACTACAGACAAATAAGTGGCATTTAATAGCAAATACTCACCAGTTTCAAGCTTTTTCGTATTTTCTATACTTCGCTCTCAGCTCTTGTTCATTTATTTTTTGGATGTACTCGTACATAGATGTTGTGAACCAAAATGCGGGTTTTCATATTTCATATTATATTTCATAAAAGAGCAATCAAACGAAACTAAACTCGACATATTATCACATCGACGCCAGGCGTCGCGACGTACCACTATTTACGGGATCCTATTGTTTTTTTGCAGAAAATTACTAGGTATTGGTTTGTTTAAATTCTGATTCTGAACTTTCGTTTCTAAAACTTTAAAAACTAAATTTTAGTCGTTATTTTTCATCGTAAAAAATAACATAAAGTAACATATTAACATAACGTAACATAACCCTAGAAAAGTTGTGTAAATTAAGAAAAGTAGAAGATATAAAGTTCTTGTTTGGTATCTGAATTTAGACAAGCCAATTCACTAATTTTCTACAAAAAACAGTACATCTGTTTAAAAAAATAAAAAGTTGAACGTCGCGACGCCTAGCGCCAATGTCATAAAATGTCGAGTTTAGTATCGTTTGATAGCTTTTTTGACCTAGTAAAAATTCTCTTCGATATTTCTTTTCTAGACTAAACCATTTTCAAATTACGGTCGAGAACTTAAATTGGTAAGTTTCAGGTTTTTTTGCTTTATCTTGGTTACCACTTTGAATTATTTTCAACAATTTATTTTTGTAGTAGGTAAGTAAGAATGTGGCTCAGTATTTTCTTTATAATACTGGTATAGGTACAAGTACACAGATACTTTGGGATCAGTATTAACTAACAGACCTATTTTACCGATGTTGGTATATTGGTAAACGCGAGATGGCAAAGGCTTCTAGTCGTTTTCTTTGGAAGGATCTGGAAAAAATAGTGTATTTACAGACCATACAATTTCCAATCAAATCAATCGTAAAGTTTATTTAAAATGGTTATCTATAGGTCTAGATTTGTGTTTTTGTTAAATCCGTTATTTGATTTAAACGCGAAACGAAGTTTAGCTTTAACATTGTTTGAAATTTCACTTAAACACATACAAATAATGTGCTCGAATTGTTTATAAATTAGAAGGCAAGGCAATTTAATAATAGATCAGTTAGGTAGATTGTTAGAAAACATAATAATAGTATTAATATCACTAAAAGTTGTACAAAAAGAAATTTAATTGAGTTGATATTACGATACAATCAGCAAGCCATGACATGCAATTTGTATTCAAGAGAGATGTTCAGTCTTTACGATATCTACCATCCAAAACTGATATGTAAGTATCATCATTGTTATCATTTGTAACCATCGTTAAGCATTTTATAGTCGTTCCAATTAGAGTAAACGTCGCTTTTTAACATTAGAAAGTTAAATTTTTTAACGAGCTTGGGTATTCACAGTCCAAGCTACGTAAATACTCAAGCAAAGACACACTTTTAAATGTACGTTATAAATTCAACATTTTAATCTTGGTTTAAAAACAAACTCAAAAATAAAATGGAACGATTTTTGTTTGTCGTAACTAACTCCGCACATAATCGAAAAGAAGAATGGTCAACCTCATCAAAACATAACGAAGTCTTTTCTCCAGGCCAAATCACATTATAACTAATTGAAGTGGATCCAGTAAAAAGAGGGAAACTTCTACTACGCTCGGAAATACTTCTCTCATCGGTTGAAAGCTACCAACAAAAATACTTATATGACAAATTTAATGTTAAATTTAACATTTTTTACAAGGCATTATAAAAAAAATTATTTATTTAAAAGTTTTTTAATAATTATATTAATAACTTAACAATTTTTAAAATAAAAGGGTTGGTTTGCATATCGCATAGCAATCGCATTGGCTTCTAACTGATGAGGTCTCTTACACGACGAGCTTTTCGTTTCTAAATATTTTGAATTGAGTTTCTATTAGCCTTTTGTCACCCAATTATTTTTCTATTAGGGTCAATCTTTTGAAATAACAAAACGTCTAAAGTCCCGGTCAACCATAAATTGGGGTTGAACCGAAATTTCGTTTATTAATTATGAGCTCGAGTGTACGCCAATATTTACGAGACGGTTCTGAAATTTTCCTTATACGTTTTATTTTAAAGTCAGAGTACCTCTCTGTGTAACATTATTTTTACTTTTTTTCCTCTATTATTTTACGAACTACAATATCTCGTTAGATGGATAATCAAACATTCTTAATAGAGATTTATAATTAATACACGTATTGTACGAGCTATGTGGTGTTTGAATGCAGGTTTATTAATAATGTGCTCGAACAAGTCATACACAAAATAACTATAAGTACAGTACAGTGACTGTTAGATTATTACTGCATTCATTAGAGTTTGCTAATTACTTCTTGCTTTAATGAATAAGCTCTAATGAACCACTTTCTGTTAATTAAAGGGAGCGCCCGAGACACTGGCAACTACATGAAAGTTGTCAGAAAACTGCGGAAAGTTAAAGTTAGATATCGAAAGCGTCATAATTTAGTTCAACTTTTGTAATCCCTTATTTCAAATAATTTTAATAAGACCCCTAAATAATAATATTAATCAACGTAATAAGAATTACGTTCTTTTATTAGGAAGAATTAAAAAAATTACCTGCAACTGTTGGAAGTATTAGTTTTAACAAAAGAAACAAAAAATTTTTACAGTCACGTTTCATGCCATGAAATTGTACAGTTTATAATACATAGGTATAGGGTTGCTATTCCTAAGTATGTTACAACACATAATTTTTTAAAAATTAACGTTTCTTCAAACTGGTTGGCAGCTTATGTTTTTAAGAATTTCATTAAACAGACTGAAGAATAAAGAAAGCTTCTAATAAAACACATTCCCCATCCCGTTCCGTCTGGACCTCTTTTCCGAGCTCTAAGGGCTATTTAGAGCTTTTAGAACTGGGTACAGCTCTTTTCCAACCTACCTCCACAGCTTTAAAATATCAAAGGAAAACTCAAGTTAATGCGAGCAGCCACAGACCACCTGCTGACCCAGTGTCTACGAATTCTGACATTGCATTGATTGTTACCGACAAACTTGTGAAGAGCCCGTAGTGGCCACCAAAGTCGGATACCCTGTGGAAGGCTACATAGAAAGGGGATTACAGGGCGAGCGTTAATGGGCTTATTATATGGAAGAGTTGAACAGGGTTCATCTACCATCATTTCATACGTCATGCATCAAACAACTTTCGTATTCATCTTCTCCAACCTTTCCTTCATACTTCTTCTTGATTTATTTCATTTATAAAATCAAAATTGCATAATCTTCCACAGTACCCTTTCCTAACCTTTCTCCATCTTCTTTGAGTATTTTAGGTACCCAAAGCTTCTCGAGCTTCCGAGCTTCAAATCATATCATCTGAGAAGTAGTTTTAGTGGGTAAAAATTCCAAACGACACAGTATCGAACGTTGTGATGACCTGATGACTTTGGAAGATTCCCACTTCTCACGCAAAAAAAATTACACTCAACACCTCCTCTTTCACTGTGATTTGTTATTAAAAACGTGTGTAACGGCCGTTCATTTTCTTCTAGTTCGAAGAGAACTAGAAGAAGTTGTAATAGTTTGGGGAAAAATCGAAGAAGTAGAAGAACTGGGCCAGAACCCCTATATTAAAAATTGATCTCTAATAAAGCTGTTTATTTTTGTGGCTGTGGGTTGAACTTCTTAGCTACACACCCCTAAAAATGTCAGTTAGGATACCGAATTCAGGGAGCGACTCCGGTCACAAGGACGCCGCTGGCAGTAGATGGAAAGAAGAAGAGCTCTATGCTCGGCGATGGAATCAGCGTGCCTTGTGCAACTGGTCGGTGTACTTCCCGTAACAAGGATCATCTAGCTTGTGATAAGCTACTCCACGTCAGGTGGGACTGGATAAAAAATTTGTGACAAGCAAGTAAGTAAGAGTCTTAGGGTTCGGCGTCTGGCACTTCGTGAGGCAGGGCCGTGGGAGAACCACAAAAGGGTTACGAAGAATACTCTTATCTTATACTCACTCTTATCTAACCTAACTTCATTGAGTACCCGATCTTAGGCCTCTGGGCAAAAGGAAAGCCGATGATGATCAAACTAGTAGTGGTTCGGCCACGCCGGTTACCGGCATAAATGCTTGAAGGGCAGAGGCCGGGGGATATTTTAGGATTTACAATAGCCTAACGTAGCCTAACCGCATCTAACCTAACCTAACCTAACGATAGAAAGCACAAGATCACAAGGGTGTTTTATTAGCTGTTGCTTACTATCCTATTCAGGCGTAGAATCGTTTTCGGACGTACCAGTAGTATTTGGATAGAGGTAGGGATACTAGTTCTGTAAGGCATGGTTCGAGGGAGCTTTGGGAACTTCGCTAAAATATCGGAGCTACGGGAGAGGTGGATCCACAGGCTGAATCTGGAGTCTGCCACACCTATTGGAGCTGGTCTCGCAGTGACTGAGAGGCTTCTCGCTTAGTAAGAGGGATATCTTAATACTACGCCACGGTAAATTCGTCATTTATTAAGAGTTTCAGTCCATACCGGCCTCGACGATAGAGCCGATTCGTACGGCAAGATCTTAAGGTGTTCGGGTCCGAAGGCGGCGGCATATCTTAGTCGCAGCTGGTTGCTTGCTTTATTTCTATTTTTGGGTGTAGCGAATTATTAGTATTTGAGTTTCTGTATCAGCAGACACGTAAAGTACTTATTTTTTCTGGTAAAACTGGAACAGAACACAATCAGCTAGCTTTATACTTATTTCGAAAAAAATATAACCTCATTGCGCTATGGATTTTGAGTAAAAAGCTATTGGTAGAGAAACTAATGGCCCGTCTACACACATAGGCTTGCCTTCCGCACTTGGATTGTGCAGGCGGCCTGCACAGGCCAAACGGAAGCGTGTGGACACCGTTTAGACGGCATGCACAAGCCAAACCGTAGCGTCTGGACAGCGTTCAGGTGGCCTGTGCAGGCCGTCTGCACAGGTAAACCGGAAGGTAAGCCTGTGTGTGTGGACGAGCCTTACGCTGTCATGGTAATAACTGCCACCTACAAGCGGTTTCCAGATACTAAATTAATGTAAGCGTTTTGAAAAAAAATCTTTTTTTTTTGGAAAGTGTCTACCAAATCTAATCTTAAAATTAAAGAAAATTAAGAAATTTCTATTTTGGCAGTTATTTTTAGAACACCCAGCTGCGTTTATTTAAAAATTGAAGAAATGAGCGCCGAATATAAAAAATAAGAAAAAAATGCGTCATTTTATCAAAATAGGGGTGAACGAGAAAGGTTTTGGTTAGCGATGTCACTTTAAATGACAAAGAAACATAAGTACGATCGTAAAGAGACCTTGTTGAAGCCGACCGTACAGGTGCATATGGTCTGGATAATTAGTATTACAAATTGTTTAGCATGTACAAAATAAAGTCATTTTAGACATAACATTAATTAAAGGATTAATTAGAGTAGGTAATACAATTATTTAATTGAATAATGTTTCACTATTCGTTTTAAATAATTAAAAAAAAACATTAATAAAATTAAATTAGTAAACATTAATTAAACATTCTAAAAATTAATTAAAAATATTGTGCTCTATTCAAATTATTCTGCGGCATATAAATTAGATTAACACTATAATTAAGTCTCTTGAAAATCTTCGATTTTCTGATGTTTAATTAATTAATCAAAGAACAAAACTATTTCAATTATAATTTCAATTTTACGTAATTGAAATCAGTTACGCCCTGTGTTAGTCGGTTATTTATCATAGGCGGCTAATTGACGATTTCATTATTAGATTAAAAATGTTTGAAATTGTTTGAAAGTATATCTGGCAAATGGAACACGCATTACTGAAATGACAGATAGCTGGTGAATCAATTAGCGTAAGTAACAAGCGATCGTGCGCAGAATAATCGTGTCACATAGAGAAATCTGAACGTTGGAAGTATCAAACAAAATGAAAATTGCATCTTTTTTTACATTTTCTTTTTTTTTAATACACAAATTAAAAAAATACTGCGTATATCGCTAAATTAAGAAGAGGGGTAGCTTTTAGTTTAAAATAAGAGGTTCGTTATTGAAATTTTTAAATTTCTTTTTATATTAGGCAATTTTATAAAAAGAACCAGTGGTCGAAGTAAAGATTTGAAAAATAACCAATTTATATTAAGTGGTGTAAAAGTGCATCCTCCCCATGACGCTCTAAGACTGTGAAAGACCCTAGTTCAATTATAGCTCAATTTATATAAAACTTTTAATTGAGCTATGGAAAATTGCACATAATTTAACTGGGGTTACTATGAGATTTACAACTATGTACATTAATCAAAAAAATGTACAATTTTATACATAAAAATTGATTGCTACATGCACTTGGGATGAGGTAGCGTCTCTGAAAAGACTAGCACGGGACGCTTTGCTTAGGAATGGAATATTTCGTCTCTCTCACCGCGATAGTCCTATTTAAACACTTATTAAATATTAAGTAGGTACTAATATCATAAAATATTATTTTTAATACAATTTTTTGTTTCTAGGAGAACCATTCATATAGAGACGCATTGCATAAATAACCAAGTTATGAACATGGGAAGAAATGAAGCATGACATGGATAAGTAAACCAATCAACCAAGTAACCAAAGACTTATTCTTCTTCTTCTTCAAGCCTTCAGTTTTAGACCAAAAAAGCAGAAAGATAAAAATAAGGGTTAATGGTATAACTGAGAAAATCTCCATAAAAAATAAACTCAAGACAAAAGACAATGCAAAGAGTTTTAATACTGCGACAGGGATGTGATCTATCATTCAAGCTTTTTAAAATTTATCTAGACAGAACCTTAAAAGAATGGAAAAAGAGTGTAAAATAAAAAAATATGGATTAGGTACACTCAACCTCACAATTATTGGCCACCCTGACAATACACCAGGGTGGTTATTAGCGAACAACGATAAAAGAACAGAAGGGGAAGCGGTTGATTTATTACTTCTTGATAAAATAATGTTACCCTTTCAATTTAAGTAGGGGGTGTTACGATGGTTGCATCCACAATTCGTGCTAAGCGTATAGCCAGGGTGGTCAATAATTGTGAGGTTGACTGTACAAGTGGAAGAAAGAGACGATCTTCTTTTAATACTTTGCGGAAGACCAGGCAATAATTTGCAGAAAAATGGGATGACTTCAGTTACATGGTGACAAAGCTCAATGAAGTATACGAAAATGCAGGGTTGAACTTGAATATAGAAAAATTAGAATATTAGCCATAAATATAAAAATTTTTTTTTCTAAAATTGGTATATTGAAGGAGTGGCCCGACAAAATGCAAATATCTCGATCTAAAAGTAGGTATCATCCTGGATTTGATCTCATTACAGATGAAGTATTCAAGCAGTTACCAAAAAAAGCTATTGTTATGCTTTGGTTAACGCAGCATTTAGGCTATAGGCTACAGTGGTTTTTGTATTTGGAAAGTGGACGAAGTCATAATGGTACCAAAGCCAGACAAGCCACCAAATGAAGCGCCAAATCTTACAGTCCTATATCCCTATTACCGATTATTTCCAAATCATTCGAAAAACTTCTTTTAAATCGACTCAGACTGATTATAGAAAGAAAAAAATTGATACAAAACGACCAGTTCGGTTTTTGGCAAAAACATTCGACGAACAAGTCCACAGAATAATAGATGTCATCGAAAAGGCGTTAGAAGAAAAAAGAATATGTTCAGCAATATTTTCGGATGTGGCCCAGGCCTTCGATACACTACGGCACGAAGGATTGGTTTGTAAATTAAAAAGAATGCTACCAAAACAGTACGTTGACGTATTAACGAGTTACTTAACAGGTAGACTTTTTCATATTAAGCAAGAAGATGAATAGTCAGAGCTAAAAGAAGTTAGAGCTGGTGTACCTCAAGGAAGCGTCTTGGGTCTCATCTTTTACCTATTGTATACTGGTGACCTACCTCAATTGGAAGACGTGACTGTTGCCACATTCGCAGTGCAAGCAAAAGTGAAAATTGTCTGTAACTTAAAAAAAGAAATACTTTTTACTGTAATATTCTCTCTACCTTCTTAACTTGTAATAACTCATATCATCAGCATTTGCTTTTCAAATTTTTTCAAAAAATTAATCCTCTAGGACACAGTTTGTTGTGACAGGCTTCTCGCGTCGGTTCGTGTAACTTTGTGATAACCGATTATTTTTGTTATAAAGCATTATTTAAGCGCAAAATTTATCTGCAGACCATAAAAAATAATTGGTTTTAAGTTTCAATGCTTGTTTGTAAATTTTTTGTTTAGGTGACAAGTGCAACATAAGCAAAAATTCTTATTATTTTTCCAGTTTTGTAAGGCTTGGTTATGTATTTAGTACATTGAAGCCTGCTATTTCAATGAAGTTTAGGGTCTTGCAGTTTGTGTTCAGAATTTTATAATTTAATTGTTTTGTAAGTTTCTGCTTATTTGATCAATATACTAAATATTTATTATTATAATTAACTTTATTTTCATTCAATGTCCATAAAAAACAGTTTTCAATAAAAAATGTCAAAAAAGGATAAAAAATTTAAAATTAAAAAATAATAACTAACAAAAGGACCTACGCTTTAATTCTTCTGTAAAATAATGAAGAATAAGGTATATTTTCAATTAAAAAAATTTCAGTGCAATTCTTGCACCCTTACTATTTTTTAGCTATAGATATAAAGTGAGCGTAACAGGCTTCACTCGTTGGCTCGTGTGATTCTAGACCCACCCGTTGAATGGAGGGTTAATGGTGACTGGAACAATTTTACACGAAGTTACAGCTAAACTCCAAGAAACTTACGACCAAATCCACCAATGGACAACGAAGTGGAAAATGAAACTCACCTAGTTAAAATCAGTTCATGTAAACTTTACCAACAAAAAGTTTGAAAACATCCCTTCAGTTAATTTAAATGGTATAGTCAGCCTCACAATTATTGGCCACCCTGGTTATACGTCAGGGTGGTTATTAGCCAACAACGACAAAAGGACAAAAGGGGAGGTTGTTGATTTACTACTTATTAGCAAAATAAAGTTATTCCTCAATTTAAATAGGGGGTGTTGTTATGGTTGCATCCATAGTTAGTGTTAAACGTATAGCCAGGGTGGCCATTAAATGTGAGGCTGACTGTACCGTAATCCCTTACGAGAAGACTGCCAAATACCTTGGAATGAACCTAGATGCAAAACTACGTTGGGGAGAACACGTTAAAAAGAAAATAACGGAATTTAAAATTACATACCGACAATTGTATTGGCTTTTAGGACGTACCTCCGGGTTGTCAACAAACAATAAGATCGTCACCTACAACCAAATTCTAAAACCAATATGGCTATAGGGCTTTGGGGATGGACCAAGGAAAGCAACATCAGCAGAATTCAAGTTTTTCAAAACAAAGTTTTTCCTTAACATGATAAATACCTCGTGGTACATTAGGAATAAAGACTTCCACCGCAATCTAAGAATTCCTGACGTGGCTACAGAAATAAAAAGGTTCGCCAAAAAACACGAAGAAAAACTTCATCGCTATGTCAACGTTGAGGCAATCCAACTTCTGGGCAACCAAAACATGAAAAGAAGACTGAAAAGGACTAAGCCATTTGAAATGGTCTAACTGTGTAGTGTGTAATGTGTTGAATGTGTACAATGGGAAAAGCAGAGAATAGTGCGCGACTGTGTGATAGTGCCCAAAGCACCCAAATGTATCGGTCATCATTGAGCGAACTATAATGAATTTGTGTGTTTAGTTGTAAGAATTCCGATGTAAATTGATGGTTGGTCTTTTAGACCAGTTTTATAGACAATGGGCCCATAACAGAATAAAAGAGGTGATCGTATTCAGACCGAGCTCTTGGGTATAAGTTATTTGATAGCCACCGAACACGAAAATCTGGTTGGCTTCCGCGGACAGTGGCTTAAGCCCTCACAGTCCTTCAATGAAATCGTTAAAAATATCCGGTAAAAAAGATGATAGTATTCGGGTTGCCACTTTGCTTCCTTCCACAGTGGTTTACTCAGCGTTGAAGCTGGGGCGAAGTCAACATTTTCAGATCATACAACTCTCAAACAGTATTTGAGCTGTCTTTTGTCAAATCAACTATTTTTGACCTAACAAGTAAGAATTTGCATTTGGCATCTCTCTCTGGTGGCTTACCTGCTGCTTCTCTCACTAATTACAAGTTGTGTGTAAAGAGTTGATAAAATACCTGACAGTATTTGAGTTCAAATTTTTAAACTAAGATATATGCACTGTACAAGATCAAAATATGTCATTGGCATCCAAATTGCATGTCTTTAAGGGGAGTTAGGAGGATTTTAAGTTGTACTTAAGGAGGTAGTTCATTTTTGCTGGTGGATATCCTCGAAAATTATAAATAATAGAGAAAAAATGAATAAAGACAGTCTTGTAGGAAATTTGATAAGTTTTCATTTTGCAAAGAATAACTTTATCCCTAGGAACCACCATTTTTGAGATATAAGCAAAAACCCAAAAACGCGACCTCTCCGCCTCCTCCCAACCTTAGCCATGTAGCTAGGACCGAGGACTTTTAGTATTTTTCCCTCCTAACTACTCCAAGCATATTCCAGAAGAAAAAAATTACACCCTCTTCCATGTCTTACATGCCTTTTTGGAGCGTTTGTTGACTGAACTATTAGCCCTTCACAGATTGTGTACCTACTCTAAAAATCTTCTGCAATAGAGCACTTCAAATCATGAATCATTTCAGTTTTAGCATTTCCATTTTTTTATTATTTGGGCCACTTTACGATTCTCTCAATATTATACGTTTTTCTTAATTTTCCCTAACATTTATAAATTTTTTAAGTTGTGGGAATTTAAAAAAGCTTTATCTTAAGATAAATTGCATTGCTAGGACAAATATGAAACGTAAATTATTTTACGTGACAACATGAATTTAAAAAAGGACATAAAAAACTCGTATTTAAATTTTAAGTAATTTAAGGTCCAAACAAAAATTAGCTATTTGATACTTGAGCAAAAAATGTTTGATTTGAAGTTGTCACTACTAATTTACGTTTATACGTTTAAAAAATAAATTAAAAAGCAAAGCCCCTGTTTGCAAAACTAATGAATTATAGGTACGTAATTAAAGCTTTAATTAATAAATTTTCAACAAATTATGATTTCTTAAGTAAACATTCGGAATTAGTCAAAGTTGGATAATTATTGCAACATTAAATAAATTAAATTTTAAAGATCTCCAACTTGTGTCATATTTTATGTCAAATCACTTTAGCTTATTAACAAACAAGAAGTAGAAGCAAGAAGATTGGAAGTGAACTGAAATCAATCCGTTTATCCAAGTTGGCCAACGTTCCATTACTCGGTTAGGTTTTAGGAAGATTACAACCCAGGGATCGATTTTATTAGCTAATAGTCAGCGCGGTTACACTTATGTAATGACATTTGTACAACTGTAATTCCATTACCTGGATTGTAAATCTACCAGTTAGTGATGTATTCGTAATGAATTAGAAACCATAACTTTTCCTATCAGACGACAAAAATGTACTTGGAATTAATTAAAAATAATAAAAATTTTAGTTGAATTATTCTGTTTAATTTTGATAATTGTTTTTAATAAAATGTGTAACGTACTAAAAGTACACTTATGTTGGTAAATGTCTATAATTCATAAAATTTATTAAAATTTTTTCTATGATTCATCGACATATACAGCGTGTCCAAACAATCATTCTCAACATCGGAAACTCCGTTATTACGAGAAATAGTGATTTAGTTAATTGGGAAAAAATAGTCTTTTGGAAATTATTTTATACAAAACATAAAAGGTTTTGAAAAATATTGGCAAAAAAATTACATCTTCAACACTTCGCCATTCTTTTCCAAATAAAAATATTACCTGGGAACAGTGAACTTTATGCATAACAAGGTAGCCATTTAGTTATCAAGTCATCAAGTGATATCCCCACTTTCGCCTGTACACCTTTACATTTTTATAGAAACATTGCCCTTTATAAATCGAGTAGTGAAATTTTGAAAAAAAAAATTGGACCGCAAATAGAGCCAAAACCGTTAAATTAAGTTTTTAACCCTCATTTCGGAGGAAAGGAGATATAAATAGGTCTTTGGAATTTTTCCTTCGCATTGGGCACAAACCAAAAGCTCGTTTTCAACCCAAAACCCTTGTAAAATTGTGGCAAGGGTAGTAAAGTTTTCCAATAATTAAACAGTTTTTGTGACTTTGATTCGTTTAAGTACTTTAAAAATAGCCCTACTTTTTCAAATACGAGCCGACAAGAAAGTGCATACAAAGTGATTGACATGTAGTATTGTCGTGGATAAATGGACAAAAATACAAAAATAAAATAGCAGGTAAAATTGTTGTGTCCTTCAAAGATCGTAAACAGCCGTTTATTTATTGAAAAACTCTACCGTCGACAAGAATGTAGCAAAAACGCACTTTACCTAACGCCGTCGCAGCCTTCACGCACTTAAAATAATGTGTTCTATCCGTTAGAGATCCGTTCGTACGCGTTAGGCCTTGGATTTTCATTAGGGGCAATATTTAATAGTTTGTCAAGGGAATGATGGCACCTGGCAATGGCCCAGACGGCCCAGATGGCAAGGACTTTGTTAGAATAACATTATAAAATAAATTCAAATCAAATAACGGCTCTGCCAAACATGGCTATCCTAGTAACGCTAGAAGGAGGAGAGGTTTTAGTAGAAAACCCTTCTTCAATGAGGAGGATGGGCCACATTGATCAAAATTTTAAACGAGAAGAGCTATGAAGGTTTCTTCTACTCGAAAGAGAAGCGTTTAATTTTTTTATGCAAACGTTCAGAGCCACTTTTTGATCACGGTAGACGAGATGAAAATTGCGTGATATCTTCAAGAAAGTGTTGATGTGTTAGATTATCGACCAGATAAGCATCTGCAGAATATAAATACTAAAATAACCATTAATCCACAAGCTTAAGGCGGAGGCACACACACATAGGCTTTTACACCGGCTTGCCTGCACAGTTTCATCTATACAGGGTGTTTACGGTCTTCTTTTGTTTCCTTTAAGGGTTGATAATAAATGTCAAAAGAAGTCGAAAAATGTCAAAATACCTTTAGTAAAAGTTGTATGATAAGAGAAATAATAAATGTTTTAGTTTTAATAAAAATTATTAATTTATTAAATAAAATTTAGATATTGTAGGTAATATAACAAATGCATGGTGTTTGTCGTGGTCATTACCAGCAGAGATTTTCTTTAAACATATGGGTCAGATTAGTAAACTCACAACTTGTTGGTGTATTTGTGCTGCCACATCGATTAACTGCAAATGATTATCTACTTTCTTTGAAAAACAATTTGCTTGAACTTTCAGAAGATGTTCCTTTAAAAGTGCGCCGACAAGTGGGGTTTTGCATTTTTGTCATTTAGTTCGTCGACATCTAAACACAATTTAAAAATTAACGGATCCGTCGAAGTGGTCCTATCCCTCCTATGATCTATGACCTCCTTGGTCACCGGACCTCACACCCATGAACTTTTATTTCTGCAGCCTTATGAAAGCCATGGTGTATACCACCAAAATTATCGCCCTTGGGGTTCTCCGCAACCGGGTAGAAGCAGCAGCGGCTGTAATTCGTCAATAAGGTCCGAGCCTTGCAGAATGTGTAACCACAGACCAGAATGGTCATGTACATGTCGAGTGAGACTTTGCATACTACAGCATGATAATAATTTTGAGCAATTGTTATAAAATGTTTATAATTAAGTAATTGAAGTGCACTTGATTTCACAAAAGTTAATAATTTTCATTAAAACTAAAACATTTATTATTTCTCTTATCATACAACTTTTACTAAGGTGTTTTGATATTTTTCGACTTCTTTTGACATGTATTATCATCCCTTAAAGGAAACAAAAGAAGACCGTAAACACCCTGTATATGCACGTTTGCCTGTGCAGGCCGCCTGAGCGATGTTTAGCATGTGCAGACCAAGTCGTAGTAAAAGGCTAAATGTGTTCATCCGTCGTTACAGGCTCACGTAAAGGAGGAGCCACATGCACGGGCTTTTACTTCGTATTGGACTGTGCACTGCTGTGCACTGCTGTAAAATTCGCCTACACCGGTCTGGTCGGAGTAAAAGCCTGTACATGTAAAAGTAAAGTAATAGCTCCGACTACCCTGCGCTCCGGTTTGACCTGTGCATGTCGGCCGGCATCTGCACCGGAGTGTGTGTGGCGCGTGGCGCCGCCTTTAAAACCTGTAGGTGTGGACCCAAAGGTATAGCTCCGGCTTGCCCTATGCAGTCCGACTTGCAGAGGCCAAACCGGAGCGTCTGTAAATCGTTTAGGCGGCCTGCGCGGACTTTGACCTGGCTTGTCATACTTCAAGCACTGCTGTAAAATTCGCCTGCACAGGTCTGGTCGGAGTAACGGTGTGTACAATGTACAAATGTACATGTAGACGTAAAGTAATAGTTCCGACTAGCCTGCGCAGTTTTGTCCTACACAGGTCAAACCGAAGCAGAAGTCCGTGTATGTTGCACAATCTTAAGAGATCGAAGTAAAAGCTGCACCACACACACAGTGTGTGTCCAGGTTTGGCCTGTGCAGGTCAGCCGGCACCTGCACCGGAGTGTGTGTGGCGCCGGCTTAAAAGCCTGTACGTGTAGACGCAAAGGTATAGTTCCGGCTTGCCTGTACAGGTCAAATCGAAGTGCGCCCGTGGGTGTGGCGCAGCCTTTAAATTTGTTACTGAAGAATAAAAATAAGTCTTTTGACTGTTGCGTGCATATTATATTAGCAAATTCGACTCTTGGTCCATCAAATCACCAGTGTGGTTAAAAAGAGGTACACTTTGTCACACATTTTTTGATTATTGGAATTTGAGTTGGAAGCGTCTTGTCTCGACATAAGAGAATATTTTGCAGTTAGCATATAATCCGTTCACTATTTATTTGTGATATGGTTGGCCATGTTAGGGTGACAGATTCCACCTGGTATAAATTAGAAAAAATCTGTTTGGTTAAGTATTGTAGTGTAGCGGCTTTTATTCAATTGTGTTAATAGTTGGTCTGTCAATGGTCTGTAATTTTGTTGGCACTGTGAAGAGATATCAGTCAACTTAATATAGACTTTTTATGTTTTTAGTTTGGCAAACTAAAAAACAAAAGTTCATGGCCAAGCATATCACAAATAAATAGTGAATGGATTATAGTCATTTTTTACAGCAGTTTGCAAGTGAAAAGCTATAAAATCTTCATAAAGCTGGCCTTACATGCCAACTTCTAAAAGCTAGCTTTTTTTTTCTAAGCCAATAGAAATGCTGCATTTCCAGCGGCAGAAGCTAGAAAGTTGGTTCAAGTTTAACTTCTAGCGTCTGCCGCTGGAAATGCAAGGTTTCTATTGGCTTAGAAAAAAAAGCTAGCTTTTAGAAGTTGGCATGTAAGGCCACCTTAATAGAAGGAAGCAAATTAAAAATAAAATTTTGATAAGGCATTAATTTGTCAAGTTTTCAGCAAAAGTAAGTAGGTACCTACATGTAATTTCTCTTCAATAAAAAATTAAAGATTTAATTAATTTGATTTTTAGTTCAATTTAACGATAAATTAATGTAATATTTATTTAATTTATTTTGAGCAAAAATTGTTAAAAAGTAGGTTTTCATTTTTTAATTTTATTCCCGATTATAAGTTGAATTAACAAATTTGTAAGTGCTTTGTTTTGTCAGTAAAATCATTTTGCGTAAAATAATGAAAAAATTTAATTTTTCAATTAAAAGAGCACTTCCAAAGTGTACTTTGTTAATGAAACTTTTCAATATCAGGTTCGGCTAATTACTGTTAGGTGGCCCGTGGCCACAAAATGCAGGAGTGAGGTGATCGTATAAAAAATTAATTTAGTGTTGGTAAAAAGTTGATTAGTTTTAAAATACTCTTCATTTATATTTAGGCTTTTGTTAAATTATTTTTCCATTGTAAATTTAATATCTACGATAAATAATTTAACATTGTATAGTAATTATTTTCGTGCCGGAGATGTAATGTAATTTGTCAGGAAGTAGGTAGTCGACATCGCATCGTAGCTAAATAATATAAAATTTAAAATCGATATAATTAAATTGTTTAAGACACGTACGTCTATAATAAATAAAACCTAATGAATTATACAGAACTGGAAAATTTAGTTATTTAATATATTTCAGTGCGTAGTATGCATTTAACCTTATTTTCAATATACAAAATGTATGAAGACGTTTTTTCGATTCCTTTGGTAAGTGATCGTTCTGCTATACCTGTGCTCATAGTAAGTAGTCTTTACACAAGGACCTACTTCTTAATCTAAGTTCGATAATCAGATTCGTGTAGTAGGTATGAGAAAATTATTGTTGGGAAAGAAATCTTGATAGGTGCAACAAGTTACGTATTGACGCGGGTTCTGCAGTAAAAGGACACAAATTTTTTCGCATCTTTGTTCAGCGTTTTCTTTCTTTTTCATCCATTATTTTAAGGTTAAGTATAGCTTGATTTTATATAATAATATTTCCTTATTAGTAGTCACTCCATCTTTTAGCAGGTCTTCCTACACATCTTCTTAACCCTCTTTAATAAAAGGGCATTAAAAATATTGAACAAACGAATTTGAAAGTTTACTGTGGACGAAAATTAGAACGAAACAAAATAATATTTATTTTAGGGAGATTTGAGGTTATCTTGATAGCACAGTATCTACTGATAGCTCAAAATGAAGATCAATTAGGTACAAAAATTATTAGAATAATACATTTTTTAACACCTGTTAAAAAGTGAGTATAATAATTATATTAAAAAACAAAAACAATGGCTGTGAGTAAAGATACCATTACTATTAGATATAAAGATAGTGCTCGTCGACAGCATAATAGTAGAGCAAGTAATGAAAATAAATTATTTAAGTGTACAATTAAATATCAACGGAAATACAACAGAAACGATCAAAAATCGAATAAATAACAGCTGGAAAGTAATAGGATGTCTAAGGAAAAATAAATTTCTAACAAACGAAAATGCAGTTTCGAAGGTGTTATTCGTGCTATGCAATGGAAACGACAAAACAGTAAAATTTCCAAAAAGTAGAACTGCAGGAGTTGAGAAAAAAGTATGTGGGAAGATCTTAGGAAATAGAAAGAGAAGTACGAGAGAATGTTAAAGATCAATGCAAAGTAACACGTATAACCGAACGGATATACTCGTACGATAAAAATTTTAGATTAATAAGAACTATTGTTTTGGAGGAAATTGGTAGATTTTGTGGGTTTAACTAACATCAACAATAAATTCCCCCAGATCAAATAATTTGAGTAGCTAGATATTGTTTTGACCAAACACAAAAATGCATACTAATATACCCACTCTCATGTTCCAAGTGTGGCAGACAACTCTAATTTCACAAGATGTAACCCTGTCACTGGCTTGCAGTGGCGATAATAACAGCGAAGCGATATATTATGTATAGATGGGTATGCCCATCCTCTAAAGGTTCGTCTACAAACACAGGCTTGCCTCGCCTGCACAGGCCACCTGAACGTTGTCCACACGCTCCGGTTTGGCCTGTGCAGGCCGCCTGAACGGTATCTGCATGCTTCGGTTTGGCCTGTGCAAGTCACCTGCACAGGCAAACCAGGAGGCAAGCTTTACAGTTTATAATTTTCTAAACAATTCGATTTTAATCTAACAACGAGAGAGGCACGAAACTACCTTCCTAAAATTAGGTGTTCACTTGGTAGCCACAAATTTTTTTGGGTGGGTCTAATACATAATTTCTGTAGCCCATAAAACTTTTTAAAGATGAAATATTTTGTGTGGAATTTAGATTACGGGAGAAAGATTAGATTTAGGGAGGGCACAAGGGTGCCATAGCAAAATTTTAGGGAGGGCCTCCCACTTTGGTCCTCCCGTAGTTGCGTGCCTACAGCGAGAAGGCAAGGCTTGTGAAGGAGCATGATATGACTTCTTATTAGAGTAGAGTAGTTCGAACGAAAGAAAACTCTACCACGTGATTATCGTTGAAGTTGCACAGTAGCTTTATACTGTCGCCAGTGGTCTCTGAAGACAAGCCTCGCGCAGATTTGGTCACGTGGTGGTCTTTTTATTTGTTGGGACTACTCTAGAGGTTATAAATTCTATTTACTCATGGAACCTACCTCTTTACTAACTAACGGTTGAGAAACACTTTTCTAGAAGATCCAGGAGGACGAAGGGATGTTATTTATTGCTGGTTTTAAATTTATTAGTGAAGTATTCACTTCATTAGGTATTTTAAGATTTTACATCAAACAAATTGGTGGAAAGCCAAAAATTTGAATTTAGGCCATTCTAACGTAGGGGTTCAAAGACTAGAAGCTCTTTATGTCGTATTGGCCCTCTTTGGGAAAGACAAAATATAGGAGGACGCTCACACTGAGCTTTGTAAGACTTTTCATCTGTTACTCAGATGAGTTCAAATTTTTCAATTTGAATTTTTTAAGGGTTTTTGCTTCAGAACTCGGCTGTTTGGGTAAACTACTATGAGAGACCGTCGCGAAACTTCTCTAGAATCTTAACTTTTATTTTTAATTAACACAATCTAAAATGATTTATTCTACAAAAGGACGCGTTCAAAAAGCTACGCAATATTAATTGATCTTGTAAGACTACGAAAAATAGGGACGCGCATAGACTGGACTAGTGGAACTCTGAGTAGACAGACTCTAAGTAGAGTTAGAATTATCAACAAATCATCAATTTGTTTAAGTTCTGTAGAAAATTGAACTAAAAAGTCGTATAGTTAATGTTTGCAGTTAATTATTTTAATAAATTTCGCTAATTAGTAATTGAAATTCTACGCCTAGAGCTTCCATGCCATTCCATTTCTATTTTATAATTAAAAGGTCTTAAAGCTCAACTCATTTAATTATTGTTCTTTGCGTAACCATTTTTAATTAGACGTTTTAATAATGTGTGTTTTAGACAATTCTTTCTCCATACTTCCTACAGGGACATTTACAACTAAAAGAATATGATTTTATTGCGTATTAATGTAAAGCTCGCTATACCAAACTTTTTAATTTTATTAATTAATAACAATTAAGTAATTAGAATAATTATCATTAACTTTACACTTGTCTTTTAATTGAAAAATGTAAATAGAAAAGAAAGTAAAACACTTAGTTGAATTATTTTTGTAGAGAAGCATTAAAATAACAAGCAAAGTTAATTAACCTAATGAAACAAGCGCAGAGATCTTAATACAGTAATTTCAATTAACGGCGTTGCAATGCAGTCGCCATTGTGCTTTGTTCATTATAATAAACAACCCTTAGCTCAAATCTGACAATGTGAGTTTGCATTGTTGCCATTGAAGTAAAGTGGGAAAGGCTTGAGGCTTTAATTTATTTTTGGATATAAAACCATCCAGTAAGCATTTTGATAAATTAAAATTGAAAATTTATTAATCAGAATTTGGTGCTTTAAAAACGCAAAACAAAAGGCTTTTTAATTAAAGAAGGAAATTTTTTTTTCTGGTATTTTCAAATATTTTAAAATTATTACTTTAAGTACGCCACTGTTTAGTCAAGTCTAAAAGCCAACTTTATACTGAGAATTTTTCCGCGACCTAATGAAGCATTCAACGCACACTTGTGTTTGAACTAGCAGATTAGTTAAATATTGGGATGTTTGTTATTCTGGAATTTGTGCTCGTTTGAGACCTGCTTTGAGTGTATAAATATTATTACAGTAACAAGTTAATTGGATACATTTTAATTAGTTCGAATAATTAGCAACTTTAAATAATGAATGAAAGAAAATCTTGTGCAATAATTGCAGAACACGTAAATTAAACTTACTTTAAAATTTACAACTTCTGTTATGGTCACATTAATTTAAATTAATTGTCTTACTCTTTGTAGAATCAGTTGACTTGTTATAATAATTGTATTTAATGAATTTTGACAAAAACCACTGTAAAATAATTAATTATAAACAAGATCCGAAAATGCTCCCTCGCCCAAAAAGGTGTTCTATACAAGTCTACATTGTCGAATACGTTCGTGAAGCTCTCATCAAGGGTTGAAGGTATATAGCGAAAGATGGAATGAAGCATATTACAATTTAAAAGTAAAAAATGGTTGAAAAGTATTGCTATCAGTGCTTCCCCGACCAAAACTCCATGTATGAAAGGGGAGCTATTTTTGATTTAAAAATTTTCCTTTTATACAATAATAACACATTGGAAAGGCAGTATCGTTAACTCTTTAAGCTTAGCTCCAAGGATTAAGTTTAGTGACTTCTTCACTCATTGAAACTCATTAAAACAATTTTTATTTTTTTCTGTAGCATTTGTAATTCCATTATGTAAGAACAGAACATTTTAAACCAACTTTGAACTTATACTCGTGTAGTAAACTTACATAAACGATATCGTATTACATGAATAACTAAAAACGATAATAAACTTCCCCATTACTTTATTGATATGTGAAGTTTTTGCTTAAGGAAAGCACGTGTTTCATTTCAATAACAAGTACGTAGCTTTGAGCTAAAGTAGCTCAAGCTACCTCTTCGCTAATTAACAAGTTTTCATTAATTCAACTTAGGTTTAAGGTGCAAGTTTGTTGCAGAAATATTGTGTGCTTTAGTCAAGGAGTTGTACATTATATTAAATTTACTACTGTTGATTAAAACAAGAAATTAACAAAGTGGAATTATTAATTTAATAAAAGCTTGCTTTTTTTCTTTTTTTAAATCAAATTATTACCATTGTAACGCTATTAAAATTCAATTTAGGATTATATCTGATATTTTAAGGAAATCTAAACTTTGGATTCAATTCTAGACAGGGCCTTAAGGGCTTCAGGTATTTCACTCAGGTCCCGTTTTGCAATGCAGCTATTGGAGTCACTTTAATTAGAAAATGAATGAATGCTCAAAGCGTCAAAGCAACCATCAGGGTTTTAAAATTCAATGCAAAAATAAGTTAAATCGTGTTTTCCCAGTTTATTATTTTCCCAAATCAATTACTTACTCTGATGAAAAGCATTTCTGCTTGAAGAGCAGTTCTAAAATGGGATCTTACTAATATCAGTACTCGACCTGCTTCTTGTGATGGCTCTCAGTGCTTGAACCTACGTAACAACCAACAGCCCCCCCCCCCATCATTGTTGGTAAGAGACTTTGTGTGAATAGTTGACGGTTTTCTATTCCGTTCATTGGCGTATCAAAAATTATTAGGGACTAACTAGAGCAAATGTAAAAATTATAAACACAAGACGCCAATGAACATTTCAGAAAGCAAATGACGATGTCCGTTGTTACCTTTAACTGATAAAAATTTTCATTTCTACGGCGCACTTAATTGAAACAGAAGTTGCTCACCCAGTAGCATATTTGTAAACAGCAGATGAGTCGTACATATGACTCAAAACTTCGTGTCCAAACGCTGACAACAGCTTCTAGTTAAATTATTTAAAAGAATTACGAGAGAGTTCAAAGTTTTTGTTAGCTTAACAGTGATCCCAGGGGATAGGCCGAATCGCATTCATTTTACGATCGCTTGCTCGATAGATCGATCTCTCTTTCTCTCTCTCTCTGCGATCAATACAATGATCTGCACGTATCGAGATATTAGAGTGAACTTATTACAAGATGGCTCGGTGGAGCCAAAATCGTGCGTAGTACAATTGTAGGGAGCGAGTACTCTATCTCTCTCACTAAAATTGATGCGGCCGGTCACTTTTAGCGCTCCGGTCGGTCATCTCGTAGTATTTTCACTCTACCAGCAAGACAACTGCCAAAATACAATGCCTTCGGAAATAAACTCAACATGACGACCAATTGGCTAGGCAGCCATAATATTTTATTATGTTTGATTGGTGATTGCCTAGCAAACTAGTCACGTGGGTTGAGTGGATTTCTGAAGACCTTGTAGATGCTAGTCAATTTATAGTCTTAGTAGAGAAGCGAATTATAAGTTGCTAGTTATGTGATTAGTGGAGTTATATGGATCTGCTCCAGAGATGCTTTTGGTTTAATTTAAACAACAATGAAAAGGGGACCACGTTAACTTAGCCCACTCCCTGAAAACAAAAGCTTTTCAGAAACGGAAATGGAACTATCTTTAATATTATTGATGTAGTTAAAGTGGAGAGACTCTGGAAGTAGCTTTTTAGAACAATACAACAACTAGAGACGTGGAGGAGGCTAAAGTTACGGACCCTGGTGTAAAAGCACATTTAAAAAGTTCGCAGTAGTGGCATATACAGGGTTTTTGAACAAAACATAGCGACTTTTAATACTTTTGATAACAATTTTATTTAAAAATTGTCAACAAAGATAAGAAGAAGGGAGCATTTTTCTGTAAAACGTGTCATGGACTCCATAGCCGCCACAACTACCCCTTTTAAAATTTCAAATAGCACCATACTATGTACAGCACCTTATTGGAAAGGTAATTTAGTAAGAAATTTATTGAACTATTTAATTTTGTTGTTAACATGAAATTAAGAGACACAAAAAAAACGCTGTGTAAGTTGAGTGTAATTTTATGATTTTTTTCGTCATTCACCATTCTGTTCATTTTGAATAATTATATCAACATGGTTTTTAAACCTAGTTCTAAAAGAATTAATAGAGTGCATTTTTTTTCAAAATAACGTGTAATAATGTGCACAAGCTGTAGGGCGCACTTTCACTGAAATTGATCCTGGTGTAATCAATTCGTTGGTCGCCAGTATTGATTCAAAAATTTATGGAAGCTGTAACTCAGTTGTAAACAGTTGACAAACCCTGTACCTACAAGTGAGTTTGTGTTCTTGAATCTTAGTTTTTTATGAGGCCATCTAAATTGTGCCTAATCGATACTTGTAACCATTGTCAATAAACCATGTCAAAGACAATCTTGTAGAAAATTTGATAAGCTTTCATTTTTCTAAGAATAATTTTTTTCTTAGGATCCTCCGTTTTCTAGATATAAGCAAAAATCTAAAAAACGAAACTTTTCCACCCAAAACAAGTCCAAATTGTTCTTAACATAGTGTTAATGAGGTTATAGTGCTGGAGCCGATAACAGCAAAATCGGGGAGATCGTATTCAGGCCCATCTTTTGGGCATAAGATATTTGAGTGCCAGCAAACACGAAAATCTGGTTGGTTGCCCAAAGCACTGGCGTAAGGTCTCAAGACTGTTAATAATAAACTTTTAATTGGGGAGGACGGGAAACTCATTTGAGAGGGATGAAAAAAGTAAGAAAAAGTAAAAAAAAGTAAAATTCATTCTCTAACAATTTCATTGATTCTGATGCCTTAAGCCAGTGCTTTAGACAGCCAACCAAATTTTAGTATTAGCTGGCACTCAAATAGCTTATTCCCAAAATATGGGCCAGAATACGAACACTCCGATTTTTCTGTTATAGGCCCATAGTCTATTATTATAGTCTGCGTTTCAGAGGATCTCTACTGTTTTTATCTCTTTCCCATTATTTTTTTAAAACCCCTTCCTATGAGTTATTGAACATAAAAACCAAATTGAACAGTAGACATATCAAAAACGTAACGTATTCAACGAATTTAAAAACTTTTTAATGCTTTAAATGATTTATCTAAAGATAATTGAGTAAAATGTCAAAACGAACAAAGCAGTAGGTAGGTAAAATGTACATATAAGTGGAAACGAATGCAACTCTCGAGCGACTTCACGGGTTATATTTACTTAAGCTGCCAGAACTTTGGTTTTGAAGGGATCTAGAGTTTAATTGACCACTGTTTTATGCCAAAAATAAACAACTTTTAAACGAACATTTTTGTTTTAACGAGTGTGCTAGGGAGTATTAGCATGTTTTCTAATCTTAGGGTCACTCTTGTTCTCTATTGTTTATTTTATTTGTTAAACCTTTGAACTCTTAAAATCTTTCGTTTTTTAGTATTTTTAACGTCCCTTTTGTTCGTTTATTTAGTCCGTTATTTAAATTTGCAAAATTATAAAAATTAGTAGTATAAAAGTATTGAACCGACTATCACAAACTCTTGTATAAATTAGTGAAATATTTATTTTGAATCTAAATTATTCTGACATTTGTTCAATTCCCACCGCTTATTTCTTGTTTTCTTTACATACTAAATTCAATCATCGTGTGCTTCGGCGGTCAGTTAGAATCTTTACTTGTACATTAAGTAAATACCAACTAATCTAAATACCGTTTACAAGATACACAATACCAATTTTGTACCAACTTATGTATTCATTTATTTACACAAGAAGACATACAAATTAATGTACACTTTACACTGTTTAATTTAATCTTAATCGTACTACCTTTAATTTTATTTAACTGTTATCAGTGGAAATTGCATATTTATCGTTTTTATCTTAATTCATGGAGCATTGGGTATTCTAGGGACTATAGGAACTTTTCATTCTGTACCATAGTAGATCATTTATACTCTTAAGACCTACCTATAGAAAAGTGCGAATTTCCTGAAAAAAACCCTGAGGGCGTATCCAAAGGGCTTTTGATAACATCTCCACATTATCCATAGAAAAAGTGATGAAAGATAGGAAAGTCCATCCCACTATTATCAGATGGATCTCAGCACATATGCTTAAGCATAGAGTAGTTTACGCTTCGGTAAATCATTGCACCGTAGTAGCAAAAGTAAATTGAGGTTGTCCACAAGGAGGGTGCTTCTATGGTACTTCGTAGTAGATAATCTTTTTAAGTGCCTAGAGAAAGAGGGGCTAAACGTCGTAGGTTATGCCGATTGCCGTAATAAAAACGGGAAAGTTAATCCGACAAAGACCTCGCTAATCCATTTTACGAGAAGTACAAATAAGACTGATGGTAATAGAAAGGACCTACCTCTGGAAGCAGTGGGAGAAGTCAAATACTTAGAAGTTATCCTTGATAGCAAACTAAGCTTCAAACCACACATAGACAGTATAGTAAATAAAGCTACAAGGGCCCTATAGACCTGTAGACGAACATTCGAAAAAGCTTGGGGACTGACACCTCAGTTGACTTATTGGATATACACTGCAATGGTTATACCAATAGTAACATATGCTGGTTGTGTGTGGTTGACAAAAACCCAAACAAAAACCTGCAAACACAAACTAGGCAAAATTCAAAGATTGGCCTGATTATGAATTACTGGAGCAATGCGTACTCCGCCTACAGCAGCAATGGAAATAATTATGAACCTCCCACCCTTACATCTAGTGGTGAAAGACAAAGCATGAAGTGAGGCTTACAGACTAAAAACTTACCCCTCCACAAGAATAAATAGGCAATGACATGCCTTAATCCTGAATGGAAGAACACCCCATACTTAGTGTGGTGTCTGACGGAATAACCAAAGCAAATACCATCGAAATCAACATTTCGACAAGGGAAGAATGGGAATGCAAGGCAGTAAAAATGAATGGAATCATCGGGGACAGCAACTTGTGGTAAGGGGCAATCTTAAGCCTCGGGGAGTACGTAACCGTTTTCCAAGCAGAAATTTACGCCATCTCAACATGTGCGCAAAAGCTGTTAGATAGAGGATATCACAACCAAAGAATCTTCGTTGCATATAACAGCCAAGCAGCCCTAAAAGCGCTGAACGCCTGTGAGGTGAGGTCCGGACTACGAGTATCTGTAGACTGAATGCGCTAGCGGGAACAAATTTCGTCAACCTGGTATGTGTTCCAGCTCTTGCTAACATACCAGGGAACGAAAAGCGGACAATCTGGACCATGAGGGAAGCAAAATAAGACCCATTGGACCAGAACCCGCCCTTGGCATTTCTTATGAGACGGCAAAGAGAGAAATAAAGTCACTTCTAGGGAAGTGGCATACTACTGGAAGGAAACTTCATTCTAAAGCCCTACTGGAGAAACCCGCTGACAAAAGAACTCGCTCTCTACTCAGAATCAGCAGCGAGGAACTACAACTAGCAACGGCAATAATAACGGGCCATTGTCATCTCAAAAAGCACCTGTATACGATGGGACTAGAAGACTCACTATGCAGAGAATGTGCAGAGGAGGAGGAAACTCCAATTCGTCTTCTACTACAATGTGAGGCTTTCAAAAGAAATCGTTACAGCAATCTCGGGAAAGAGAAGATGCTCCAAAGTGAACTGCCTAACTTATCAATAGGGAAAATTCTGGACTTTAGCAAAAGCACAGAACTCCCATAGATAGATCCGAGAGGTCGCGATGAAAGGAACCGCTAGGGACCAACCTTAGAATACAATTAATAAGCCCTCTGGCATTTTGCCTCGCGGTGGGTTTCTCGGTATATTGGTACTTTTCTATAGATCGCTATGGTACCCTGGTATCAAAATTCAAGTTCAGAGGATCCCTAGAAGTGATTCATTAATTATTGATAGCTACATCTACCCCGTTATACTTCAATTTATTAATATAGATTCTTTGAACGTGAACGGAAAAAAAGTTAGATGATCCGTTAAACAATTCAAAAATATCATCATTATTAGATTTTCAAGATAATCTTAAACTACCCTTGTATATATTGAGGATATTGCAAAAATAATTCATAAAAGATCCAATATAAACGCGTTATTGTTTTTCAATCAGAATAAACCGAGTATGCAGTGGAAAGAAGGCGAGTTAGTGGATATGAAAATACGGCTTGATTGATTGGTAGACGTGCTTGGACTGAAGGGAGCCACCGTTGTTTTCAAAATTGCCTAATTTTACACAAACGTAATTTTCCGATCGTTTAAAAATTAGGAAATGCATTTTTACTCGATTTCATCAACCCCTTTGTTAAATATAGCTAGACTTGTATAATGGCACATTTTTTTCTGGAATGAAACTTTTATTAAATTAGGTTGATTATTGTTCCACAATTTTTAGAATAAAAAGTATCTTTTATCAATAGAAAACACGTATTCTCCATATGTACAAATCTCAATTTGTTCATAATAATAACTGGGAAGCGTGGACTACATCTTATTGAACTAATTTGTTAGTGGTTAAAGTACCGCAGTGCCGACACGCGTATTCCAGTTTGTTTTATACTTCTTAAATTTGTGTAAAATAATATATTATTATTATTATACGTAAAACGTAAGCGAATATGCTAAAGTTTTAAAGTTTTGCTACCTTAAGTGGTTTTATTAAAAAATATAATCTAAAACAAATTAATTGTTTAAAAGAAGTTACTTCCTTCGACAGTTTATATTTTAAGTGTCTAGGGGTATCTTCACTTTTCAACTCTCATTAAAGAGTTTCCTGGTTAATGAATCACGAGATCATTATAAAAGCTCCATCATAAAGAATGTTCAAATAAAAAAGAAAACTCTTGTAGATTTTTTATTATTATTATAACTTTTGCCTTTTGAATATTACAGTAAAGAAGTCAATGGTAAACGTTAATAAGTTTCGAACAAATCGAAACATACTTATTATTTATTATTACTTATTAGATGTAGTTGATGTTTTAAAAAAGGAATTGAGTTTTTAGAACATTATTTTATTAATTACTTCCATTTGAATTTAAATAAAAACTTTTTAAAGAAACTAAGGTTTTGAAGAAAGGTTTTGTGAACCTATCGCCTTCATTCAGTTCTATAAATCAATTTGCTATGCCCAAATTTCAGCAACGAAACGAAAAGCCTAAAAAGAAACCGTGCTTCTAATTATGCTTATGCCATCTATCGACATTTATGTGAAGTTTTAATAAATTACCTATTTTTATTTAAATATTGTTTACAGTGGAATAAAAAATACTCTATGACAAACGGACGTAAAATTACTAGGTCTCATTGTTACCTAAAATAATTAGGGAAGGAGAAAATTAGGAACATTATCATAGGGGACCTACCATAGGTAAGGATTTAACATGTAAGATCATACTTTCAAAATTTTCTGCTCTACTAATTATTTTATCCAAAAAAGCTTTAAATAAAAGTTGTAGAGTATAAAATTCTTAATCTAAAGCAATAACCTAAATTAATTTTGTATTCCTAGTAGCAACAATTAATGGACGCAAAGTATCTCAAATTACTAATTCGATATCTAAGAAATGGATTGTTTGCGGACTCGTATTTTTATTAGGTTTTTAAACACTCTGTATATGTATGTATATGTATAGTTGACTAGATTTTGCCATTGAGTTGAAAACAAATTGAATCCTTCCAATAGCCTCTTACCGATTTTTCTGGCGCGTAGATTTGGCCTCCAGTATAATAAAATCACGCGGGCGCTGGCCCTTTCTGGTAAGAGAAAATGATTTTTTGTAGAATATAGCTCTCAGCTCTCACCCTAAACTAAGGGTTTTTAACTTTAAAAAAATACTGGATCAGTGAACAGATCCACTGGAACAACTGTATGTATTTAAACATAATACGGTTTCCTGAACACCTGAAGTTGAAATCCTCATTTTCAATTGCTCCAGAATAGCAATTGATGTCTCTCCTTGTTTTAAAAATTTCAATAATTAAAGAAAATGAAATAGTATCACACTGTTACCTATAAACTAGTTGTCTTGTCTGACGTTCGTGTGAGCCTACATAGAAATTAAAATCAAAAAGTGGTACTAAAGTATTAATAAATTTTATAATTTTTCTCTAATTTTCCTGGGCATTTTCTCTACATAGTTTGAAAATTGCAGTGATGGAAAGTTGTAAGAAATTCGATGATGTTTGCCATCATTGGCCGGAAAATCTTCGAAAAAGCGCTTTTTCGCAAGACAATTTAGATTTTTTTATTTCCATTGTCGTCGAGAAAAGTAGTTGAAAATATATATTTCCGAAGGGTTACCATGTATGGAAGATTTTTGTAGGGCTCTGCGGGCCTTCAAAACATCTCCCAGAAAATATAACGCACGCACGGACGGACAGAGGGACGAACAGTACTTACATATTTTTTGCTAATATTTATAATTTTAACTTAAGAAGTAAATGGTATGGTAGATCAGGCATTTGCTTCGGTAGCTGAACTGAAAGCTTTTCTATTGGCATTTATTGCTAAAAATAAATATTATTGTGAAAATTGAAACCTAAAAAATGTACAACTGGAAAATTCAGTTTCTTTTTTCATTTATTTACATAAATAAATTTAAACTTAATAATAGTTTAAAAGGGCATACTAAAATTTATAGAATTAAAAATTTATATTTTACAATGAGTTCCACTTTTTAAGTTATAAGAATCTGTAAGAGGTCAGGAAAATCTTATACTATTTACTTGAGGAGCTCTACGTAACAAGGACCAATTTAATCATTTTTATATAGTTATATCAAAATCTGATGTTGATACAAGCATTCATCCGATTTTGAACACTCCTTCCAGTAATACGGAAAATAATTCACTTCCGGGATGCGTTATCATAAAATATAGCCTTGTTATTGGATTAATAAAAATTTTATACTTCACTAGTAGTTTTTGCTTATACATAGAAAGAAGAGTTAATATAAATTAATTATGAGAGTAAATGATGACACTGATACATATTTTAAATGTAATGTAAAAATATGTTGTTATTTGGGTATAACACACTGTCATAATTTGCTAAAATTATATTTACGGATTGTAGAATGTGTTGCAGAAACTGCAAAACCTTCAAGGTCCAAGAAATGCATTTAAATTCGAAACATTTCGAATTTATTTAAATCTTGGGACCTAATGGAAATTTTTTATTTTTTTAAAATATTATTTGCTATCTATTTACGCAACTTTGCCCCCATTTAACCAACTTTGTATCTCTTACAGTTTCCGATATCCCCATGTTGGTCCTCGAATTTGAATAACCCTGTATATTAGTCTATTTGCCTCTTGTTATCTGCATGCCTGTCTCCCACTCGCTTCGCTCGTACGACCGTCTGTGTATATGTTTGCCTGGCTGCCTGTCCATCTGTCTGGCTGTCTTTGTGTGTGAATACGATAACTTACTTCACTGATTACATAACTTAATCTATTGATTTCATCAGATAGCATAATAGCGATGTTATAGCATTTTCAAGAGTTGTCATACAAAGAGTACCAATATACCCTAAACCCGATATTGAAAGCGGATTTTAGATGAATAGTAAACAAAAATCTATCTTAAGAAGAATGACAGTTAATGCTCTCAGAATTTTTCAAAAAAAATTCGCAAAGAGAGAATTAGGGCCGTAGCCAGACTGTTTTTTAGGTCAGGCTCAAAAATTTTCAAAAGATGTTGAAATATAAAATCAGGGCTTTCTCTCTTCTGGGTTTGTATAAATCTGTTGACCACTGTAATTTCCTTTTGGCCAAAGTTTCAAAAAAATTGACTTTCTCAAAATCAATGTTTTCTTCTTCGGCACCAATTAGGAACTTAACGTTTCATTATTATTGCGAAATCCTTAGAAAGCTCTGGCTTGAACAGACTTAAAATTTTGCAGGGCAGGCTGTGGCTGAGTCTGTCACCCAGGAGAGAATGCAAATTAACATAATGTAGATAAGACAAAAATTATGACAAATGTAGAAATACAGGAAAACCAAGACCAATAACTTGTAAATATTGATAAAAAAAATTTTTTCAAGGGACTAAAAATAAATAATAAAAGAGCTGTATATTACTTTAAATTAGAGGGGCGCACTGAGAGCAATAATACTTTGCAGCTGCATTTTTTAATTAAAAAAAAGTATAGTTAACATTTTTTAGTTTTGAGATAACAAAAATTTATAGCTTGGTATGTTTAAAATCGAGTATCGTACGATTATACGCATTCTGAATAGCACGCAATGACCATCACAGTTCGACTGGACGGAATAACAACAAGCAGTTGAGAGCAGCTCATTTAAATAGTCTTTTTAAAATGATGTAAACTTCCACTTGATAAAATGCACTTCACCCTTAACACAACTCGTTATTCTATTTCAAATACTCAAATTGGTTTTTTAGTTATTTCAATACCTTATACAACAAAAAGTACATCATTATTACTGCCAATTATTTAACGATTAGAGTTTCGATTAAATTTTAGTGTTTATAGATAGGTTACCACATTTAATTTGTGGATCATGTTGAAGTAGAGTGTCTTAGTAAACCTAAATCACCTATCCACCCCAATGCTGTTTCATCTAAACCAATTCAAATCAAATCCAATCTGGCTCGTTAAAGACCGCCCATGTCTGTTCAAAATCGCCCTCTATCTTAAACGATCTCCGATTCTCATTTGGAGTTTATTCTTTAGTACTGATCACTTCTAAAACTATTCTAAAAACGTAAAAAAAAGAGGAAGACGATTGGTAACTTACAATGATTTTTAAGTGTTTTCATTTTCAATTGGAACAATTTTATTTCCACGTTTTAAAATTTTACGCGTTTGATTGATTTTTACAATTTTTACATTTATATAAAACTGTAAATAGATTTATTATTATTATTAGATTTTGGGTAAAAGCATGTTTCGGTTCGTTAAACTGCGCGTTAAGAAATTCCGACTTGAGTTGAAGTAAGGAAATAAGAGTTAAATGCTTGGTTATTGATAATTGCAAATTTAATAACGATTTTTAGTCAGTTTTGAGGATATTTTTATTTAATGAAAAAATAAATATAGTACTACCTTTACTCAAAAACAAGTAAGGTAAGTCGGGGGAAGACGCCACTGTGGGGCGAGATGCCACCCCAGCATTTTTCAAAATTCCTCCAACCTATCTCTGGAAAATTTTATGTATAGGTTGCTTGTGATTATAAGCTACTAGCAAACATCGTTGAAAACGAGTTTTCGCAAGTCATGGAAAAGTTTTCTAAAAAATTAGGTTTTTATGTTTGACGAAGTTTTTGCTACATCTCAGCTTTTAAATTTTATTAGGCGTTTTTTTTGTGTTATCGATATCAACGTATTGTTAGCTGAAAAGACGGCACTTTTCACGTCTATTGTAGTTTTTGCAAAAAAATTCGCATCAAATTTGATTTAGTTAGAGAGTTTTGCATTTTCACCCATAGAATGGGGTAAGACGCCAATTAGTGCTAAGTATGCAACTTAGACTTATTTTATTTAGATTTTTAGTAATAATGCGACAATAGGGCCCACAATGATGAAAATGTGTAATGAAAACTATTAGGATAGCAATGGGCTTCGTAGATTGAATTTGCTGCATAATTTGCAAGACGTGGTTACACGAAAGATGGACATGAATTGATGACACATATGTAACGATTGAAGTCAATAATATCTAAGGATAAAACAGTTTTTTTTCGTTTAGTACCGTTCCTGACTTTCTATTCGGGACTAAAACTCACTTTGGCATCTTATCCCATGCATTTTTGTCAAGATTTTTTTGTCGAAAAATACAAAAATTTTTTTTTAACTACGTTAACTAATAATTTATGTTGATTTGATATTGCTATCTAATAGTGTATTCTTTGAGCGATAAACACATATTTTTAAATTAATCTAAATGTGTACAATAACGTTTTTATAAATTAATTAAAAAATGTATGGCATCTTCCCCCGACTTGCTTTAAGTACTTATAAAATAGATTAAGTTTACTAAAATTTAATTTTGTTTGAAATAAATGGGCTTAACCATTTGAGGCAGAAAATAAACACGCAAATAGGGAAGTTAGCAAAGCATATTGGCTCCCTATGAAGGCAAACTATACTTACTTTTCAGTAAAAATAAATTGAGTTTACCACAATAGTCGGTAGCTAATATAATTAAATTTCAATAATTAACTAGGTAAAAAAATTTAATTGAATTGTAACAATGATAAAATTGCAAAAATCGATAACTTTCATGTTTGTAACATGATTAAGTATAAAAATGTTCTTTGAACCTCATTATCACAAAATAATAATTAATTAACAAAAAGTACGTCGAGGGCGACGTTAGAGGACATCGGTTACTGACTAAATGGTAACTGATACATCTGTGGTCGTCGATAAAAAGCGGCATAATGAGAAGAGTTCAGAGACAAAAAGCAACGAAAGCCAGAGCACTGTCCAATTAGAATTTGCTCGAGATGTTGGATGTAAAGTTAGTAACATAGGCGACTCGTTTTTAAACATTTATAGTTTTTCATTAAAAGTTGCCTCTGTTCTAATACCTACTTAAATAGTTTGACAATTATTATTATTACTAACGAAATAATTTGTTCTAAAGTAGGTAATTTAGTTAATATAATAAAGGGTGTATCACGACGAGTGTTCGAGTATTGGTAAATTTTGAATGGATCATATGATTAAAAAACGCCTAAAAGGTACTTTGCGTTGTCAAAAACGAGCACAAAAACCTACTTTTCATAAAAAGTGTAAGAAGAAAATTTTTAGGCTTGAAAATGATTTATAAAATACAGCTCCACCAACCACAATTTTGCGTTACGGAAAATATGTCAACTAAACTAATTTTATTTAAAATATTTTTTGCGGGAAAAGATTCTTCCAATCATAATCATAATTCAGGTTAGGTACAGGCACAGTATACTTATTTGCTACGCATACAGTAGTGACAACCCCATGGTTACCATTGTATTTCTTGTCGCCAAAATCAGTGACCTTGAACACCGTCCGCCATTAATCGGATAGTATGAAGTATATAAGCGCGCGTAAATTCAAAATTATTTTTATAGGTTCTGTCAGCTGTCACTGTTATTTTTATATCTATTTGTAAAGGATAGCATAAATTAGTATCTGAATGTATTGAAATCATGTTTCATTAGTACAAGGTACCTTCCGTTTCGGTTTTTGATGCAAATAAAAAATATTTAATTTATAAAAAATATAATAATAACGTGCACATTCGATTTGTCATTCATGCTCGTTCATGCCGACATAAAATTTATAAAAAATAGTTGCCTGGTTTCTTTTATCATAGGTGACTATATTGAATGTGCACTATATTCAACAATAACCCGCCATTTAACGGTGAGTACAAATTCACGCATGCGCAAAACAATATTAGCGACACAATTTTTGCACGTCGGCACTACTGTATGCGTAGCATATTATTATACTGTGGTACAGGCATAGTTAAAAGTCGCGTGTATCTACTATTATAGGTTATGATAAAAACTTTCAAAATGGCAGTACCTATGGAGCATATCAGTTGTCATGAAGTTCAATTTAATTCCACAAGGTGCGCACAATCGACGGTCCCAAACGTCAAATAACAATATTACCATTTACTTTTATTATACAAAATTCAAACAAATTTATGCAATAAATGTAATTGGTAATACTGTTATTTGACGTTTGAGACCGTCGATTGTGCGCACCTTGTAGAATTAAATTGAGCTATATGACAACTAACATGCTCCATTGACTATCTTAATATTAACCTATGTCCAATTTTAGTGACAGCTACTTGTCAAATTTAGCGACTGAAATACTTTTAACTCATAGTTTACTTCAAAATCTATGACAGCGCTGGCCACGCTCCCTCAGCTCGCAAGGTTGGTGCCACATCTAAATCTTCTCGTTTTTCAGATATTCAATTTATAAAAAATGATCTTGGTGTAAGAAATATCATAATATGTAATTCTACCATCAAGAGTTGTAATTGGTAACGAGTGGTAACGAAGTAACTATACCGGGTGGTTAACGGACCTCAGCGGTCGCGGTCATATGGATTTGATATGTAAAATCATACTTTGGTATTTTCCCGCTTCCCAATAGGGTATTTTCCAATTTTTTAAAATGTATCTAGAAAGTTACCTTATTGATAACGTAATCTCAAAACCACATTAAAGAAAAATTGCGACTGTAGGTTTTGCCAAAAAAATTATTTGAAATTTAAACAATAAAGTTTCCCGCATAAAAGCGGCATGACATCACGAGTCGTAGCTGTCAATATTCATCAATATTCAACTAATGAGCTCCAACTTATTATAACCTTGATTACACATTAACTGACATTTAACACATGTAACTAAGCAACTAAGTGATGGGTACGACCAGCTACGTCACTTCCGTTTTAATTTTCACTTTGAACCTGTAGCATTTAATGCTTTTACTAAAGCACTTTTTAATAAAACTTTTTTGATTAACATTTTTTTAGTGTGGCCAAGTCATTGATAATCGACTTTGCTATGCAATAACGCAGCAATAATCGATATTTAAAAAATTGGAAAATACCCTATTAAGTTAAAAAAAAATCTTCGAATAATAGTTTTAGAGCATAAAATTCTGCATCTAAATCAATAAGCAAAACTAATTTTGAATACTTCATTTAATTTTAAGATTTAATTTGAAAATTTCGAAAATTAGCAGAAATTGGTATAGCTATGAAGTAGAGAAGATGACCGAGAGTTCCGGTCACTATACTGTATTCACTAGGTACCTAATCTCTTTCTAAACACTTTGAATTGAACTCTTTAAATAGAACATAATGACATATTAAGTTACATAAACAAAATAGGATTATCCACTGCGTTCACTTAAGTTTTGATAAAGAAAAGATTGCTAAAGTACCTAGCAGACTACGAATATTTGCATAAATATAAGAACAGTTTTATAAAAATGTCATTTTGTGAGTATACCACACTGTCATAATTTGCTAAAATTATTTTTACGGATTGTAGAGTTTGTTGCATAAGCTGCAAAACCTCCAAAGTTCAAGAAATACATTTAAATACGAAACATGTGCCACCAGAAAACAAAGCAATGCGCACGCTCGCATGAATAACCAATAGAACTCGTCCTTTTATCAACAAAAATAGAACTGTTTGTATTTATGTGACGTCACGTCAAAATATTTACGTGAAGTCGCATAATTTCATGAATAGAGTTTTTTAAAAAACTTTTTAAATATAGGCGAGCACACTGTCAAAACCAGCTTTATAAAAAAAATTATAAACATATTTATAAAATTTTTTACAATGTGCTACTAGTTTAAAAGAGAACATAATTTACGACTTAGAGCAGGCAAGTTAAGACAATTTTATTAGAAACAGCGTGTTTTGAAATAAAAACTTGTTCCTTTTTGAATGACCTATGTGCGATGTGCGTGTTCGACTCAATTCCAATTTGCTCTGCTTTAGCTTTATTTAGACTTATTGTAAGCTGGCCTATTAGTGATGTACTGGGTAAAAAATAAAACCAACAACCGTTTCTAAAGTACTTTCGAAAAGTAGTACGACCAAAAAGATTTTTTTTGTCAATTTCTCGACTCCCCCTGTGTGTAGGCATTGCAATCCCGTTGAGTTTTCTCAGTCCCGGGATTTTGAGATTGACTTTTATTTAAATCCCGGGATTTATACGTGTGTCCCCGGATTGAGTTCACTATAGGTGTAATAGACAAAAATTTTCGGAATTTCATTTTGATGTTTTGGAATTCAGCCCTGCTTGGTCTGAAATGAATTTTAAGCATATTTTCAATTTTTAAAAATGAAGGCCCTCGTGACAATTGAGAGAAATCTATTTTCTGTTTAGGTAAAGTGTCTTTTTTGGCAACAATACAGCAAAATGTCATTAACAAAAGTTGTTCAGAATACGAAATTATCGCTCTATGCAAAATTCAAAAATGATCGGCACACTTTGATTAACACGTTGTTCTACAGTCAACATTCTAAGAAATAATTTTTGAAACATACAAAAATGCCATGGAGTTACTTATTTCTTATTTATTTTCACTCTAAATATCAATATCGCTCAAAATAATAAGAGCAAACCACGCCTGATCTATCAATTCATTATTCATTTTATTTAAACATTTTGAATAAAATTTTATCTCAATTTACAAAGCAATTATGATTCATTTCTTGTTCGGTGACACCCCAATAAAATAATATTAGCACCAGTTTTCTGTTATGGGCCATAGTCTATACGTACGATGCGATTTTTCGTTGATAAATACAATCAAAACCGATTTAATCAAAGTGTGTCGATCATTTTGAAATTTTGTATGGAGCCATAATTTAATATTCTGAACAACTTTTGTTAATGACATTTTGCTATATTGTTGACTGAAACGACACTTTACCTGAACAGAAAATAGATTTATCCTAATTGTCACGGGGCCCTTTATTTTTTAAAATTGCAAATATGCTTAAAATTCATTTCAGACCAAGCAGGGCTGAATTCAAAAACATCAAAATGAAATTCCGAAAATTTTTGTCTATTACACCTATAGTGAACTCAATCCGGGGACACACTGTATTTTTTAATTAGATTTAGTCCCAAAAAATTATTTAAGTTTAAAAATATACCCTTTAACAGATATTTAGGGAAAAATCAATGAATTTGTGAATTGTGAAACTGTAAAAGCTTATTCTAAGATGCCCAAATTTATCTCCAATTTTAAAGTACAATAATTTAAAAAATTAGATCATAAAAATTACAAGTATTTGGCAATTGAAGCCTTAGTCATAAAAAAAACCTTTTAAATTATTTAGAAATTTTTGGAAAATACTGTTGTGATGGACGTTGAGTTTTGGCGAAGCAGAATAAAACACTTTTGATGTATCAATATAATTTAATTTGTAACTTGTAATTTGTAAAAGCGCAACCGGTTGAATGATAAGAAGCCTAAGCTTATGACACTGTTACGTTACAATTTGAAGAAGCCGAAGCTTATAACACTTTAACATTACATTTTGAAGAAGCCTAGAGGCCTGGTTTTGGAAGAAACCGCGTTACACCTTGTAACAACGGTTTTGAAGAAGAAGCCCTGTTTTGTTGATGTAGATCAGTTTTTATAGTTCAGAAATGCTTCCGCTTACTCAACAAAATAGTTTCCTTGTTGTAAGCATATTACAAATTCGTAATAATAGGAAGGTTAACAATTATTTATAATAAGAATAACATAACAATTACACAATAATAAGAATAAAGGAATGCGGAAAGGTATATTATCCACCCTAAACATGGGGTGTAAGCTGGGCTTACAACAATACTTTCAATTGAAGATTTATTTCTTATTAAGTTTAAAAACTTAAGAAAAATTAATCTCGAAATCCCGGGAATTTTAAATTTCTAATCCCGGGATTTCGAGATTGAATAATCGGGTGGATTGAATAATTGCAAACCCTATCTGCGTGTAATGACTTGAAGCAAAACTAAACCAATGTTGAAATTTTATTTTAGTCACATTTTGTAAATACAATTTTGCTCTAAAATAATTATTAGGGGAACAAATAATTTTCTATTGAAATCCGTAAGCTATTGCGGGGCATTCACGTTCGCACTTGTCTTGAGGCAGGCCTGCAGGCCAACAGTGTGTGCGCGCAAATGTGAAATTATACTTTCGTATTTACCTGAATCATGTGTGGTGGAGTATAACTTTACATTTGCGGGCGCACTGTTGGCCTGCAGGCCTAGTCAAGGCAAGTGCGAACGTGAATTGCCCGCATATGTTTGTATGTTAAGAATTCAGGTAATGTTAATAAGTTAATAAGGTATGTTTGAATTCACTTCATATTTGTTAGAAGATTTTGAAAACTTGTAAAATTAGCTTTGAAAATAAACGACAAGAAAAGCCGAAGTCTTAAAGGCTGCCATACACACAACGGAATACCTGACAGTTATACCTGTTCAGGTCAACTGTACAGGCAAACCGGAACGTCTATGTGGCAAAACCTGTACAGGCCACCTGAAAAGAATTGAAAATTCATATCTTTTACCTGTAGTGAAGCGCTACCTTCAGGCAAATCTGCGCGTGTGTGGTGACTTAGCGTGTAAGTATCAGTTGGTCGGTGTACCGCAACGGTGAAGATCGCTTTAACTCTCGTTGCGTAGTTCAAAAAAATGGCATCCCGCAAGCGCACCGTAATTGTGGAAGAATTTATTGAATTATATAAATCCGAGCCTTGTCTTTGGCTCGTAAAAAGCAAAGATTACCACGATAGAAATAAAAGAGCAGCCGCATATGCTAAACTCACTGCAAAACTTAAAGAGGTGGAACCAAACGCTACAAAAGATGACGTATTAAAACAAATAAATAGTTTCCGTAGCAACGTAAGAAAAGAGAAGAAAAAGCATAAAGCATCTTTAAAGTCGGGAGCATCCGCAGACGATGTTTACAAACCGACGTTGTGGTATTACAATCTTTTCGATTCAATCGATTCAATCAATTCAAGATCAATCGATCTTTTCGTCGTAATCGCGCTGACTCGTAGCCATGGTTGACTGAGAGATTGTCACAGGTTTGCCGCTACGTGTATGAACAAAGTGGAACTACGGTAAACTTGTCATGTTTACCTGAACAGGTATACCTGTCAGGTATTCCGTTGTGTGTATGGCAGCCTTAAGGCTTGTCTTCACACACAGGTTTGTCTGTGCAGGCGGCCTGCAGAGGCCACCTGAATGCTGTCCACGCACTTCGGTTTGGCCTGTACAGGCCGCCTGAACGTTATGTTTACATGCTCTGGTTTGGCCTGTGCAGGCCTCCTGAACGATGTCCACACGCTCCAGTTTTGTCTGTGCAGGCCGTCTGCACAGGCAAACCGGAAGGCAAGCCTGTGTGTGAAGACGAGCGTTTGCCCTTTAGTACTCTAATTAACAAAATATAAAAAGCTAACCTTTATCAATTTGTTGAACTCCAATATTCTCTTTAAAAATCCAAAGGGCACACGACACAAAACCAAAATAAACCGATTATAACCACACCGACTCGACTGTTCAAAACAACTAAAGAATAACAATTTAATCATAAACATTTTAATTTAGTTGGAGAATTATTTAAAGATTTTACACGTTTGTTTATCTTTACTCGTATATTCACATTAGTGCGAACACCTGGTGGCATTGAAATGAAATCTACGTTCGTTTTGATTGTGATTGTTTAAAGATAAATTTTTAATATTGGAATTTTATTTACTTATCAAAACAATTTTAAAATTACAATTTAATTATACAGGATGACAAAAAAACATTATTCTTTAGTTATGTTATAATCTATTGCACGTGAAATTAAAAACAATTTTAAATAAATAAAAATTGAAGATTTCAATGTTTCGATTTTGCACTGATGTGTTTACACTATAAATCAAAATTTAAAGAAAAACTTTATACAGGGCGAGCCGTTACTATGGAATCAGCTGATAACTCATTTACTATATTACTTAGGCCCAGTATTATAAACGAAAGTTGAAACTCAACCTAAGGTTAGACTGTCATTTTAGTTTGACATAAGGACATGTGAACATAATAGTGAAATTTACGTTTATTTATAAATGAAAAATAATAGTAAAGTTTATTTATAATTTCAACCTGCGGTTGAGTCAACCTTCGGTTAACTAAGCTTTATAATACTAGGCCTTAGATGAATTCCATTAAGCTACCCTTCAAGAACAAAGCATGCCAAATAAGATAAAATTAGTCTCAATTACCTGCAATATAATGTTAAGACTATAGTTTTACTAGATTATGATTTTTTTGGCCCTAATCTAAAAGGATGGGGTATACAATTTTACACCCCTCTGCTTCTGCTAACCCAGGGAGTTCTAGTAAAAATTAGAAAAATAATAAAATTTTAGCATTTCTATAGTTCAGTTTTACAAATGTAGACAGTTATGTCATTTATAGAATAAAGACGAGATTAGATCGAGATTTTTCGGTACAGCATTATGAACAATCGTTCGTACTCGGATCCACTTCTACTACTAAGCTTCTGTCAGCTTCTGTCAAATTATAGTAAAGTACGTTATTCTATTAAAGCGGCACGTGTTTTCTGCATCTATCTCAATAGAAGCCGCGCTATAGCTAGCTAAATTTTGTGAACACATATTAGGATGAGTCACTATCAGTAATTGTGAGATTGAAGTATAGTATAAAGTTATGACCTTACCTAATAGGTAATGATATGATAAATGATGGATATTCGTATATAGAAATAAATATATGGAAGTTTTGGGCCCGAAATAAAAATTAAAATAACGGGTAAACTCGGATAACTCATGGGTGCTTTGGGAGTCCCAAAAGCGTGGAGCTCTACGCCCGAGATTATGTGACCTACACGAATAAAAAATATCTGTTGTGTCAACACAAGACTTTCCGATTGAGTTGATTATTCTAAGATCAAAACAGTTAGAAAACAAAAGAATACCGAACATTTTTATAATCACTGAATAAAAATAAATAAACGTCAAAATTTTTTGACAAATGTCAAATTTTTTGACAACTGTCAAATTTTTTGACAATTGTCAGAAACGTCAGCTGCCAAATATTATTAGATATTTGATTGCGTAAAAACTCCTTGTAAAACAAAATAATGTTAAAAAATTTTATATCATTGTATAGAGAAAAAAATTCTCTATCGGATGATTTAAAAAAAATTATATAGTGCCATTTAAAAAAAACAAAATTTCCTTAATTGCACGCCCCCTAGCGGACCGATTTTGAACAAACTCCTTTCTGCACTCCGTTGTTATCTGATAAGACCTTACGCCAAATTTCAAGTCAATCGGTTCGGTCGTTTCAGAGATTTCGTGGGGAACTACATCCACACACACACACATACACACACACAGACTTTTTTCTAAAAATGGTCTAGATCGTTTCGGGGGACCTCAAAACAGATATATCCGGTGTTATCTCAAAATATTTTTTTTACCCCATTACAATACTTTCCTTTAATACCTTAAGGTATCGGAAAGTAAAATGTCAAATGTCCATCCCGAATGCTGTCATATTTCTTACTTTCTTCCATTTTTAAGAATTTCATTGAAGGATCTTGAGGCCTTAAGCCATTGCTTTTAAAACCCAACTAGATTTTCGTGTTCGCTGACACTCAAAGAGCTTATTCCCAAAAGATGGCCCTGAATACGACCACCCCGATTTTTCTATTACAGGCAGTAGTCTATACGACTCCGAGCCCAAAATCTTTTTCAAAAAATATAAAATATGCAATTATTTGTATTATTTGTCTCTCTGTCTATAGATGTTTTGGATTGATACTTTTGTTACCGTGGAGAAGTATCGGCTCATAGAAGTGAGTTCCAAATGAAATGGGGAGAAAGGATTATGATAATTTACTTACTACTTACTTACCACTGAGAGTCGTCAACAAGTTTTTCCAATATTTCCACTTTTCTGAATATATTTTACTGAGCGAAATAATTTCTGAGATTAAAGGCGGCGTCACATACACAGGCTTACCTTCTGGATATCGTTCAGACGTCCTGCGCGGACTTTGACGCCTTTCAATTTTAAGTATTGCTTTAAAATTTACCTGCACAGGCTTGACCGGAGTAAAAGCCTGTACGTGTGGACGCAAAGTAATAGTTCTGGTTCGACTGCACAGGTTTTGCCTGCGGCAGACAAGTCTGTGTGTGTATACTAATAATAATGATTGCTAATATCAAATGTCTATGTTTTTAAATTATTAATAATCAGTGTTCCTGTCTTCTTTATTCACGTTAGTCCAAATACTGCATAGTAGAACACTCTTTGACACTGTTACGGTGCAGCACGGTGGGTCATTAGTTTGGAGCAAGATTCCGAACCAGTTCAATAAACAAACGAAGCAAAGTCTTCCAAGAGCTTTCTTTAGTATTGTTTCTAATGCAAAAACTTGCATTTTAGTAGCTGTGACCTTTTGTCAATTTTTGCAAAGCCATCTACTGTAGTAATAATAATTGCAGCTACAGTTTTGCTTCAAAGAGCTTTAACATCAAATTTTCTAATATTGTTTATACTTCTCATTAAATTTTAATAAAACTAAACATATTCTTAAAGAAGAGCTATAGCGCACGCAAATAATTAAGATGAAAAAATATATTAAAAGATCAAAAACAATATTAAATTGAACTTACGATACGTAGATATACAGAGTACACTCGAAGTAAAATTGTTGTGTATGAGCAAAAGTTATGGAATAAATTTTCATTCATTATACTAAGTTACAAAAATATCCAAGAACTTCTATTATAATAGTAGATTTGTATTGTGAGACTTTTATTTGAATTTGAGTTTTACTAATAAATAACAATACCACTTTTCTTTTGTATGAAGCTCAGCTTATTAAATCCCATGAGATAACTTCGCAATAAAATAAACTCCCCAATAATCGTTTAAATCATTTTTTTATAAATTCTTACACAAAGGTAGTTAAATTTACTAATAACTTTTACGTTGCTCATTTTTGTTTTTCTTCAAGATTTTCGATTTTGGTAGATGGTTACTTTATATAGATTTGGTTAGTTGGTCTCATTTTGTAACTACTATAAAAATAAAGAAAAAAAACAAAGTAAATTTATTCTCCGCCACTGAGTAGGGACAGCTTGGTATAGGTTGAAAACTAACTTTAATGAGGTCCTCACGTGAAAGAAGCGACACAACACCAAGTATAATGACACAACTGTCAGTCACTGCGAGTACTTTCTTTATTATTAGAATAGGTTGGTGCTTTTTGCATGAAAAGCAGATAACATTTAAGTACATAGAGATATATAATATAATTACGAAGTCATATGTAAATTAATATAAAAATAAATAAATGCGAAATAATTTCTCTCTTTAAATGTAAACGATTTGGGTTTTATGCGAGCGACGTTCATTCATATTTAAATTAATGACAGTTATCATCATTAGGCATTAAGGGAGGTTTACGTTTTCCTTAATGATTTTAAATTAAGGCTTTTCATAGTAGCTCAATTATTTATTTTAAAATAAAGTTCTTATTTGTAATAATAAGGCGTGTTAATTGCTTGTAGTCTGAAACTCTCAAGCACCTACACAAACTTCTTTTATATTACTAACTTGCGATTTGCGAATTATTTTATTTTTTCTATAAAATCTTGCTATAATGTTGTATAAGGTGGCGCACTTTTCATGATATTCTAACCGTAAGCATAAAAAGTTGATTTTTAAGATTTGTAGAGAGCATAGTTGGGTCTAATGAATGTTTAATAATTGTGGCTTTGCCTCAGAAGAAATAAGAAAATAAAAGTCAAAATAAAATCAAAACGAAATACAAACATTATAAAAAAATCCGATTAATTATTTCCCTGTTTTTGTTCTCTGCTAGTTCCTATTACCAGGGCAGGGCTGGTCAGTGATTGGTCCCACTGGCTACGAAATGAGTTGATCCCAAATGTTCGACGATTTTCAATCTCTAAAACCTACATCTTACATACACCAAAATTGTCAACAATTAAATTCTGAATATTTATATATTTTTCCATTTATTTTCATTTGCACATTTCTATATTCTCTTTTTTTTGTAATCTACAATTATTAGTATACCGGGTGTTGAATGACCTACCGATACATAGGGCAATAGCACGTAAAATCACGTTTTTATAAATTCCTGCTTCCCTAATTATTTTAGAGCAAACATGAAAGAGCCAAAAGTGATGAAGAATTAAAAATTAGAAATGGCAGAGGTATTACATTTTTTCATACTTTTACTGAAAGAGCAAAAAAGCCTTTAGAAATTGTTAAAATTTTCGTTAATCAGGGTAGCGATTTAAATGTCGCTACCATACACAAATAAATTATTGCTTGTTATTCAAATTGCTATCCTGATTAGTGAAAATTTTAACAACTTCTAAAGTCCTTTTTTGCTCTTTAAGTAAAAGTATGATAAAATGTAATACTTTTATTATTTCTAATTTTTAATTCTGCATAATATCCTCTAAAACAATTAGGGAAGCAGGAATTTATAAAGACGTGATTTTACGTACTATTGCCCTATGTATCGGTAGGTCATTCAACACCCGGTGTATGCCCATACTACATAATAACTCTGCTTCTCTTTCAACTGATAAGCGTCTGTAAGGCCAAAATTTGTGGGTCCCTTTAGTACTGAGTAGTGAGAAATAGGAGAGGGTTAAGTTCAAATAAAAAACACACCAAGAAAAACCATGGTTAAACATCCATGCCTCTAATTTCTGAGTTAATATCCGAGGGCTAGGGTCGGTCGGGGTCCACCTAAAATGTTGCTGGTTTATCCTTGTGCCCACCCTGAAAAATCGAGGTTTTTGTAGTATATCCTAAATTCTACAAAAAATATATCTTTGAAAAGTTTTATAGGCTATTTTATGTACTGCGCCCACCCAGAAAAAGTTATGCTCACCAAGTGCCCATCTGATTTTAGAAAGCTAATTACGTGTCTGCAAGCCTGCATCTGATGGCTATATGTTACAACTTTCTGGAGGTATAAAGGCCAGTCCACACACACAGGCTTGCTTTCCAATTTGCCTGTGCAGGCGGCCTGCACAGGCCACCTGTCGGCTGTCTCCACGCTACGGTTTACCCTGTGCAGGCCGCCTAAACGGTGTCCACACGCTCCGGAACCGGAAGGCAAGCCTGTGTGTGTGGACGGGCCATAAGCAAGTGAATATAGGAGATCTCAACAAATCTTGTCCAAAACGGCTTCGTGACCGAATACGGTGTATTAAGTATCGCTTCTGACTAAAATTTTGAATTTGTTTTCAAACCATTACAAGCACCCAAAAGTCTGTAAACTTGTATCTACTCAATTTCAATTTGTAGTTTTTACACGTTTCAATCTTTGAGATTCCAAAAAAGCTGTTTTTTTGCAAATTAAAAATTTTATTTTTAGTGTTCATTATTTTGAAAAAAAAATAAAATTATTGTTAAGTTCAGCTTAGTTTAATTTTTTTTCGTTAAAATTAATAATTTTGTATCAAAAGTATGAATAATACTAGACGCAGCTGCTTATTTTATTGTATTGAATGAATCTAGTGTATTTTAATTTTATATTTTGTTAAATTTTACATTCGCAATCAAACCTTGTGGCGATAAGACGTCTAGTCGCACACCGTACATTCTATTTATTTGTTGGAATTATTTAATAAATTTAACCTAAGTGATCGTTTGTTAAGAAAATAATAAGTGTTTTTTTCTACCCTTAAGAAATTCAAGGTAATAAAAACATTTATTTTAATTAAAGCTTTTTAGTAAATAAAAGTATTTCAAATTTTTTTAGAATTTTACTGTCGAGCTCAGTGCTAATGGATAGCATTTTCTGATCAACTACGAAATCATCACGTGTTCAGGTGAAGTACAAAGCGAAGTTTTCAACAAAAAAGGTGAGTGCCCACTGTAAGGGGTTGCTTTATTTTTGTCTTAAATGTAGGGAATAAAGTTTAAAAAAGGTCTAAAGGCCTAATACACGTTAGTGAATAATTATCTTAATAAAACAAATACAGGGTGTTTACGGTCTTATTTTGTTTCTTGTAATGATGATAATACATGTCAAAAGAAGTCAAAAAGTATCAAAACATCTTAGTAAAAGTTGTATGATAAGAGAAATAATAAACGTTTTAGTTTTAATGAAAATTATTAACTTTTGTGAAATCAAGTGCACTTCAATTACTTAATTATAAACATTTTATAACAATTGCTCAAAATTATCATCATGCTGCTGTATGCAAAGTCTCACTCGACATGTTCATTGTCCATGATCTTACATATTCTGGAAGGCTCAGACCTTATTGAAGAATTACAGCCGCTGCTGCTTTTTTACCCAGTTGCGGAGAACCTTGAGGTCAATAATTTTGGTGGTGTACACCATGGCCTTCATATGCCTCCAGAAACAAAAATTCATGAGTGTGAGGCCCGATGACCGAGGACGCCGATGGATAGGACCACCTCGACCAATTCATTATTTTCAAACAATGCTTAGATGTTGACGAACTAAATGACAAAAATGCAAAAACCCCACTTGTCAATGCACTTTTAAAGGAACATCTTCCAAAAGTTCAAGCAATTGTTTTTCAAAAAAAGTAGACAATCCTTTGGAGTTAATCGATGTGGCACACAAATGGACCAACAAATTGTGAGTTTACCAAACGAGCCCATATGCTTAAAGAAAATTTGCTGGAAATGACCACTAAGAACAACATGCATTTGTTTTATTACCTTACTATATCTCTGATTTTATTTAATAAATTAATAATTTTCATTAAAACTAAAACATTTCTCTTATTATATAACTTTTACTAAGGTGTTTTGACATTTTTCGAATTCTTTTGACATTTATTATCAACCCTTAAAAGAAACAAAATATGACCGTAAACATCCTGTATAAGATAACCAGATTGTGAATTTTTTGGAGCCCAAAATGTAAACTTTTTGAGCCTGTGTGGTCATTCGCTACTGTTTAGAGTGTGTAGACTATTTACTTGTTCCATCCAAGTTTTAAAAAAGCTAGGGTAAACCCTTAAAATTGACGGCAAAATTTGACACCCCTAGTAAAACTTTAAATTTGTTTTTGTACCATTGCAAAGTACATATTTCAAGTGTACTCTTCAATGTGATATCGTTTTACCATAAGAGATTTAAAAAAAAAACAAATTTTTTACAAACTTTGACACTCTATATTTCGACCAAGAAATCCATTTCAGGCAAAAGCTCATTAGCAAAAGACATTTGTATGGTGTTACGCAACAAGGAACAACGCTCATATTTGCCAAGCTGAGATAATCACTTTTCAAAAGTTCTGTTTGCCTTAACGTAGGTTGGTTTTAGTTTTTTTCAAAATAATTTTTTTTTGTGGTTTTAACGAAAAGGATTTGAGCTACATACTCTTTCTCATACAGGGTGGCGCGATCATATCAAAGGGGAACTACAACTTTTTTTTTACTTTTCATACCTTCAGAGCAAAACATTTGCAAAATAGATATTTATGATACAAAGACGAAAAGTTGAATTTCCCGGACAAATACTTGAATTTGAAAGACAAAACGTGAAGATAAAAACGTATGAATCCAAGAAACATTTTCGTCCATGTGTCATACAATATTTATTTTTCGATTGTAAGAAATTATCAAAAATATCTACTAATAATTTTTTAAATTTAATAATGTCAATCTGACATTTATTTTAATTTAATTAGATCAAAGTCTGTCAATTAACAAATTTTACACGCCGAAAAAACATTTTTAGTTTTAAAACTCGGCTTCGCCTCTTCCAGCAATTTCACGTATTCGTCGGAGAAATTCCATTTTTCGCCCTTGTATCATAAATAACTATTTAGTGAACCAACAGTAAATATTTTTAATTTTTCTATAAAGAGAGGATTTTGAGGTGCATTTTTCTTATTTTGTGGCAGGGCGCCTAGAAAGGGTCGAGAACCAGTGATGCTAGAGTGTTTGAATTTGACACACCTAGAGTGTTTTTATCAATAGAAATTATTTAAAAAAATACATAATAATTGCTTTAATAATGGAAATACGTGGCATTTATTTATCCATTTACTTTGATACTGAGTTTTGAAAAATGAGTCGAGAAATTGAATAAAATTTCAAATCTAATTTTCGCTTTTCTTGTAAACTTTTGGCTAAGATTAGTTGTTTACTGGCAGAATAATAACAACAACTAGGCAGCTTTTGCGTTTTTTTCTCAATAACAAAAATAATTTCAGCAAGTGAAATTATTCTTCCAAAGGTTTCTACCACTCAATTAATATGGTAGGGCGACTATAGCTTCCACATACAAAAATTTCCCCGGCACCGCATAAACCTTACGAAACTCCAGTTTCAGCAGCTGAAACTGATATTTGAAATTTGATATTTTATAGTTCATATCATTCCAATTACAAGTGCCCATGGACTCAAATTTAAAAAATAATTTATTATTTGGACTCTTTTGAATAGATGGTGTACACATCATTCGTGTTTGTAGGCTCACATCTTTGGTTTTGGGTATAAATTGCATTCTTGAACGAATTTATGTGTTCATTTGTACCCTCCTCCCTATGAACTGTAGGGGTGGAACTAAGAGCTTTTAGTTAAAATTTTTAAGTTACTTAATTAAGTTTTTGGAATTTTCAGCGATGTACGTTTAGTAGGGACGTAGCAAAATGTACAGTAAAAACACCTTAAAATATCTACTGAAAAACGTTAAATAAAAGAGCTTAAAATTGAAACTTTGGAGTGGAATAGTGGAGAGTGAGGAGAGAAGTAACATACAAATGCGTATAGCTTATTCAAACACCATAAAAAGCCCAAATAATGAATATACTCACAACAATTTAGGGCTATGAGGTAGGAGATATGAGTGAGATATGAAAAAGAGAGAGGTCTTTTATCAACCTTATTAATTTTTTGTCTAGTATTATTGTTGGTTCAATTTGTGTCCTTAGTATTAAATTATTGGAAAATACAAAATCGAACTTCATTTATGTCATGGGAATTTAAATGAAGCTATGTGCTATGTACATTGACTTCTTGAAGAATCAATTTCCGCTAATATCGGAAAACTCTTCATTGAACAGAAGTGATAGTTGTGTCTTGTGACGAATCCAATTTTATAGAAAGTGGCTTCGTCATTTTGCTAAAAAGTTGAACGTTTTCTTGAATTTTTCTACTAGCGCAATCGTAAAACTAAAATCGTTTGCCACAGTCGTTGTTACCAAGCTGTTGATTTAATTTTTAATTCCATTTTCAAAAAATAAAATACGTTTTTTGTAGTTGTTGATGTTTGTAAATTCATTTGAGCCACCCTGTAGAATCTAAGTTCCTAACGTAATGAAATTTTACCTATGGGATACCTGAGATAGTATTTCTACTATAAACTGTAATATCTACTAATGGCATTTGAAGTATTTTCGCATAATATGCAAACCTCGATAATAGTACCTACTATTCTTACACAATAATACACTGCTCCAATAAATTAACGCACCACGTAGTATTTTTGATATAAAAAATCTATTTTTCTATCTAAGTGCACTCAATGAAGTGCAATAGGTATCTAATACAAACCTGATAGGCAATTGTGTTTCCTAAATTATCTTCAACCTTGTTAAAATGAACTTAATCAAGTTTACATGCACATTTTGAAATTGCTAAAATCTTATTTTTTTCTTTTACTTACTTTAAAAGTCATGTATGCTTAGTTCCTGTCAAAAATAAGTGTCGCTTGGAAATTGTAATCAAAATGCCTCTCTAGAAATTTAAACCGTGACGAATGTGTAAAAGCCCTTACTTTATCGGAAGAAGGGTATTCTTTCCGTTCAATCGCTGCAAGACTTGGGGTGAGCCACACAACCATTTCTCGGACCATCCAACGTTATCAAGAAACTGGCGACCATCAACGACGACCAGGACAAGGACGACCACGCTCTACCAACGCAGTGGAGGATCGTTTTCTCCGGATGCGTGCATTAAGAGAGCGATTTACTAACACAAGGGCTCTTTAAAGACAACTTTCTTTAGTACACAATGTACAAGTGAGCACCGAAACAGTTCGGCAACGTCTTCTAGAAGGAGATCTGAGATCCAGAATACCAGCTACTGACCCACAGTTAACTGCAAAACACAGCAGAAACAGATTGTCTTTTGCTAGAAACCACGTCAATTGGCAAAATGAAAATTGAACTCGAGTTTTATTCACTGATGAGTCGAGATTTTGTTTGGAAGGTTGCGATAGACGTGTTCGAGTTTTAAGACGTCCAAATGAACGATATTCGCAATGCAACTTTGCGCCCAGAACTGCATTTGGCGGTGGATCAGTAATGGTGTGGGGTGGCATATCTACCACAGCCCGTACAGATCTACACGTCTTTGGCAACGGCAATTTAAATAGTCAAAGATACATTACAGACATTGTAGAAGAATATATAGTGCCATTTGCCCCATACATCGGAGACAACTTATGCAAGACAACGCTCGACCCCATGCAGCCAGAATTGTGCAAAAATACTTTGAAGAAGTTGTATTGCCGTTATGCAATGGCCAGCTAGAAGTCCGGACTTGAATCCAATTGAGCATATCTGGGACACTCTTGGAAGGCGAGTGCGTAATCTTCAACCACCCCCTGCAACCCTTAACGACTTATCTAACTCATTAGTAGAAATTTGGGAAAATCTCGAACAGGATCGAATTAGAGTGCTAATTTCAAGCCTGGGCCGTCGTTGTGAAGCTGTCATATTTGAAATAAATTTTATTTTTGAATTTTGTTAATGTTGCAGTTTTTGTTGTTAATTTGAATAAAAATAGCTTGAGATCTTAATAAAATTTCGAATGTACTAAATGGGAACCATTATACCTTATTCCCAGTACATTACACGCGTATTTTAACAAATATTGCGATTTTGAGTAGTGGTGCGTTAATTTATTGGAGCAGGTATTTAAAAAATCGGAAATTTTGACTAATAAGCTTTAATTAAATAATTCTAAAAATATATTTTTTTAATAATTAAAATTTCTTACATTTCAAGTTTGCTCTCCACCTGAGTTTTAAAATAAATTCTCTAATAACAGTGTAGCCTTACCTAATGTTGTTTAAATGACATTTAGATTAAATTCCTTTAACCCTTTCCGAAAAAACCACTGTGCAATTAAAAGCATCGCTTAAGCTAAAGCTTACACAGGGTACATTCTGTACCAAAAATTTTATTTCTATTCTAATTCTCAAGCACCGAATCCTAAGTTTTTCTAAAATAATTTAAAAAATAGAATTTTTCAATTTTCGTGCAAGAAGCTGCGATATTATTTTAATGTGGAAATCAGAAATTTTCTTAAGAGCGTACTTGTGCATTGTTTAAGATAAAAATAAGAAGTACCTGTAGGATTTTGTAATCTCATAAATAAATATTAACATGTTTAGTATAACAGGCGCAATTTGATTTTATAAAGTGTACATAGCTAACATACTACAAGGCACTGTTGGCTTAAAACTATTTACCCTCTGTTAGAATGACCACGCGACGTATTTAACAATAAATTATAAATGACGCAATGAAACCCCTAGAACAAAATTCGCAATACGGCAACTCAGAGTCGTAACAACTGTTTTGTTTTAAGAATACCTAAGGATATGTAAATTATATATTTTTTTGATTAGACTTGGACAAATTTTTAACTTTCACTCATATTTAATTCTACCCCAAACATCTCTCCTTAACTGCTACATATTGGACATAGCAGTTGGAATTATTAAATCAGAATGATTAAACAAATAATATACTCGTATTTACGTGTTTGATGAATTTTATGAAGAACGTGTGGAATTTATATTATTGTTTTCTACAGAAAGTAACTTTCATTTTCATTACAGCGAATATCACATTATTACAGTCCTAGACGTCGGACTGTGTTTTTCTTTTATTCTACATGATTTATCTAAATTATTAATCACTGCACTTTAAGCACGAGTTTAGAGTTTGTGATCAAACTGAAGGTAAAATTCCAAAATCCAAAAATTGTAGTTTTTTCCATCTCGAAATGGAGATTGGACAACGCAGATTACCAATTTTAATTGTTTGGGGTTTGATAGACTGTTAACGCCGCACCACACATACAGGCTTACCTACTGGTTTGACCTGTGCAGGTCGATATGCACACGCCACACCGAAGCTTGAACGATGTCCAGACGCACCGGTTGGCCAAACCAGTGCGTCTGGCCTGTGCAGGCCGCATGGACAGGCCAAACCGAAAGGCAAGCCTGTGTGTGTAGCGCAGCTTTAAGAAGAAAATTTGTTTACCAACATTTTATAATTTTTAAGTACAGCAAGAACGTATTTGACGTCCTATACTTAGGTCCTGATAATTCTTCATAGGTAATTCTGATAATATATTGAGATAAACTCATGTCGGTTCCTCTAATATACACGGATTGGTCCTCTCCAAAAGCAAAGCGTCTCTTGAGGACTGCTTGTTTAAATTTAATTTATCATTTTCTGCTAATTTAACTATGAAAAATCTGCATGGAGCATCCTCTACTTCCATTCAGGATATGTCATTTTTTCTTAGGACTGTTTTTTGGCCAAGTTTTGGCTCAAACGAGAGCCTTATAAAGAACGATCTTTATTTCCAAACGGGACATTTGATTTTTTTGTAGGATTTTTTGATCTTATAAAGTTGTTAGAACGGTGCGGTGAGCCAATCAAACCTACAACGCAAAGCAGACATGCTCACGTCTTTATCGTAATTTTTTGCTAACTGTCAAACACATCATTCACGGATAAAAACGTGTATTTGCATCTGACTTGAACTCTAACCATCATCGTTCGTTTAAAAACAAAATTTGAGTTTTCGTGCGTCGCGTTCGATTTACGTGAGTTTGCGTCGGGCACTATCCTAACAAACCTCAGCCTAAGGAATGGACTAGAGATCTGGAATGAATGACCCATTTTTACCCCAGCACATTTAATCTCACATTCAAGACTTTTTTGAATTGGGGAAAAGGGAGCGTAGATTCTTTTTCAGGACTACTTCACACTGAAGGAATGACTGTGTGAATGAGATCTGTGTACCTACAGGTTTTTCTGAGCCACACGACTTTTTTTATCTTTTTTCAATACTCTCAATTTGAGAGATAAAGTGAAAATTTATTTTTATTTTATTTTTCTATTACAAAATTAACTAAAAGTACCTAGATACAAATAATTTGTGTTTAAATAATTTATTAATTATCATTTATTTGTGTTATTTGGTGTAATAGATGTTGGTTGCCTAGGCAAATTGGTCGCGTGGGTTGAGTATATTCTTGAAGGCACTGTAATTCAACAATTTTTTTATTTTTTTGAACTAAAATACGACCAAAAACATAATAAATGATGACGATATCCCTACCTTTATGGTACTCTCCTTAGGCTATCCCTACAGCTACAGAGATGCATTTCACCAAGTCTTGGGAAGAGTTTTAGTGCTATAAAAATCCCATAGTACCCCTTAAGGACTTGGAATACTTTTATGACCCCCCACCCAAATAATTGATGAATATTATCTGCCTCTGCCTAGGTTAACTTAATAATTGCTCTGCTGTTGTAGTGTGTTGGGATTGGATTGGTTAAAACTGAATGAACAAAAAATTACTATCAGTTTCTATAAAACGTTCCAAAATACTTATGACCAGCTGGTCATCAGTTTGGAAGTTTTTTCTTTGACTTGTTTACGAGTATTGCACCACACCCATAATTTAACTTTTTATGATTTTTAGATGCTATTCTTATGGAAAACATAAGACTATAGAACTTTTGTTTTACATACTTAATGACCCCTAGATACCGTGTTAATCGAGGCACGAGTAATCTAATATTTTGGAAATGGATTTTAAAGCTTTTAAATTATGAAAATGTTTTAGATTTTAATAAATTTCACTCACAGCGATGCGTATATAGTATATTGGGGTAAAAAGTATTTAAAGTTACATCTGTCACCACCAGGTGGGCAAGTTCTCCGTTCCCGAGATATTGAACTTTATCATTATTCGCTAATTAGTAATTATAGTTTGCGCGTTTATATATGTTTTTTTTGGCTTCTATAAAGTTAACTTTTGCTCATCAGCTTATGTCAATACACAATAGCCATCGTAAATCATAGGCAAGCATCCGTTGTACTACGACGATTTACGATGGCTATTGTGTATTGACATAAGCTGATGAGCAAAAGTTAACTTTATAAGAAGCCAAAAAAACCATATATAAACGCGCAAACTATACTTACTTATTCCACCATTTAACTAGTATTTCTCTATCTCTCACAGTTTCTTTAATTTCATATAAACTACTCATTTATAGCACATAAGGCTGGCACACAATGAGACTTAACGCTTAAAACGTAAGACTTAAAACGTAAAACATAAAATATCATATACACACAATGCGTTACGCAGCTAATTTAAGGTTATATTTATACAATTTTAACATTTTAAGGTTATATTTACACAATTTACACATTTTATTTTACACATTTTACAATTTACACAATAAAAAAATTTTAAGTTAAGGGTCTATTTAAGCAAGTGATGAACACAACGCACAGTGGTTTTCTATTTTCCTGTTTATTTAGTAATTCTTGAAGTTACGCTAAAAAATTTTATATATTTGTAATGACAAAGGTTCAAAGATGAGCGCTAAATCGCCATTTTAAATTTTTTTTATTAATAATTAGCAACTACAACACCGAGAAATACGCTAAAAACTACTTACTTGATGCTTATATATCTAAGTCACAAGTGAATATATTTGAAAATTTTTTTCTTTAGCGCTATTCTACAATTGTTTTCCTGTAAAAGTATGTCATTAAAAATGTCTTAGGATTATTAATTCATTAGCAAATAGCATAATAAGATGCGTCCAAATTAGTAAATATTTTTAAAGTTTTGTGTAGTCAAGTGCTACACTCTAACGGCCGACTGATGCATTACTTCAAAACTCCTCCTTCTGATAAAAAAGAGTAAGGGGTTGGCGCTATAAGGAATTTAAAAATTAAAGTATTTTAAATGTTATCTTTAATATATTTTCTTATGATCGGGCGGCACCTTTGTCCAAAGCTTACTATTTTATGCTTATATTTGCGAGTCACAATTGAACATTTGAAATCCTATTCGACTTTAAAATTAGAAATAAATGGGGTTTAGACACATTTTTATTCCGCAAGATCTTTTAAATTAGGGACTCTATTGGAAAAATTCAAAAAATATGTTAAAGGTAAAGGTTCAACTTAGAAAATGGGCATCTCGAAATTTCAATTTTTGGGGCATTATGCTTCGAAACGAGACTTGGAAAATAGGAAAAAATTCATAATTACAGTAATAAAATCAGCACGTAACACAAAAAATTTTAAATTTCAAAATGCCCATTTTCTAAGTCTATTCTTTCTCTTTCATTTGACACCTTATTTGTAGAAAAATATTGAGTATTTTGAAAGATCTTGCGGAATAAAATCCGAATATGAAAATAAAATTTTCAGTCACATGTTCATTTTTACCCAATCACATAAAACTTTAACTGACAATCACCCTAGGGTAATTTTCAATTGCTCTGCCGACGCGATATCGTATAAAATTTAACGAATTGTCACTTTTGACGTTAAATTTAAATTTAAAAAAAATTATCTCGTTGAATATCCCTCGGGCATTGATGAATCCTCATAATTTTGTCTATCTTTCAAGTACATTTTTTTGGAAAAACACCCCTCCGGTTCGCGTCGGGGTGTTTTTAAAAATGTACTTTCAAGATATGACAAAATTATTTCGGTTATTATCAATGCCCTAGGGTTATTACAGTTGAAATTTTTTTCTGACCTGCAAATTGATTTTTTCAAATTTTTGCGAGGGCCTCAAAACGCATTATTATTGTTAAATCGTGTTTTTAGGCTTACAAAATAACGTTAGTAGTAAATTTTTAGCGCATTTCCAAGCGTTCTAGTTTCTAATTATTTATTTAAAAAATTCAAATTCCGGTTTTGCGCCAATCTTTGAGTCTTTGTGATTACAATTATATAAATTTTTTTTGCGTAACTTCAAGAATTATTAAATAAACAGCAAAATAGTAAACCACTGCACGTTGTGTTGTGTATTTGGGGTTTTGCTTATATATCGAAAATGGCGGATCCTATGGAAAAATATTTTGTAGTAAAATTAAAGCTTATCAAATTTTCTACAAGATTGTTTCTATTTATTTTTTCTCTAATCTTTATAATTTTCGAGATATCCACCTGCAAAAATCGTTAATGTATATAAAAACAAATTTTCTTCACGTTTTTCGTAAATTTTGGCTCTAGCACCTCAGCTTTTCGTTTAGCAGTAAAATAGTGTAAAAGTCTTGAATAAAAAAGTTGTAGAGCATTATATTTTCTTTACTATTTTATCTTTAACTAGTACCTACGGAGTTATAGCAATTTTAAAATTTTTGCCGGGCGGATATCTTGAATACTATAAGGAATTGAGAAAAAATAAACAGATATAATCTTGTAGGAAATTTGATAAGCTTTCATTTTGCTCAATGTAATTTTTTCCTAGAAACCATCGTTTTCGAGATGTAAGCGAAGACCGGATTCGAAGTTTTTTTTAATGTCAAAACTTCAAAAATCTCTAATTTATTTTGTAATAAAACTGAAAACTTCGAAAAAATGAATATATGTCAATTCCATAAATATCTCTTATTTGACACTATTTTCGTTTAATAAAAAGCTTCCGGTTAAACCGGAAATTACAAATACAGTAGAACCCCTATTTAGTGATTTTCTATTTGGTGATGTTTTTTCGATGATTTTCATCTTCAAGCTAAATTGCATGTAAAAATAGCCCTAAAATTATGATGTTAAATCTCTATTTAATGATCTTTATCTAACAAAGTTTTACCTAAAAATATTGATATTTTAAAAAGAATTCTTTTTAAAATCAATCACGTTCAAGTTGGGTTTCTCCCAAAAAGGGTTTGGTATTCCACTACAGGTAAATTTGTAAGATAAGATGATTAAGGCAACTCGATCTTTTGCTTCTTATAGAGAGTTCAATACATTTTGGCTTTTTCTAATGACAACATTTTACCTAATTTGTTCCTTTTAGTGATTTTAGTGGGAGGATCTTGATCTTCAAGCTAAATTTTATGTAAAAATATGCCTCTAAATTATGATGTTAAAATTGAAGTGATGTTTTTCTAAAAATGTGACCTAAAAATTTTGTAAAATTAAAAATAAAAAATTTTAATTTAAACCAAGCACGTCAAAAAGGGTTTGGTAGTCTTTTACTACAGGTAAGTTTTTTGTAAGATAAGAGGATTAAGAAATTTTACCTAATGATGGAATATTGAAATAAAAACTTAAAAATAAAAAAAAAAATAAAGTCTCGTAAACTTCGGTTTGTATGTAATTGATATTATTTATACCTACATGTTTCTTAATAAAACGATTTTTTAAAGCACACATTATGTGTTATCATTATTTTTTCATTTTAATCCATATTTTTAGGTTACGAAACTATTATTTAAAATGGCTACCAAAATTTTGAACGATTTCTATATAGTGATGTTTTTTCGGAGAATCTTTAACATCACTAAATAGGGGTTCGACTGTATATTAAGATATTTTAGGAACACCCTGTATATTTTTAAGTATTTTGAAAGCTCGTACAATTAGCTTTCTAATATATTAAATTAAATTTTAATTAATAAAAAAAAATACAAAGTTATAAGATTTGACGGGCAGGAAAAAGTTTCTGGTATAGCTACATCTCTTGGATTTTAGTTTAATGTTATTTACATAAATGATAAAGCGAGTTTTGCAAGAAAAATGTTTTTTAATTTAACTGGGGTTGTAATCCACGTGGACTTGATTGACAAGTGTCTGTTACTTTGTTATGCTTTCTCCGATAACAAACACACTCGCCGCACCAATCAGACTTTTCAAAAGAAAATAAATTATATTTACAAATGATACATTTCTGAACATTGTATTCGAATATTTTTGTCTCTGTCATACAACTGTTAATTTGCTAATCGTACGTGCGCTTTGATATCGTACTTGTCGGATTTTCGCCCGCCTACTTTTGTTAGATTCTTTACCTCAGAAACACTGATACCCCGCAGGTTGTGGTATAAAGATAGTCAAATAAACCCTTTTAAGTCGTAAGCGTTACGTTCACATTGTGTGCACTGCCCTTGGTATAACACATGTTGAATTTTAAGTTTTAAGTCTTACGTTTTAAGCGTTAAGCGTTAAGTCTCATTGTGTGCCAGCCTTTAACAGTGGCTTAGAAGCAATAAATACTGCTTTTCTTTTTCTAAAAATGCTAGGTTGCTAACACATGTGGGAAAATTATTTATGTAGAATTAGGGTTGTTAGGGTAAACCGACATTTACGCGCACTTAGGCCACTTAGTGGTACCAATTGTGTTGCCTCTTTTCAGCAACTCCTTCAATCTCTTCGGTCCTTGATTCATCCCAACCTTTGGATGAATTCAAAGATACTGGATGGTGAAGTGTCGCTGATATTGGTCATTTTAGATCAGTAACATGGTCAGTATATCGCCATGTTAGACCAGTAACATGGTCAGTATCAGCCAGTATCACGTGTTCCATTGTTTCATCCGCTTTGTTGCATCTTCTACAACTGGAGCTGCCAGCAACACCCATTCTGTATAGCTGCTTGTTTATCGACAGTGTCTAGTGAGAGTACCAACTATGGCACGTAGGTTCTCACGAGACAACCGTAGATAATTGTAAGATCTGAAATTGGGGTTTTAGTAAAATGCCTTTTCGGCTTAGCTCAGATGTATGAGTTCTGAGTTTAAATACATACACACTTAAATTAAAAAGAATTAACTTAGATCATTAGTTACATAACTAAAAATTTTATCCAATAATGAATAACTGAAACGAAATGGGCTTCTGGTAGTCTTTAACTCGGACGAACGGAACGATTCTTCTCCTCTCTTCCAGAGTGCGCTTCGGGAACCTATTTAAAAACAAAAAAAATACAAGGGCAGGGATTAGCGGAGACCTAGGCCCACAGTAGTTGCGGAGCGACTGCGGGACAGGTACCACTGGGGTGGATCCAAGGAGAAGGGAGATGCGGCGCCTTCGTTCAATGGCGGCTCGTAGAGCCATCCATGAACAGCGACCACAAAGGGACCCCACTGATGGTTCAGGTAGGGGCCATTCGGGCGGGCAAGGAACGACCTATCGTATTACACGCTCGCACTACACTAGATGTTCGCACCAGCCTTCACAGACTCTCTTATTCATAATCCGGTTCATAATCCATTGAAAACATGCCCCAACTCATAGCAATTCCTACCCATACCAGCACAATAATGCAATAAGTAGTAGGGCATATTGGGCTAAATTGAGATGTTGACCACTGCGATATACTTTAGGACGCCCAGTGTTGTTACTTAGGCAAAATGTGGATTTATCAGAAAACCTAATTGTATTCCCAAAGTATTGTTTCTTACAGACGTAATAGTGCTCGTTTATGTCGCTGTCTTCAGTGACCAGGAGTTCTAGCTGGTCACCTCAAAAAAAACGATATGATTTAAGTCCTAACTCAGAGAGTTGATTTCTAACAGTTTGATCTCTGATACTCGAGTATCAGACATTGTGGAAGACTTTTTGTAGATAACGAACAGTGGAGAAAGGGGTAATTCTTACATTAATTAATTTATTTATTTATTAATAAACTGCACCAACAGCGATAGCCAATTACAGGGCAGTCCCAAAAAATGACATAAACTTAACTTAGAAATAATCATTGAAAAATATTTTAACTTAAAAATTCTAGACAACCAGTACAGACAACATCAGAGAGCGATAGAAATTCTTATACAGGGTGAGTCTGGAGGATCGCACCAAACGCCAGGAGTATATTTTACACGTAAATATGAGACGAAAAAACCCAAAAGTTATAGTCCGATTTTTATTGGTATTCGAGTTACAGCGTCTTAAAAGTTGAAATATTTGATAAATTAATTTCATTAACTTAGAAGAACATACTGTATAACGATGAAACGAAACCACATTCACCCATGATGACATTAACAATACCCGCAACTCCCAGTTATGGTCCGACGAAAATCCTCACATAAAAGTCGAAACAAATTTTCAGCATCGTTTTTCGGAAACGTGTGATGTGATATCGTCTATAGTCTCGCCTAAGAGGAGATAAATATTTGGAATTCTTACAAAATGATTTACAAGGACTGTTAGACGATGTTCCCCCAAACAGTAAAATACGCATGCAGTATCAGCACAACTGCACGATGGATGCAAGTTATTTTGTGAAAACGCTGTATCTTGAAAACAAATAAAAATCGGACTACAACTTTTGGGTTTTTTCCTCTTAGATACCTGTAAGATACACCCCTGGCGTTTGGTGCGATCCTCCCGACTCACCCTGTATAGACCGCACGCATTAATAAAGAGAATTCGGTTCGGTCTAGATGTTATGACTCAATGTGAACCAGTTCCAGGTCTTCTAGCAGTACTACTCGATTTTTTGAAGCAGAATTGTTCGTGAAACAAGGCTTTGACTTATTTGTAACAATTCTGCAAAATCGACCTGAAAATATCATCTGAGGAATGCTTATGGTTATGAGTACGCCAATATTCTATAATAGTTTTTCGTTCTACAGGTGAATCTTTAAATCTTAAGTTCACAGGTAGGAAGTGTAGTAAAAAATTTTCAGAGGTGGTATACCGATTCACTTTCTTTACTTCTTATACATATAATTTTTTTGCCTCTGATTGTATATCTACTTTCGTGAAGTATGCGGCTTATGTTTGTCTTGGAAAAAGGAAAAACGATTACACCTACGAGAGATTAATTTTAATACGGTGCTAATTTAAGAGAATTATTGTTAAGTTTTTCGATCAAACTTTCATCGAAAACTACCTTAAACTTTAAACTAACATTTAATTTAATACGTTACAAATTTTATCAATTTATTTAAGTTGAGTTATAGTTAAACCTATATCGTGTTGGGTATCACCTATGCGCTTAGCTTGATTAAAGTTTTAATATATTTAGTTGGTTTGGTGGCAATAGGTAGATGGGTGGTGCATTGAAGTCTGTCTCGGGAGTACTAAGGCTGTGACGACTGTCTCTTACATATATGTATGATACCGTTAATGTTGAATGTGACCTGACAACGCTTCCGAACTTCTCTAGTCTTGCTTGAATGAATTTTTTATTTGTACTACTCATGTGTCAATATCTATCCTATCATTTCAATTGCTATAAGAGAGTCATGTCCAAACGACCACCACACAAACATATAAACTTTATTGAAACGTTTCTGACCATCACTAACCTTATAAATTATTTATTTTATTAATATATTAGGAAAAATAAAACATTTTCGTTAAAACTAATTATTTAGAGATTGTAACAATTTACTAATCGAGCCAATTAAATTTAAATCGAGCGGATTTACAAGGATATAGTATGTGCATGTGGAAATGCATTATTAAATTCAATACGTTGACAATGGCGATGTAAGTTTCTTTTATAAAGTATAGTGGATTTTAGTAATTTAAAATTTCAATCAATAATAGTTAATATTGAAATTTAATTATTAATAGACCAGTGTCTGGCGGATGAGGGTCGCCAGGGTGTTTGAACGGAACTTGAACCGGAATTGGGCGTACCGTTTTAGGCTTTCCGACGACATCGACGTCAGTTTTCACGTATGTCAGTTGCTATTTCAAATAATCGCGTGCAACAAACGTCTTTTTACATATTAATGTTATAAGGTACATTTATGGGTTTATCAATTTTTATACAACGTAATACAATTTTTACACAAAAAAACGTAATAACCTTAAAAGATGACTATTTAGTAACGATAAAAGTGGCCGAGTTTGTTCATTAATAAAGGAGAAATGAACAGTTGTAAAGAGTTGGGCTAGGTATTTTGCACTAATTTCCTCTTTGTAATAGGGTGACAAAATCCAATAACGGCATTTGTGAAGGTTTAGAATGGAACAGGAAAGAAATTAGTTTCAGCGGCCTTTCGGTCGGATGCTAGCGGGACAGGATATTGAACAGGTTATATATGACTTTGGGAACTCAATATTGTTCCCTCTGTCATGTCCGGTTTTCTATAATACTTGTTTGATTATTGTTTTATGCGTTACATTTGATATAGAAAATCTTTGTCAATCTAAACCATCACACAAACTGAATAATCTCCGCATAAATAGACAAAATTATTGCGCAACGTAAATAAGCGATAGCGGTAACAAGAGCGATCGAAACTTAATCAAAAGTATCCAAAATGCATAAATTTCTTTATTTAATTAAATTTAATGCCTTAGTTTAAAAAGTTTAAAACATGTGTAATTATTTGATTTATTTTAAAGCTCTCGAGAGGCACATTAATCTAGACCGTATTCGCTTGCTGTTACGTACTTTTTTTTTCTATTTACAATCAAAATGACAACGTTTAACGCTTTAAAACTAATTATTCTTAAAGCAATTAAATGTATTTAATAAAGCGAAACGTATAATAATAGTTAAATTGTTATAAAATAAGATTGTGAAAAAGAAAATCTGTCACTGCATGTCCGCGACTGGCAGTTTCATTATAAACCCACAACTTCACCAATTACTGGATTAGTTCCGCAAATGCTATTCCATTAAAGATGCAATTAATATGAGTTTTCCTTTATCTTGGCTTGCGATGTGTAACCAGGCAAAAGATGGGTTGAGGGTGGTTGATGAGGGATCGAGAAGGGATAGGGAGTGGGTCTTTCATTAGCGCGAGGTATCTGTTGTTGTTTTAAGCATGCCTTTATCTAATCAGACAAAAGCGTGGTACAACGCTCGTTAGGCGTGTAGGGGTGTACAAGGGTTTTTGAAAAAGGTATACAAGCGCAATTATTTTTATTAAATTTTTGTAAAACTTGCTTACTAAGTTAACCCACAATACCGACTTTAATTAAAATAATAAAATTTAAAAAAATACTAATTAATAAGCTTGTTAATAAATTTTATTCTATTAAAAATGTATTTTTAACTATGTAAATTATTATAATTAAAATGTCACAAGACCTCTTTGCTCTTCAGTACGGGGTAAAGTCTAATTAATTTATGTTATTATCGCGTTCTACTAATAGTTTCAACTACGACCTTTTCTTAAATATTGACTTGTTTGTCATAAATTCGACGTCGCCGAGTTTCCATTCAACATCCCGGTGTTTACGTGGAAGAAAAATTAAACGTTTAAAATTAAAAATCTCGAACGAGAGTGTTTAGAGACTTGATTTTTTCAACATTAACAATTTTTATTAAAAATACAAACTTCTAACAAATTTTTATTGCTATAAATTGACTATGATTTTTACGTAACTTACGAGATCCCATCTTTTTGAAAAATATCAAATCGTATTTGATTTGGAAGTTTAAAGCAATTAATCGGCCCTAATAACCCCAGATTTCTATACGATGTCCATATGTCCATATCAAAACTAGTATTCAAATTGATTTATAAAAAAATGCAATATGAGAGGTGCCAGAAAAAGCTCAAATTATGCCCCTTTTTTATTGAGATCGAATTTATAAATTTTTAATAGAATCCGAAAACGTCCCATAATATTGGTATAAAAATTTATGTTAAGAGCGACTTCTAGAATTGAAGCAAAAATGGGCTTAGATTTTTATTCGGAATATTTAATATCCGCATTTGTTCGTCAATCGCCTGTTTGCAACTCTATGCTGATTGTCTATCTGTCTTTCTTTAAATGTGACTATTAAGGTTAGCGCACATTAGAGTCCGGCTGCATCGCAACGCAAAAATTCACTGCATTTTTATATTTTTAGAAATAAAAATTTACGTCTATTGCGTGGATCGATCTCACACTGTGACCACGGGGCCTAAAATGCATTGAAATGATCCAGGCGGATATTTGCGTTGCGATGTGGCTCGGCTCTAATGTGCACTAAAGCTTGGGTTTCCTAGGAAAGCGGTGCCGTCTAATAGCGGCCGTAATATGACGGCCAATGACGTCACAAAAAGCGTTTCCATATATTTAAATGTAAATGGTTTCCTAGATAGCGGTGCTGTCTCACCGCTTTTAGGGATATTTTCGACTTCACCGCTACGTGACGTCACCACCGTCATATTACGGACGCTATTTGACGGTACCGCTATCCTAGGAAACCAAAGCTTAACTAACCTTTAAATTTCCTTAAATAAAACCAAATCGCGTTACCATAGCAACAAACAATAACTTATTGGAAGTGTTACCAGTCACATAGTTCACGTATGGATATGAAAGAAATTGCAGCAAAATAGATTTCCAAAAGTGTGAATGTTGACCCTAAGCGAGCAAGGGTGGAATCGTCGAGCTCAATCTGTGCTCGTTTTGAAGAGTATGCTGACTTCTTAAGCAGGATTGTTACCATGGATTAAACTTGGACACATTTCTACGATCCAGAAACAAAGCAGCGATCTATGGAGTGGAAGCATTCTGGTTCTCCAAAACCGAAGAAGTTCCACGTTCAAAAATCTGCTTGATAAGTTCTTGCCTCAGTTTTTTGGGATTTTCGTGGAGTAATCATAATCGATTATCTTGATAAGGAAGCAACTGCAACTGGGAAATATTATTCGACTTTATTGGCTAAAGATGTCTTGTTTTTGCAAGGCAATGCTCCAGCACACAAATCGCGCATTGTAATAGAAAAAGTTTGTGATTTAGGGTTTGAACTGCTTGAATTTCCCGTTATTCGCTGGATCTAACTCCCTTTGACTACTATCTCTCCCCTCAAATGAAAAAGAGTCTGAAACGTCATAAATTTTCTTCGAATAAAGGTGTAATAGACGCCGTGGAGAACTGGTTTGCAGAGCAAGATAAAAATTTATTTTTGAAAGATTTGGGGATGTTGGAGGTTATGAGATTCATTTGAAAGTGTTCTAGTGAAATCGTCTTTCTAAATCTTATCCTTTTTCGTGTGGTGGCCTTAGCATATCCAAATTTCAAATTAACTTTACGAGGCTCAGTTCTGCGGTTCCGTCACCTACTTCATCATGTCCTCGCCTCTATTGTCAGTTTTTGACCTGTTTCACTTTGAGCAGTTAGCATCGAAATCTTTTGTTTACGAAAGTTGTTTTATTGCATAATGCGACTTCATTAATTAACGAATTTTCAAGGGTAGCTAATTTTGTAAATCCAACTTTAAACGGTTGATTCTGTGTTTGGACATTATATTGAAATTTAGGGAATTTTAGGGTTGCTAAACCTGTTACCTCTTATCACCTCTTATAAAAAATATAGACAAAAATTTTAAATGTTGATGCACTTATTATGGTTTTATGAAAGCACCAATGAAAATCGAAATCGGAAACTTAGGCCGGTCACATACTTATACGACTTTTGTTGACAACACGTCGCCGACATGTCTTCTCAAATTGCAACACTTGCATTTTTATGTAGACTCACACACTCATCAAACACGTCGCAAACAAGATAAAACGTGTCGTAAACAAATTTCATACGACCGTGCATGTTCCAATTTCAAACGACATTTGTTGCTTGAACTGTGAATAAGTAATTATTTGTTATTAATTTTGTCTATAAATTTTCTTCCTTTTTGTTAAAAATGGAAGCAAGTGCTGATTCTTTTGCATCTAACATCAAGTTTGTGCAAATAGTAGAAAAATAGAACAACCTAAATTTTTCTGCGTCTATAAGCATTTCATTACTGGTGCAACTTGTAACTATGCTTCTATGCAGATTGGCAGAACTGTATGGGTGCACCCAGTATTTTCGCTTTTTCTTTTTTCTTCGCTGTAATAATACCGTAAGTATTAATGCATCTTCATCTGACGACATATCGTGTCGAACTGGTGTGCGAGTACAAAGGTTTTGTCTACAACATTTTGTTTGCGACGAGCATCCAACACACGTCGTAAACAAAATTCATTCGACATGTCGTATAAGTATGTGACCGGCCTAAAAGGTCAACTTTTCAGAGAAAACTGTCGAAACCAAATAAAAAGTCACATAAAGAATTAAAAAAAATGCTACATATTCTTTGACTAATTTTAAGCACTTTTCTTTTTTAGCAAAGTTTTTCGCAGGTTGACCGTTTAAGAGAAAAAAATTCATAAAGGTCAAAATTGATAGATTTAGTCAGTACGACCACTATTCTGTCACTTTTATTGGCTTTTGCTCGATAACTCTTTACTTGTGCGTTTTATGAAAAAAAATATTCTTACCCTTCTTCTAGACTCTTGAGCATAAAATGTGCTACAATTTATCTTAATAACATATTTTTGTAAACCTCATAGTTACCGAAATACAGAGCTTCGAAGCACAAAATTTTTCAAAAAATTAGGGAGAACTATATACTTACACATAAAAACTTTCCAGTTAAAGTTTTATGTGATTGGGTAAAAATGAACATGTGACTGAAAATTGTAAAATATGATTGGCTTTGTGTTTGAAAAAAAACTTATCACATAAAAGTGCCTATCATCTTAAACGGTTATTTGTTCAATTTAAAGACAAAACGGGTAACACTTTGTAGCCATATGATAGATAAGTGCATAAAAAATTACAAATAAGACCACAATACACGGACAATTATATACAGGGCGAGTCGGGAGGAACACAAACGCCAAGAGTGTATTATACATTTTTATTTTTTTTTATTTTTAAATTAAATTGCACCTAGTTTACAGCAAATCAAAAATAACCAGCAATTATTCTCTAATATAAATATATCTACATTATAGAAAGATTTCACCCACTGATGTCCTCTCTGATCTAGTACTGATACACTTTGTTTTTTTGTTTTCGTTGTCACTCACATTTGTGTCATTTGTTTGAGGGCCTCGATATTAACATGATCGTGCAGCCTAGCCTCGTGCTTTAGAGCGAAAATCTTAATTTCATCTTCTACCGTTTTTATCCGTAGGTCTCGATGGATATCGCTGTTTCTAACGTACCATGGTGAACCAAGGATATTCCTTAGAACTTTGTTTTGAAATGCTTGGATTGTGTTGATATTACTTTTGCTGGCACAGCCCCATAGTTGACAACCGTATGCCCATACTGGTTTTAAAACTTGATTATACAGAAGTATTTTATTGTGTATCGACAGCTGCGATTTTTCCCCATCAACCAATACATTTTCCTATATTTTAAGTTTAATTCTTCTCTTTTCTTTTTGATGTGTTCTTTCCATCGTAATTTGGCGTCAAGGTTCATTCCAAGATACTTTGCTGAATTAACATGTGGTATGAGGATATTATTTATTGTCACCGCCACATGCCTAGTTTTCTTATTCGTGAAATCAATATGCAGCGATTTACTTTCGTTTAATTTTATTCGCCATCGTTTTGTCCATCTATCTATTTCGTTTGTCCTGCTGTAGAGTTTCTGCTGTTTCTTCGGTTCCTTCTCCTACTGCTAGTATTGCAGTGTCATCAGCAAAGGTAGCTATTGTTGCTTCCTTTGGTGTTGGAATATCGCTAGTATATAACAGGTATAGGATTGGCCCTAACACGCTGTCTTGGGGGATGCCCGCTTTAATTTCGTAGAGATCCGAGTACTGGTTCTCTTGCTTTACTCTGAATAGTCGATTCTCGAGATAAGACTTTAAAAGTTCACAGAACTGCCTTGGAAGATGTTTTTGTAGTTTCTGGTTTAAGCCTTGGTGCCACACTCCATCGAACGCCTGTGCAACATCTAAAAAGATTGCCGAGCAAACCCTTTTTTCTTCTAGACTCTTCTCGATGATCGTTACTATCCTATGGATTTGGTCTATGGTCGAGTGTTGATTTCTGAACCCGAACTGGTGTGCAGGGATGAGAGCCTTTCGTTCTATTATTGGCTTGAGCCTTTTAAGAAATAATTTTTCAAAAACCTTCGAAATTATCGGTAGAAGCGAGATAGGTCTATATGATGTTGTTTCGTTGGGTGGTTTTCCTGGTTTGTTTATCATTAACACTTCCAGCTACCTTCCGGATGCCAGGTACGTGTTTCAGTCGAAATGCTGCATTTATTATGTTCGTAAGCTTCACTATTCCTTTACGAGGTAAATGTTTTAATACTTCTCCTGTGATTAAGTCGAAACCTGGAGCTTTCTTTGAGTTTAGGTTTTCTTTTATTTCTTTTGCTACTTCTCGCGGCGTAACTAGTTCAATTTCCTTTTCTTCGTTTAAAACTTCCTCTTCTGATTCATCGTTTTGCTCTTGATATTCACGTGGCTGGAATATGTTTTTGGGGTGATTTGCAAAGGCATTTGCTTTTTGCTTATTGTCTCTTGCCCATCCATTGTCGGTTCGTAATGGTGGTGTTTGCGTTATCGGCCTTTGGATTTTCTTGGTTACTTTCCACATGTAAGTAAATATAAGACGAAAAATCCAAAAGTTACTGTCCGATTTTTATTGGTTTTCAAGTTACAGCGTCCTACTGCTCTGTAAATTAAGTACATAGAAATTGATCCAATTTAATTATGAGATGGTATAAGAAGAAAATAAAATGATGAAAAGCAAATCTGTATACGGTGTGATTGAAAAAACGTAATAATGCAGATTTCTTGAAGTACTCAAGAAGCTTGTTATGTTGGTCAATCCAAAAGTATGAGTGAAATTAAAACAAGAGAGTAACGTAATCTTTGATAATAACCAAGAAATCTGCACTACCACGTTTTTTCAATCACACTGTATAGCATCTTACATAAAAAGTTCGAGAGAAAATTTAAAAGGATTTTGTTCTGAAAACTATGACTATGACTATGTTCCTTCGTCCTGTGACTTAAAGAAAGGCCGACTGAATTTTTTATGGATATTAATTTGTAAATTTTATGTAAATTAATTAGTTCAATTAAAAATAAAAGTACCAATAAATTAATAATTAAGTCAAGTTTATTTAATTGAAGTCTTTTTAATTTCATAGAATACATTAGAACATTAAATAACCATCTTAAAGTCTCGATAGCTTCTTCTAATTGGGGTTATTTAAAATTGAAAGATTTAAAAAAGTTTATTTATTAATTATCAGTTTTTATTTGTGGATATTTAATCGAAATAAGTATTATAAAAAACATTGATTATATCCTTTGATCTAAACTAAACGAAGCAACAACTTTACGTTAGTGATGAGCAGGGTGCGGAGTTAGGGTGCACACAATCGTTATAATTCAGCCTCGGGGATTCGCTAACAAGGTTGGCTTAATTATCACGAGTCAATTAATTGGTAAAAAGGGATGAGTGTTTCCTCGGACCTGTCGCAATTAGTACCTATTACCGCCGCAATAGCGTTACAATCGACAACCGGTGATATTTTCGAAAAGAAAGAGGTGATTAGAAGACGCGCTGAATTAGCCGATAGTTAACTTAATACATTTTACGCTTATTTGGAGTTAAAGAGAGTCGAAGAGAAAAAAGATATGTTTTTAGATCAAGTCACGTACTTTTATGTAGGAAATTATTTAGCTAGTGAAAATATTTTTTAACAATAATGTTTTGAAAACGACTCACATCAAGTACAACTCGACTTGTGGATATCTTGACTTGCTATTCCTAGCTTTAGCTTATTTATCAATGCTTTTATATCCTTTCTATTTACTTAGAATTAGCGGAGTTCCGTTTGTAGAAATATTGTCACTGCTTAATTATAAACATAACTTCTAATAATTGGCTGGTGTGACGTTTACCTTTTCTCAACAAATTTACATTTAGAAGCGGTTACTTTATTGAATACTTATTATAACTTATATAACATAACATTTATATTATAATAATTTATAAATTACAGCCAAGCATTAAAATATTTACTTTAATTAAAACAAACATCAACGTTTTAGCTAAGTTTTAACAAAATGAGATAATTTATCAAAACTTTGTTAATAAGCGTACTCATTAAAGCATATTTTTAGTAAATTATAGATTTACTTTTCACCCTCAATATTTAATATATCAAATATGAAATTACTTTTAGAAAATGGAAGAAATAGTTAAATGTCAATAATGAAGTGGGTATCTACTTAAATAGTTAAATTACGATGCGCCTATAAAGGCAGCTCCACACACACAGTCTTAAGACCCGTCTACACACACACAGGCCTTGCTTTACGTTGGGCCTGAGCAGGCGACCTGAACCCTGTTCAGACGCTCCCGTTTGGCCTGTGCAGGCCGTCTGAACAGTGTCCACATGCTCCGGTTTGGCTTATGCAGGTCGCCTGCACAGGCCAAACCGAATCGTTCAGGCGATCTGTGTGGACTTTGAGTTGCTTTAAAGTTCGCTTGCACAGGCTTGGTCGAAGTAAAAGCCTGTACGTGCGGAAGGTAAACTTGTGTGCGTAGCGCAGCCTTTAGGTAAAGGAAACATAAGACTAGCAACCATAAAGCTAAGTACGACACTAAAAACTTCAAACTTGCGAACTGGTAAAAATTTTAATTTTAGAAAACTTCTGGAAGTGGTGTATCCACGTCCATGTGGATCTTGACAATGATGGGTCTTATTTTTCTATTATAGTAGGGTGCTTTTTGCGATTTTAAACGACTAAAAATGACTTTAGTGAGCGGCTTGGGGTTACAACCTGAAACCTAAACAGAATTAAAGAATGTATTTTTGTATTTCAAAATCCAAAAGCTGTCCATTATGGTTCTGTGCAGAAGGGCACTATGGTCAAAAATAGAGTTATGTAGCTGACAGGTAGAAATACACCTCAACTTTATTTTGGCATAAAAATGGAGTTCGTTTTTGTAAAAGTTAATTTTTTATGAATTTTCAAAAAATTCAAATTACACAGACGCTTATGGGAAGAAATAGTTTAAAACGTCGATTTCTCCGTTTTTATAATTGAAAATTTTATTAAATGTCAGAATTTTTTACGTTTGCACTGCCTTTACTCGAAATCGTGACATCTTATCAAAAAAATTTATTCTTTTGAAAAGTTAGCCTCATCTATGTAGAGTTTTTTGGAACAAGAATTATAACTTTTTATGATTTCATAACAGAGATATAGAATTAAAAGTGAAGACATGTAAAAAATCACGGCACATTATATCTATAGCAACCCAATCTCCCACTATAACTTTTTCTAATACCTATCTCGCTTCTTTACGTTACCACGAGCCTTGCGTCTCATTCCCACTTACGTATTTATGTTGATGTCGTAATTTTAATATAATATTGGAGTAAAAGAAACTGAATTTTTCCTGATTTTGGGAACAGCTTTGTAAAAGCAACTTTTTTTTCTAAATCTGTCGAAACCTTCACAATCAGACTGTGAGTTTGTGGGTTACATATCCCACCTCAATTTGGATGGAAAGGCACTTTTTCTTTGACTTTTGTTCAAAATCTTTGAACTTTTAAATCTTCCGTTTCACTATTCTTTTAATAGCTTCGTTAGTATTACTCTGATCGGAACCAACAAAATTTCGTTTTGCTCGTAATGAATCTCTCTTTAAGACTAATATAATTTATATTAATTTCCTATCCCAAAGAAATGTTAAAACCGAAGTCATTGGTGAATCGTAGTTTTTTATAAAGAACTTTGGTTTATATTCAAGTTACAAGATGAAACTTGGAGGATATTATAGGTTTTATAATGATAAATACATGTTGCAAGTTTGGTTCAAAAATATTGAGGACAACGGCCACACTTTGGATTTTAGTTTAAATTTTCTTGTGCATATTTGCTGTGAGCAACTGATAGTCTTACAAAAAATTTTCTCTTGCAAGGTAGGAAATTTAATACTCTTTTAGATGAAAAATAAAATAATCGTAACAATCCATTTTTTCGGCCACCATTCTTTGAAAACAGAAAATCAATTTTTTAACAGTTTGGCTACAAACTAATTTTGGTTGTGGAATCATTTTTCATGTATTTTAGATAACTGGAATTTGAAAGAAAAAGCCAATTTTACCACTTTTTGACTAGAAAACCAGTTTTGGTGTTCCAAAATTATTTTTTATGTTTTTCTGAATCATTATTAATGCTCAAAAATACGTGAAAAATGATTCCACAACCAAAATTAGTTTGTAGCCAAACTGTTAAAAAATTGATGAAGGTTTCGACAGATTTAGAAAAAAAAGTTGCTTTTACAAAGCTGTTCCCAAAATCAGGAAAAATTCAGTTTCTTTTACTCCAATATTATATTAAAATTACTACATCAACATAAATACGTAAGTGGGAATGAGACGCAAGGCTCGTGGTAACGTAAAGAAGCGAGATAGGTATTAGAAAAAGTTATAGTGGGAGAATGGGTTGCTATAGATATAATGTGCCGTGATTTTTTACATGTCTTCACTTTTAATTCTATATCTCTGTTATGAAATCATAAAAAGTTATAATTCTTGTTCCAAAAAACTCTACATAGATGAGGCTAACTTTTTAAAAGAATAAAATTTTTTGATAAGATGTCGCGATTTCGAGTAAAGGCAGTGCAAACGTAAAAAATTCTGACATTTAATAAAATTTTCAATTATAAAAACGGAGAAATCGACGTTTTAAACTATTTCTTCCCATAAGCGTCTGTGTAATTTGAATTTTTTGAAAATTCATAAAAAATTAACTTTTACAAAAACGAACTCCATTTTTATGCCAAAATAAAGTTGAGGTGTATTTCTACCTGTCAGCTACATAACTCTATTTTTGACCATAGTGCCCTTCTGCATAGGACAATAATGGACAGCTTTTGGATTTTGAAATACAAAAATACATTCTATAATTCTGTTTAGGTTTCAGGTTGTAACCCCAAGCCCCTCACTAAAGTCATAATTGAGAAGCAAATTCTCCCCACTATTAGCCCGCAAAATGATCTTTATTTCTCGAACCACGAAATGATAGAAAGATTTGAACGCCTTTATACTGACTAGTGCTTACACACAGGCAAACTCAGACATTTTTAGACCTCCTTTCAACTTGTCTGTAAAATTTGTCTTCATGCGTCAAAAAACCTTCTTTTTGACACTTGTATTTTAATATTGTCATACATAGAAAATTATGTGCTATTTAATAATTAGGTTAATAGGAAGTAGGAACAAACATTGCAATAACTATAACAGTAGTTTGAGCAAGTTCACAACAAGGAAATCAAAAAGGATTCACAATACAGGATTTGGGGACACACACCCCCAATTATCCTGGTACAACCTGAGAGTCCCTCAGAAGTCAGTCCGAGTCAGTCCAGTCATGACAATATACTTTATTAATTTATGAAATTTACATGTACTGACTTTTTCTCATTAAGCTTGAGTCCATGTGTTAATTACATTGATGGCCACCTGTAATTTCGATGTCAATTCTTCCGGTATCACCTAGACTCTAGGTGATACCGTGGAAGAAACTCTAGATTCTAGAGCAGTGTCATTGCGGTGTCATCAGCAAATGTGGCGATTGACGATTCTTCTGTTTGTGGTATGTCGAGTATTTATAGCAGATATACGACCTGGCCAATTATACTTCCTTGAGGGACACCAGCATTTATTTATTTTAATTGAGAGTAACCTTTTTATTGTTGTTTAATATCTAATATGAAAAAATCGGCCTGATATGTAAGATTTTACGAAACTGTTTAGGTAGCGTTAGGTTTCTTCTTTTGTGTTTAATCCGCAGTGCCAGTCTTTGTCAAAAGCCTGTGCTACGTCTAGGAATAGCGCGGATCAGATTTTCTTTTCTTTGAGTGATTTTTCGAATACGTCTGGTGCTCGATGCTCCTGATATAATGTGGCATATGTTTTTATTTTAAATCCGAACTGGTGAGATGGTATTAATTTTTTTCTTTCGATGATCGGTTTTAAACGTTTCAATAGCAGTTTCTCGAACTGGGTAGTTATTTCCTGAAGTTCTTCTCTTGAGAGCTGGTGTATTCATCTATGCAGCTTAATGTATGTCAAGTATAAGCTTCTCTGCTTCGCGATCTATCTCTTCAAGAGTTTTTAGAGGAACGTTAAGTTTTATTAATTCTACTAATTATTTCGAATTGGACGTTCTTCCAATCTGTTCTTCCGTTGGTTAGCATTATGTTGTCGTTTTTTTTTATTATACTGGCGCTATATACAGGGTAATTCAGAACTCGGGGCGAAAAATAAAATGTCGTAATCGGTATGAAATTGTAAGCAGAAAATGTAAAATAAATTTTTTTCCGATTGGATTTTGTTTCCTTCAGAAGAAGCTAAGCTATAGGCAGGCCTTTAAAAAAGGAAAATGGAATGTCATATTCCGGGTCGAATTTTAAGCGTGATATTAATTTTAAGCAGGAAATATGTAATAAATGTTTTACCGATTTGGCTTCTTTTCCAAGATAACGAGATCAGTTCTAAAAGTTTCCCATAAAGATCCAAAATTTTAAGTTTCAAAATTGGACTAATTTTGAAAACAGATAATTTAAATATTATTAAAAGTGTTTCAAAAGTTATCCACACGCACTAATAAAAGCTGGAGAGTGTTTTGTTTTTGCACGGCTTATCTTGTTTATAATAGGTGTCCCACTTAGCATGCTCACCATGGGGATCTCGTAAACTATAAGAAATGCGAAGGCGGTTAAATGACACCAAATGTAGCCTCTTTCATGACCAACTCGATCCTACTTTTGTTTTTTGAAAAATATTATTAGCACTCTAGATATTTAGAAAAAACTAAAAAAGTTGATTTTCTTTAAATACCTATAACTTTTTTATTAATAAAGATAATTTCAATTTTCAAAAAAGGGATTATAGGCACTACTAAAACCAATAAATTTAATAAACAAAAGAATTTTTTTATAAGGCCATTTTGGAGATATGATGCAAAGTTACATTTTTTTAAATGCAAACCTAACCTCAATTTTATGTTGTTGCATAGCTAATTTCTTTCTCTTTTCAAAAATATACGTTTTAAAATTTTATAATTTTTTAAATTTTTTAGTATTTCTTTATGAATTTTTTTACACTTCTTTTTGATATTCTTATGTTTAATTTCAATTTTTTTTTATTCGATTGTTTCAAAGGATATTTGATTAAAAAATTTTTTTTTAACATTAAATAACAAATTTATTATTTAATTTTATGTTACCAAACAAGAATTTGAAAAATTAAGCCTATCAACCCTTATATTTTTGAAAAGAGAAAAAAATTAGATATGCAATAACATAATATTAATACTAGGTTATTTGCATTTAAAAAAATATAACTTTGCATCATATCTCCAAAACGGCCTAATAAAAAATTCTTTTGTATATTAAATTTATAGGTTTTAGTAGTGCCTATTATCCTTTTTTTAAAAATTAAAATTATCTTGATTGATAAAAAAGTTATAGGTATTTAAAGAAAATCAACTTTTTCAGTTTTTTCTAAATATCTAGAGTGCTAATAATATTTTTCAAAAAACAAAAGTACGATCGAGTTGGCTATGAAAGAGGCTACATTTGGTGTCATTTAACCGCCTTCGCATTTCTTATAGTTTACGAGATCCCCATGGTGAGCATGCTAAGTGGGACACCCGGTATATGCAAAAAATTAACTTCTTCTGGAAAATTTGAAAACGATTATCTGGGAAACGAAACCCGATACAAAAAAAATTTATTTTACATTTTTGACTCTAAATTTGACGCTGAATATGACATTTTATTTTTCGCCTCGAGGTTTGAATCACCCTGTATATATAGGGATAATCGATAAGTGATCGGTTACTATAGATCAAATTCTTCTTCGATTTCCATGTAGTTTGCTGAGATCTTCTTCTTAACAAAAATTTTTAGCAAATCGGGGATTTTATTAACGTCTGTTGGCCAGTACGTGAGTTTTCGAGTGGAATGAAACTCGCAGCTGTATTCCTTTGCAGCTTGACAGAGTTCTTTTATTTTCTTTAAACTAAGGAACTTCTTGGAGATGAAGAGATTTTCCATAAGTTGGTTAAAAACATATTGGAGTTTAATAAGCCCAATATGCCAATACTGACAGGGCTAAGCAATGGGCACTGTTGATTAAAAAGGCAGCTAAATCTACATAACATGGAGAAATAAAGTGGCCCACTTTTTAGGAAATGCCAACCGGAGGGAGAAACACTCATTCATGTAGGAGCTGTGCATGTGCAACTGTGATGCAAGGAAAAGAAAGAAAGTCTTTGATGAAGTTTACAAGATTTCTTAAAAATTTCAGTTAAGGTGTTATGCTATTTGTTTTTCTTTTTTTTAATGTTTGGTATCAGTTCTTCATTCCACCGACACGGACTCATTTTTCCTCAGTGTAAAAGAATAATTATTCATGGCTTATTCAATCCTTCATTTGAAGTTTGCTTATAAAAATTAATAATTTTAAGCTTGAAGTAGAAAACGAATATTTATGTTTTTTCATTAGCATTAAAACCACTGCTATTCTACTAAATATTACAGTAAAATTCTATTACATCATAACAGTAATGTAAAAATATTGTTAAGTTAAAGCTTAAATTGCATAAAAAGAAACGCAAAAAAAATAATAAATACTTTATAAATGAAGAAATTGTATTATAAAACATTTACTAATAAAAATGTAACGTCGGAATACATGAGGATTAGGTAAATTTAAGCGGAACTTCAAGCCTTAACAATAAAGTGGATTAAATAGGGATATAGTTGAATAAAGAGATGCGCACAATTTAGTTGAAGCAATTCAGAACCAAGTTGTTCAAACTTTAATCATAAATTCAAGCTCATCGTATTGAATCAAGGCTGGAGTAGCAATCAGTTTTTCGTTAAGCCACTAAGCTAAACAGGATTAAGAACATAAACAACCAGTGCTTACTTTAAATACGACTTATTTACACAAACTATTAATCTATTAACTGTTTAGTTTTTTTTGAATTAAATATAGAATTAAATTGTTTTTTTTGGAAATAAAAATTACGCGTGTAGAGCTTTCTGAAAAGGTGAGGGATTGCTCTTTAAAATGAAGCAAGGCATGTATACTTGGTTCATAAAGGTTAAACGAATGAATGGCAAAGTGATAGGATTTCGAAACTGCTTGTGAAGTCTTAGTTCTGTACTAATTAAGAGCACCAATTAGTACTAATTAAACACAAGTCTGACCTATTATCTGCAACCATCGTTTCTAAGGCATCCTATTCGGTAAGGATCTTAATTACGTTAATTATAATTACTGGATTTGCTCATTTTATAGTTTGAATACCAACAGCTTTTTGTCTAGTGTTTCGTAATCTTTACAAATTTGTTTAACAAATTATAACTAAATAAGTCGCAAATTGAAATAAAAGTTTTATTTGTTATTATATAATATTATTAGTAAAATAGAAATAGTTTGTTTCTTTGAAAAGCTCCTTTAATATAATATGAGAATTTCAGTTCAATAGGATCTTTACTTATTCAAGTGAAAGTAATAGAATGGAACAGTTTACTAGCACGCTTTGAGCTTTCGTGTTTAATTATATGAAATTAGAATTTACAAATTTTAACATCAATTCGGGTAATTGATTGGATTTAATATAAGTTAACAAAGTTAAATTGTAATTTCTTTTTATTTTAGCAATAAAAATATTTTTTTACCAGTCATTATCGCGTTTTAAAGTGAAGTTGGCTTTAGTAAACAAAAAAATTTAACATATAAAACAAGAATAGATCTAGTAGACTATGAAAACATTTGTAAATATAAATCTTGAGTAGCTAGAAAAGAACGATAAAAAAATCCAAAATTTATAAAAAATTTTTATGAAATAAAATCTTTGGGACTATATACATACAGGGTGAATAATAGTTACCTTATTAGCTAGCCATACACAAGCGTTCTTTCCCTCAGGAAAAGTAAATACCTACGAAAAGGATACACGTTAGTGCCTATTTAAAAGATAATTAATCATTCAGTTTTTCATCTCGGGCATGTCCTACCTTTCCACCTCAATAATATACAAACTCTGCTTGGTGAGTTGTTACTGTTTGGTGTGTCATTTTTAATATCACGTCGGCGTCGTCCTTTAATTTATTTTTTTGTAAATTGTTTTATGTACATGCAAATTGCTTAGACCTAATCGCTAACATCTTGCAAATTCAGTGATTACAAAACGGAGAAAAGTGATACAGAAATGGCCCAAAGGACATTGTAATGTTATTAAAAACGTGGTGGGATCTATACATGGATATGGATAATTTTTTAAGTCGTTCGGGTTCAACCCCTTTTAACTCAATTAAAAGTTTCACGTCATATTACACGGATATACAGCTCATGTTGGAGTTACTTTTTTGACCAAGCGAGGCCTCTTTGCTGTTCTCTTTTCCTTTTTCTCTATTCTAAAAAAAGGCGTAACTAGAGCTTGTGTATATTAAAAAAAATAATATGTCAATCACTCAATTTATAGCCTTACTTTATTTTTTTTGCGTGAGAGGTGATAATCTTCGAAAGACACCACATCGTCCAATACGATGTTGGATACGATGTGGTAGTGTGGGATTCCTACCCACTAAATTACCTCTCGAAGAAGTAGTAAGGGTTTGGCTACCAAGAAAGCCCGATGACGGAGCTAGAGTTAACAATGGAGTTAAAACGTAGTTAGAGCTTAGATTAGAATAGTATGTAAAGAAAAGCCGGGTGTACAATCATACAGTACCGAAGAAACAGAGTGGTAGCAAGACGAGGAAAGGCGTAGAGTAGAATCCGTGAGTTTTCATGGAATTTAAGGTGCTGCAAAGATTGCTAAAGCCGAAATGTCACGTCTCGACATCTCGCCCTCTTGCCCTGTGACTCTTCAGCGCCGTTATTCCAAGTAGCTCATATTCCATAAGCCTCAACTACCACCTTCCGACCCCACAAACATGTGGTACTGGTCCCTTAAAATTAGAAAAGGGGCCACCACAGAATCATGTCTTCTGACTCTTGCCGCTGCTCACAAGGGCACACATAGGTGGGAGCCAAACCCATTCTGATTAAATATGCTAAGAAAGAACCATGGTGCCGAGTTATAAAGGGTACCTCCTCAAGGCTGAGCCGCTCCCTGGCTGCTAAATTGGCCAAAGTTTTTATCAAAGGTTCGAGCTAGCGTGCTAAGTGCTTAATGTAAGAGGGCGGTATAGTTGATGAAGTGTAAGTCTAGATGACGACACGGTCCACCTCGCCATCACCACCAGCACTTAGTTTGCTCTTACAGTCACTCGAATGGGCACCGCCAAGTCTCCCAGTCCTTCTCCTGTCTGTACCTCTTCACGCGTTCCAAAAAGGCGAGCCACCACTGCATCCCTTAGCGCCACCAACGCCGCTTGAAAGGTGCTGCAGCCTTATTGATGGAAAACGCACAAGCATAATGAGATAACAGTCTGATAGAAAAATCAGACAGGAAAGATATAGCTGTAACAATATTGTACTAGACAGTTGGCTTATTTTCCGGGTCTTTTGTTTGCTTCTAAGCGCTGTGCAGTCAGCCTCACAATTATTTGCCACCCTGGCTATACGCCAGGGTTGTTATTAGCCAATAACGACAAAAGGACAGAAGGAGAGGTTGTTGATTTACTACTTGTTGTAAAATAAAGTTACCCCTCAATTTAAGTAGGGGGTGTTATGATGGTTGCATCCACAATTCGTGCTAAACGTATAGCCAGAGTAGCCATTAATTGTGAGGCTGACTGTACATTGGATTATTGATACTAAAGCTGGGACAGGTCTGCATTGTTGATACCTGCATCACTTCCTTCGTTATTTCTAGAATATGTTCGTTCGTATCTACGAAATCGGATAATGAGTAATGTTCTCGTGCAAGAAGCGATTTTAAAATGAAATTGTGCAAAATACGTAAATTAGTGTTTTCTTTTAATGTGAAGATTTTTTCAACATTTAGGCACTTTTCTTCTAGTCAGTTAACTTTCTTTTAAATTTTAAGGATACGATATTTATCATGGGAGTCGGAATTTCTAGTGTCTCTTCTAAAGTCTGAAACTACAGTGATGCCCTGAAACACGTCCGGTTTCCTAACGAATTAACATACAGGACTTGAGTTGGGGAGTCACATTAATCTTAAATTAAAACGATTATTATAAATTAATTTTAATTTAAAAACAATCCCTATTTCATTTAACTTATTTAGCATAAAACTTTTCGATTGCATTCTATTCTAAATTTTGATTTAATAATACGTTAAGAGAGGTTTTCTTTAACAGTTGTATACGAAACGAATCAACTAAGTTTTCTTCTCTTTACTATTACTGTGTAGTAGTATACTATAGTCGTCTTTTATACAATCAGCAGTGATAATTTCGCAATTCAAAGCTCATCAACGACATATTTCATCCTTATTAGGAACGACTTGTTCTCAACTAAACTTGATCATTATAAAATGTTGGTACCCCACGTTTTACGTTTATCATTAACTTTGTATGTTAATTTTTTAATCAAAGCGATTCCTCTTAATAATTGTTTTATTTCTTCTTTTTTTGTTAACAAAAGTTTTGCAACTACAAACTCTCACAGTTTACTTCAATTATAAAATCTACTCAAACAGAATTACTAAGAGAATGTAAATTATTAACTGGAATATAATTTAATTGATACTTAGTTACAAAGAAGCTTGTTAATAATTATTGTTAATGAAGTACGTAATATGTTGTACCTACCTGCCTTATGTTACAGTCGGTACTGCTGAGAGTGTCGAGTGTCCTTGCCACACTGAAATAAAAATTTAATAACTATTATTAAATATTTAATAACAGTAGCAAAATAATGTAACTCTATTTGGGATAACTATTGCATCTAACTATCACAGTTAAAACGGTTTTCCTAAAACAGTTTAACTGTAGTAATAAAATTTTTTTTATTTAAAATTGTTTACCTATTATTATTAAACGAAATTTAACTATCATAGCAGTCATAGCTAAAGTTTTTAGTTGTAGTAGAAAATTTGTTTAGTTGAGATATTTCAACAGTTTAACTATGGTTAATTTTTACTAAACGAAGTTTAATGGTCTTAATTAAAGCTTTTAATTGTCTTAGATAAATTTCTATAGTTACTACATTTAAATAGTTTAACTATGGTTAATTTTTACTAAACGAAGTTTAATTGTCTTAATTAAAGCTTTTAATTGTCTTAGATAAATTTCTATAGTTACTACATTTAAATAGTTTAACTATGGTTAATATTTACTAAACGAGGTTTAATGGTCTTAATTCAAGTTTTTAATCGTCTTAATTAAATTTCTTTAATTACTACATTTAAATAGTTTAACTATGGTCTATATTTACTAAACCAGGTTTAGTTTGTATTATTATACTTATTTAGTTACAATAGTTAAACAGTTTAACAATAATAGCAATACTTTATAGCTGTCCTAATTAAACATTGTTATCTACTGAGATCGGAAAAAATAAAAACAGAAAAAAATTTATTTATTATCGTTTATTGAAAAATAACGAATTTATAAAAATATCGAACATATAAAATTAAAAAAATTCTTATTAGAAACGTATTCAAATTAATTGTGAAACACTTTGGCGTTTAGAAACTAAATTTTTATTGAACGATAGAACAGCGTTCCACACAAAAATCGAAATTTTACATAACGCAAAAAACTTAACACCTAAAGTAAACAAGATATAATAAACAAATTTAATGCCCAAGATATGCCATATCTCAAAAACTTAAGCGGGTAATATTTTGTTCTACCTGTTTTTCGAAAAAAAAAACTAAAATTACAAAAAAATCAAACAAACATAACTATAGGTAAGTACCTATATATATCAAATTAACAAAATTCTTATTATTAGAAACTTTTAATATACTGTTAAATATTTTTCATTGCTTTGAAAATTTAGATTGGTATGAGGTATATATAAAACTTGAGTATCAAATACACACTTTATAATTTCTTTTTCAACTAGTTTGTAACTAAAAAGATGTAAACTGAATGAATCAGTATGAAACTCTTTGTAAATAAAACAAATTTCGTTACGCTCATTTACCAAAATATAAAGTATCTTTCCAAATATGTCTAAATCTGCATTTAGTACTATAACACTATTTACTCTGTAAGTGATATTTCCATATGCCACTTTTTGGGTGGAGAATACAGCACAATCAATGAATGTCTTAATTGGTATATTGGATAAAGACATTATTCCTTCAAAATTTGGTATATCTCTATATACATCAATAATAATTTTATTTTTGTCAACTGTTACAATATCAAAAAAGCCGGTCTTACTGCTACATCTTTCAGCAACTTTTAATTGATGCTTAATAGCCAAAGTACAAGTTAAATTTTTTCTACACGATACAACATTAGCAAACGATTTGGATTGTTTATGTTTGGATTCATATTTTAAGGATGACATGTGAATAATAGGACCAACCTTCGTAATAATACTTGGATAGTGTACTAAGTTATGATGCTTTGGCTTTAGTGGAAGAGCAAATAATTTTTGATACAAAGCATGATGTTTACAGATGAGGTTAGATAATCTACGAACTTGTACTTCTAAATTTCCTTCAATGCTAGTTGATAAAACAATGTGTAAAATTTCTCTTAATAATAAGTAAAGTCTCCAAAATTTATTTCCAATTGGAATCAAATTTCCTAACATTAGACCAGCAAACAAAATAAAAGTTTTCATTTCAGAGCATGACATACGTATATGTTTTTTTTTTAAATGCTCTAGAGATATTACTGGTGGTTTATTTATGCTATCTTTACCAAAATCAAAATACTTAATTTTAGAATTTAAGGTTTCGATGGTAAATAATTTATCTACAAAAACAAATTGATATAAAATTTCTGTGATATCAAAAACGGCTACGCCTTCAAATATGTCGTGGGCTATATCGACAGAATAGTTTTCACAAACATGGAAACTTTTCACATCGTTCCAAACACATCGTTCCTTAATACCTGTTAGTTTAAGGTTATTTAATTGCACGTCAGCATTATAATTAGTATGATTTCTTAACATAATTTTTACTTCCTGGAGCTGATGTTCCATTTCTGACCGTGAACATTTACAAAATCTACAATAATGAGTAGCTCGAAAGCTTTCTGTAAATCCCAACATTTTATTAAGACCTAAATTATCACCAAGCAACAAAGTTAATACAAAATAGATTTTAATATTTTTGTTGTCAATTTTAAGTTGTATGCCTTTCGTTTCAAGTGAGTTACATTCTTCAATTAATTTCAAAAAAATTAGTTGGCTTCCAAAATCCTTTAAATCAGAACTGTGAAACAGTAATGTTAAAAATATATTTTCTAATCGAGACTGGTACTTAAATGGAATACAAGGAATGGAAGCATAAACTGCACCCAGTTTATGGGTACCTGCGTGAGCACCTAAAGGGTTACCAGTTTCGTAATCGTCATAATAAATAAACAAAGGTAGTACGATATCAGCAGCGTGAAATGTTTTAATTTTATTTTTCCAAAAATCTGTTTGAATTATGTTTGATACGTATTTCTGTGTTAATTTTAAATTTTCAACGTAAGTCAACACTTCTGAAAAAACACCAGGTATTTCAAGAAATTGTTTCAAAACTTTACCTAGAGGTATGAATTGGTACGAATAATTTTGGGGTAAAAGTGCCCCGTCTTTAACTCTGTCTAAACTTTGACCTGCGAGATACTCTTCAGGACCTATATAGTTTTCCGATTCTTTCAGATATTTAAATCGCCGATATTCAGTTTGCAATCCTTCAAACATATTTTGAAGTTGATAAATAAAATCCGCGGTTTTTTCTTTATCATTATCGTTCATTTCATATTTATCTGTCAAAGAAACCAAATAGCTTTTAAAAAGATTAAGTGGTTCTGAAACGAGATCGGTTATAGAATCTACGATTGTTTGAACATTCTTTCGATTTAACGTGCTATCACTATAAAATTTGTAAATAAGGCTTAATACATTGTCTTTTAATGTTTCCGTAAATAACTTAGGCAACAACTCAAATGAATCACGATCACTGTCTATATCTGAATTACCATTTATGTCAGAATCACTTTTATTCAAATCAATAGATTCTGAATCATACCCGTAATTAAGTGCATGTGCTGTTTGTGGTTTCAAAATAGGGAGTTTTCTTGAATGATTTTCTGTTTGTTCTGTGAAATGTTCTTTTAAATGTTTCTGAAATGAATTAAGTGAAGGGAAGTTTCTTAAACAGTTTAACTCGTCGCAGTAAAATTTGTCATTTTTGTTTAAATTGTGAGCAATTTTGAAATGTTTAGTTAGAATATTAGCTGTAGTATATGAGACATGGCACACAAAACAACGCGGCATTTTAATTATTCAAAAATTGTCACCTGATCTGATTGTCATCTGATGACTTATGTCAGCTAGAACACAAGACGTACTGCTATGTTTGCTTGTAGTGACAGTTTTAAAAACAATTTCTTGAATGAATAGCCAAACATGTTTAGATTCAATGGGATACTCCAAATTCAACGCGTGAATTGCTTTATATAGCAGCTCCAGCACTCGAATAGTAGATTGTGTTAAGTATTTGATATCATTAAGAATCAAATAGTAGTATTTTGCTTCTTTTCCAACGACAGCACCGAAGGGTTGTAGTGGAAAGCCATAGTTGCTCAATTTTTTTTTCCTTTTTTCTATGAGATCTTCCAACTCGTTAATATCCTAGATGGAAAAACTCTCTTAATGATGGTTCATGTACTTTTAATTTTTTATGCTTACGTTAACGTTTATAAAAAAACTTTCTTGTATTTCACTTCTCGTCGGCCTCCAACAATTGTGTTGTTTACTACCTTTCTTTAATGTAACCACAGAAAATAGAAGAGGTAATGCTAGTAAAGCTTTAGTGTTATCATCTGAAAATCAAATTAAATTAGTCTCACGTAATATTATAGGTATAGTTTCAAAATAATTACCAAATTCGTTAAAAGAAGTAGTGTCGATTTTTCGGTCTGCTAACTCTTTTAAAATGGCATCACAAACTTTAGGCCACTCACTATAAATAATGTCTACTTTGCCCTCATAAAGGTGATTGTAATCACTTTCGAGCTAAAATAGATTAAAATTAAATACCTATACACACTAAAGCGTACACACCTATACATAATAAAATAATATAGTGGAACTTACCAAATCGATTCCAGTTTGAAGTTTTAATGAGGGAAAACTATTAAAAATGTCATCCACAGATGAGTCGCGATAAACCTTGGAACGTAAAGAAAAAGTTTCTTCCCACGCTTGAAGAATTCTGGGGAAAGGCTCGATGGACGATTTTAAAAAATCAAGACGATTATCGTCTTCTGATTCTTCCTCGATGTCAACGTCTTTCGGTTGAATTTTATTTGAATCAGCTACACGGAAGCTGGCTTTTACATATATGTAACGTGACCACAACTTCCCACGTGCAGCTTGTTTTCGCAAACCTTCTTTACCAGAAGAATAAGGTATATAATAAGTTTCAATTTTTTCGCCGGTAAATAAATCTGTTATCTCTTTGGCTGCTTTTAAGAAAGTTTCTGATTTTATGCTAGAAAAATACAGGATTAGTGTACTATAATGAAACTAACTGTACAGTGCCGAATTAAAATTAATTTAACCGGCCTACAGCTGTTTTTGGACAATCAGAATTAATTAATTATGAGAGAAACAAATCAAAAGTTCCATGTTAAATTTAATGTCAAACTAAATTAATCAAGAGCTTCATAGTACCGGACTGTAAAGTTCATGGATATGCCTTTTTTGGTATTAATAGTTATAATTTACTTACTCATTTTTATGTCTTAATAATTCACTGATAACCAATTTAGAGATTTTCTGCCTGTAATCGTTATTTAATTTATTTTTGCTTTTTAAAACAAGTCGCCCATCGGAATGATTCTTTAATAAACCTTCCAAGCCCTTCAAATTTAAATACATTATAAATTTTTCATACATTATACAATATACTTACACTTGGAAATATGCTTTCCAACTTGCGCCTTTTTATTTGACCTTCTTTGGGAGGCGGTGGCGGAGTTTTAAAAACATGATCTTCTGCTGGCAGTGTAGGCGGGACCACGAAACTTCGCTGATCAAGGTCCTCCAACACATCCAATAACTCCTGATCTGGCTCGTATTCATAAAAGGAGTCAGTCGAAGCAGTTGATGAAGTCGAGTTTAATCCACTCTGTTTGTTAAAAAAAGTCAGTACAAAAACTCGAAACGTGTTAAAATTAATATTACCTGAAAGTGTGATGATACCAGCCCATGAGGTTCAACTGCATCAACTTGACTGTAATTTTTATTATAAAACTTCTTGAATATCAATCTAGGACCACTTTTCGGAAATATAAGTTTTATTGTTTCCTCGTCTAATATTGGGAAACTTTGGTCCGTTATTCCCTCTTCTAAAATATTTTGTATATGTAAAAATCGTAAGAACTTAAAAATTGTCATAAATGTGTACTTTTGAATTTATTAAATTTTTTACCCCCACTTTAAAAGTCTAACATTTTAGGTATGTATTTTTGGTTATAATTTCAAAGAGACAAATTTTCTATTTTTGTCCATGGAACTCACTGTAGAAGTTTATAAGAAATTTTCAGATGTACATCTATATAGGTACAGACTTACATGTGTAAAAAAAATTTAAGGGGTGATTCTTAATACTATTTTTTTTCCTAAAAATTCATACGTCCAAATCGGCATTTTTTTTTATTAATGTATACAAAGTTCTGCATTTTATTCTAGTTAAACATACCCTGTAACTTTAAAACTATGCCGATTTGATATTCATAATACACTTTTGATGGAAATTAGCCAAAAAATCTTCCTTAAATTGTTTACACATATTTAAAATCAGTCGGTACTAAGAATAAAAACAATGACCTATTCTTTGTTCAACAAACTCTTAAAAAGCAAAAACATCACGATTTTACTGTTGATATCCGATACATAGTTCGGAAGTAAGCATATCAACGTTTTGTAAACTCTGGAAGTTAACACTCAGCAAATTTTTTAAGTGCGCAATGATTTAAATGAAGTAACTTGCATTTTAAATTTTAGTAATAAAAATGGTTTTCGTACTTGGCACCAAATTATATAAAATAACTATCACAACCAAAAATGGACATTTCCATAAACAATCTTAATTCTAAATCAGTGACAAAAGGCGCGAATATGATGCAATAATCAAGTTAAACATTAAAAGCTATACTTACCAATAAAAGCTTCATAAAACTCTTCTAGGTTGAGCTCCTTTAAAAATTTCTTATATTCCATCGTATTAGGATAATTATGTAGGAAATTTTTAACCACTTTTTTTTTCACACACCATAAACTTGTACTTAAACCCGAAACGTTCTAACGCCAGCTAACAAACGCGGAAGGAAATGCTCCGTTCGGCTGGTTCGGCTCATTTACAATTCTTGGAACCGAGAGCCGAGCATTCGCTAGTTAAAGTATATAACTATGGCTAGTATGTAAGTTTACATACCATAGATACTTAGCAAATATTTTAATAGAGTTGTTTAATTATAAGTATTAAACTAGTATTAAGAAAATAGTTTTATTGTGATAGTTAACCTTTTAAAGGGCATAGATAAACGCTCTTATAACTGTAGCAAACCTATATTAATAAAACGCATTTAACTAGGATAGTTATCAGCGTATTGTTATTATTATTAAATGTTTCGTAAAGGTTATTAAATGTATACCTGTTACAGTTAATTAAATTTTAATTAAAGCGTTTAACTAGGTCCTTTTTTTCGGTGCATGCAACTTGCAGAGCAACTAAACTAAAGGATCATCTCAAGCTTTGATCTATACATTTTATCATTTTATGCAGTAGGTATATGTTAAGTGCCTCAGAGAATACAACGATGTATTCGAGTGTGTAGGTAGTTCTTCAGTTAATTAAGTAATAGATAAAAAAAAGATAAAATTCCTTAGAACACGCTTTAACATTTACCGTTTCTCTTAATTCTTCGTTTGTTGAATTTATATTCCTTACTTGGCTCTTTCGAGATTTGAAAACGCATTATTAGATGAGAGATTGAATTGTATATTGGACATATTTGATGACAGATGATATGACATATTTCATGTCAGTGGGATGACAGATTTACTGACAGATTTGATAACAAAAGCCACAGACGAGATGACATATTTTGACAGATGATATGAGAGATAATATATTTTACATATCTGATGACATATTGGATGCCAGATTTAATGGCAGTTTGGGTGTCAGATCATATAGAATGACAGACTTTATGTCATATGAAATGACAGATTGAATGATGTATGATTTCAGATGTGATGTCAGATGACAGATGGGTTGTAAGACGGGATGACAGATGACCCCCCTTGACTAAAAATACAGATGAAATGGTATATGGCGTGTCAGATAATCTCTCTGAGGGGTGAGAGGGGACCTCACTCATATTAAATGACACGAAACGACATAGGTATGACAGAGAAGATGACAGATACGTTGAGGTTGGCATATCTTTATGATGATCCAAATACAAATTTTTTTTAGTTGATTTATACCCGAATAACAGATTTATTGACAGACGGATGACGTATGAGATGAGAGATAGGATAACAGTAGGGATGACGTATGAGTTGACTGATGGGAACACAGATGGGATGACAGGCGGAATGACTGACAAATCCATTGTTATTTGAAATTACATATGGCATATCACCTATCCCCCTCTCCCACTCACCTCTATTTGTTGACAGATGATAAGTCGTACTTTTCACTTCTTCTTGTAACCCATAAATATAATACTATACCTAAGTTGTAGCTGTCGTCAATGAATTGAATGTCTTGAATCAACATGCGTTTATTATGTATTAAACAACATTTCCCAAATGGGTCGGTAACAAATAATCAACGATTATTTGGACTAAAGATAACACTTGAGCATTGACCGAAATATTCCGGCCCATCTCATTCTGCACAAGCCTGTATGCTATAGATGTTTTGCGAATTTTGTTTCTACGTCATTTGATGTCTCGGGACAAAGATTTTCCTCGTCCTCAAATCTTACAGCTGGTGATTTCTTTATCACGTTGTAAGACTGATCTTACGATCGTGTGCTTATTTTATACCTATGACGTCACTCGAGTCGCAGATGGGAGGGATTCGAAGAGATAAACAACAACAACAAACACTTTCTACCCAAATAAAAAATATTTATTTAAATAAAAATAACAGATTCCGTTATTAGTTATTACATCTAGCGTAGGTTTATATTAATTAATAAACAAATAACGTTGATGTTATTAAAACGTAGATAATATGTTTATAAAAAATAAAAATAAAAAAACAAACTTCCTTCAGCATGTACGGTCGTTCTCTGGACACCACGACGGACTGCTGACTCGCAACGAACTCGATCCTCGAAAGTAAATGGGGACTCGTGGTTAGCCCTAAAGCTTGACCAGCATTCCTCCAGATCGATAGTCGGCCCAACAAACCCAAGACTGTAATCAAGCCCACTTATAAATGATCAACAGTCGGCCAAAAGGTCAAGACTGTAATCCCTTTTCAAAAGACCGGTCAAAGAGCCAAAAGATCGTTTAGAAATCCCACACAAATGATCGACAGTCGGATCAAAGCCAATACTGTAATCAGAGTCATATCCAACAGGAATGTACTGCGGTAGCCGCGATCAGCTTAACCCTACAGCTGCAGCTTATCTCCGCCGCTGGTACAGGGACGCCAGACCATCAACTACTCGCAGCACAAGATCTCACTGTCACAATTATACAAACTGTACAGTCAGTGTACACGGTTAGTCACGGACTCTCCTGAAATCAATGCACGTCGAATATTTATTAATTTTCCACCATCCAGTTCTTAGCACCAATCAGAACTCGCTTGTTCGATTTAACTACAAAGTGGGAACGTACATGTTACTCCGTACGCTTCGTACTCTTATCTTCCCGATTATCACTCAGCTACTACATAAATGATTTTTATGCGATTATGTAGGTGGTGATAGATGCGAGCTTACAAGAGATTTTTAAAAGTTTTAAAAAGCATTTAAAATAATTAAATATTTTAAATGATTTTAAAATTACGAAAAATGACTTGTAAATATTAAGGACGATGAAAGTAAAATTAAAATGATGAAAAAATATATTTGGGATACCTGAAGGGCCAAAAATAAATTAAAATTAAATAAATAATTTTAATTTATCGGGTGGACTGAAATTGAACCGGCGACCTCGAGTACATTTGAGTACGTTAGAGTGTAAAGGCCGGATAAAAATTTATACCATGGCATCCAGATGGTACAAAAACGGAGGATCAGATAGTTACTGTTGGATTATGTACGAGCTATTTTTAATAAAAACCACTCGGGCGCGCAAAATATTCTAATTTTTTACGTATCAGAAGCAGAATCTTAATAAGGGTCGTAACACTCTGACACGTGTAGAAAAACGCATCGTTATTACAATCTTGCAGATAAAATTTAAAAAAAATCAAATTTCTTTTTTTTATGGCGTTCAATATGTTACTAACGTGCAACACATTGTAGCTCATCTTTATGGCGACCTTTGAAAATAAATTAAAAATTGTTGTAATGCGATTCGTGTATATTGCATTGGAAAGCCATCTCCAGTGTCTCCTCGATACTATCAAATTGGAAATTTTGAGAATTATTTCTAGGTAACCTTTAAATTGTATATTAAGATTGAATTTTCACAACCTGTTTTCATCAAACGAATCCAATCAGTTAATTTCCATAGCATACGTCATAAACGCTGCTGTTAGTTTTATTGAAAATTTCAATTACGTCGAGTCGTGTTTCAATATTGAAAAATGCATTCTGATTAATTTAGCGTATGGCGATAACAAAGCACACATGTTGTTACAGACTTAATCGTGATTAAATATTGATTTTACAGTTACTTGGTATATCTCTTCATGCTATAAAATGTTTGTGATATGCTTATTTACCACAAAAATCAATTATAAACAATAATAGTCTTAAAAATTATATTGGTCACACGAGCGTTTCCTTTGTGTATAAAATTTTAAGGATTCTCAAGATGGTTCTGTCTAAAAATGCTTTTCAAATTTTAATTTATTTTAAAACTATTGTAAAGATATTAGCCATAAATAAAGAAAACTCTCTTACAAGACGACCAACGTTTTCACAAGTAGTCTTATAATCAGCGACGTCGAAATTTCGAATAAACTGTGATTGTTTTACTTTAGCGGTAAAAAGTAGCGACATATCACGAAAGAAGTGCGCGAGTTTCGTAGCAATCAACTATTGGTTTTCAAAAGTTTCAAATTATTTATACCAATTGTAACAATCTTGAAAAAGTCTTGATGTGACAAGGTCCGTAAAACATGTTATATACAGTCGGATCTACAGGATAATCCGGGATCTAATTACATATGCGTTATACCAACCTGGATCAACCAACCGCAGGTAGAGTTAATCCTAAATCAAGTTTTAATTAAGAGTTAACAGATCTATACATTTTACTACCATTTATGCAACTCTATGGTTTATTAGATAGGTATGGTCCTAAACTTTTATAAAGAATAGGGTGGAGCCAATGCGCTATAGCCAAAATGTGTCTGGTAACATCTGGTCGCATCAATTTTAGAAATACAGAGAGAGAGAGAGAGTACTCAATCTCTTCATCTATAATACTACGCAAGATATTGGCTACGCCCTATTCTTTATTAAAGTTCAGGACTCTACATACCTTTTTTTGCAGGTCTCGGTGCTTTGAAATGGTGTTCTCTTAACCTTACAACTAAATGTATTGGGGCCTATATCATCAAAACACATGTATGCGAAGTGAACCATAGTGCGCAAAGTGTTCCATTCGACCTACTCTATAAGAATAGAGGCGGATATCCCTTTTAGGGACGGACATTTGATATGCAAAACCGTAATTACTTTGTAAAACCTTAGCATAACCGTGTAAGACAATTTAGGACTTCGAAATTATTTTTGAGCCACCTCAATAGTGCTAGAATTATGAAATGGTGTCCTAGTCCCTAATACAGCCTTAAAATAATCTTTAAAATCACTTACATAGTTCTGAAGGTAATTTTAAGGATCTAGATTGCGATTTGAAGTCTCTAAAGCACTAAAACTTGATCCGTGTTTCGAAATATTTATTTTCAGTTTCCAAATATTAATCTGAGGATTTCGGAATGATTTCTCGATTAACTAAATAGTTATTTGTGCCTCTCTTAGACGAACTTTGTTCAATGGTACCTTTGCTTAGTTATCCAATCTCAAAGTTTTCCTTATTGAGGCGCATATCACCAAAACACGTGTCTGAGAGGTGGACCATAGTGAACAAAGTGTTCCATTGGACGTAATCTATAACAGTAGAGGCGGATATTCCTTTTGGGAACGGATATCTGATATACAAAATCGTAATTACTTTGTAAAACCCTAGCGTGACCGTGTAAGACAATTTAGGACTTTGAAATAATCTTGTTTAGCTATCTAAATGGTGCTAGAATCATGAAATGACCTCCTAGTCCCTAATAGAGCCTTAAAATAACACGTACATGGTTCTAAAGGTTTAAATTGCGATTGGGAGCCTCGGAAGTCACTAAAACTTGATCCATTGCTAGAAATGTTTATTTTCAGTTTCCAAATTTGTATTGATTTAAAGATTTCGGAATGTTTACCCGATTAACTAAATAGTTATTTGTGCTTCCCTTAGACGAACTCTGTTTGATGGTTTATTTGATTCGTTGACTAATCTCAAAAATGTCCTTATTTGGGCGCATATCACCAAAACACGTGTCTGAGAGGTGGACGATAGTGACCAAAGTGTTACATTGGACGTACTCTATAAGGATGGAGGCGGATATTTCTTTTGGGAACGGATATCTGATATACAAAACCATAATTACTTTGTAAAACCCTAGCATGACCCTGTAAACTTTGAAATAATTTTGTTTAGCTATCTAAATGGTGCTAGAATCACGAAATGACCTCCTAGTCCCTAGTATATAGCCTTAAAATAACACGTACATGGTTCTTAAGGTGTAAGTCACTAAAACTGATCCATTGCTAGAAATGTTTATTTTCAGTTTCCAAATTTGTATTGATCTAAAGATTTCGGAATGTTTACCCTCTTAACTAAATAGTTATTTGTGCTTCCCTTAGACGAACTCTGTTTGATGGTTTCTTTGATTCGTTGACTAATCTCAAAAATGTCCTTATTTGGGCACATATCACCAAAACACGTGTCTGAGAGGTGGACCATAGTGACCAAAATGTTACATTGGACGTACTCTATAAGGATGGAGGCGGATATTTCTTTTGGGAGCGGATATATGATATACAAATCCATAATTACTTTGTAAAACCCTAGAATGCCAGTGTAAGACAATTTAGGACTTTGAAATAATTTTGTTTAGCTAGCTCAATGGTACTAGAATCATGAAATGACCTCCTAGTCTCTAGTATAGCCTTAAAATAACCTTCAGAACCATATACATGGTTTTAAAGCTTATTTCAAGGATTTAAATTGCGATTGGGAGCCTCTAAAAGCATTAAAACTTGATCCGTGGCTAAAAAAATGTTTGTTAATTTTTGATTTGTTTACCAGTGTCAAAGTTTTCTTTATTAGGGCGTATAAATTGCGATTGAGAGTCTCTAAAAGCTCGGAAAGTTTATGTGTGGTTCGAAATGTTTGAGTTTCCAAATATTGATCTGAAGGCTTCGGAATGTCTTCTCAAGTAACTAAATAATTATTTGTGCACAAATAACCTTGTAAAGTCTTGACATGATCCGGTAATACAATTTAGGATTTTTCGGTAATATCTAAACTGTGGTAGACTTACGAATTGACTTCCTTGGATCATTTAGACCCTTAAAATAACTTTTAAATGCTTAACTGCGTAACCACCAAGATCACTACATTTATAATCATCCTGTATATTTAACACCATTTTTAAAATATAAGTCAATCTCAAAGTGTCTTATAAATTAAAAAACATCTACTTAAAACTCCATGTATACCTTTATATTATTTAATTTAATTTAAGAATAACATCTTTATTTACCCTTTAAATTATTTACCTTAGGTCAGGATTAATATACATAAGGATCACTCAATAAAAATAGTTGGAGTAACCAAAACTGTCTACAGAACGCATTCAATATGTCACAATTGATTGGTTCGCTTTATCATTCCATCAAACGAATTGGGGTAACTTTTTATATGCCAGTTTTTAAAGTAAACCCTCGATAGTTTAGAAAGCAATCAAATATTGACTTAGTAGCAATTGTAAATAAATGTATACAGGGTGGTCCCTAAGGGCTGTACTATAATTTAATGCTTTAATTTTTTTACTTCTTTCGAAACGTTCATATGAACGAACATCTACAACTGCTTAACTTCTGAAACGCAAAGTTTTAAAATGTTTAGTTTTAACAAAAACACTTTGAGAGCCGTTATGTAACAGTCACCTTAAGGTCCACCCTGTATAATGGTTAAGTGGATAAATCATTATTAGCTATTATCTAGTAAAACAAATTTTAGCAAAAAAGTAGATGATTTATTAGTTAAATAATTTTTTTATAATTACAAACGTATTGTTAATTAGAAAAAAAAGGGTTGATTAAATAACGTTTCGACTTGAATTTAGTAAACTATGTTTACAATATTGGATAACATTACAATGTTTGAAATTAAATTATCGATATTAATTTATTAGTACACATAACTAAAATTTAATCACAATTACGAAAGCTGGAAAATTATAATTATCTAATTAATTGAATAATTCAGTTAGATTAATTTGGTATGTTACGTAGATTTAACTTATTAATGGTGCCTATTTTTTTTAATTAAAATTTGCGTTTCGTTTAAAAATTAAATTAATTAATTTGCAAGTCTTTTATACATTTCGAGTAAAGAAGTAATTGTGTAGTTTTATCTCTTTTAAATTTGATCGTTTGGCGGTTCCTCCCGTTGGCGGACAGTTATTTCATTTGTTATCTGTGCGACATTTTCCGACTTTCTACTTTATTGTTGAAATCCTACAACACTAGAGTTCGACAGCTATTGAGAGCTCACTTCGTTTTCTTGCTGAACAAAGCGTTTAGTAATGATCATAGAAAAGAACTAAGAAATTTGTTTTTTTTGTGTGTTATAGGACTTAGTTCGACTATCTTCACATTGGCTAACTCTCGTAATCACATGTCGTTTTAGTATTTATCGCCAAACTAAAAAGTCCAAGCAAAAGTTCTGCCCTTTTTAGTTGCGAAAATGCGACAATGTTGTGGCTTAAATGGATATATTTGGAACCATTCTGGTGAATCAGCAGATTTGTGCATGTTTTGTCTGATTGTGGCTATAAAAGCTTTTTAGGATCTTTATCGAGGGATTTGAACATTATTTTTCAGACACTGTTATCTAGACTCGCTATTAAGTAGAGTTTATGCTTGTTGATCCTTACGTATATCTTATAATAGTTTTTTTGTTACACTAAACAAAGCGGAGGATAAAATATATTTTTAATATTCAACAGTTGGTTAATACTTATACGTAGGGGTATTATACGTATTTTTATTATTTTATAAAATTTGAATTATCCATGCATATAATTAACCCACTTAATTTTATAATTAAACGTCGATTTATTACAATAATTAAAAATTAGCATACACGCTAAATTAAAATTTTCAATAATTTCTAGAAGGTTATTAAAACCGCAAATATATTGTAAGGGTTGTAATTTTGTAGAGTGTTGTTTCTATGGCCTGAACTCAATTCTTTAAAATTTCTTAACCCGGAAGAAGTGGCGCCGGGGTAAATTTGACCCACACTCCTATTTTAAGACTAATATCTCTTTAAATAATTATCGTCCACACCCAATATTTTTTAATGAAAAATTGCATTTCTCGCCCCCAAAATTCAAATCGTATAAACACACGATATACAGGGTGTCTCATAAAGAATGGGACAACGCTTGCTTACATATTCTCTAGGTAAAAATAAACCGATTAATATATCTTAGTATAAAGTTCACCTGTTTTATAGTTATAGAGCCTTAAGGTTCAATTTTTGATTTTTTCTTTTTGTGATAATTTCCACAAAGGTGAAGATAATCTGGTACAGTGATAAATATTTTTCATAAACTAGGCTTGACCATAAGAGTCACTTAACTTTAACAATTTTGATAATTTAATTTTGAAATATAGTATTATGAAACTCAGCTTTTGTGCACTAGTGGACTTATAATTATTTTGCTTATAGGGATTCATAAACTTCCATCTTCGTACATCACCAAAACCGAGGTACAACCACACACAAGTGAAATGAAGGAGGCTATAAAGAATAAAATGAAATTTATATAAGCCGTTTTGATGGTATCTTGAGAAAAATAAATTGTAAGTCTCTGAGTATACCTTATACCTATTATCAATTATCACTATTATTAATATTATATTTTATACATTTTAGGTTGCGAAAACGTGCCCTGAAGAATGAAATCACCTGTAGTAGAAGAAAAAGGACGAGATATGTCCAGATGTCCAGTGCCCAGTTCATGTCCATGGAGATGAACATGGACATGATGATGAACATGGAGATAAACAAACCAGTTCATTAAGTTAAGCCAGGGATTTGAAAACTGAAGTTATATTTTTCTTAGAAGTTCGTTAAAAGAAGAAACTAAATGTTTATTAACTGTAAAAATTTTCTGTAAGAGTACAAGTGAAGTGAGATGAACCTTGAAGAATAAAAATAGCGAGTTCAGTTCAAAGTATCTCTGCAAGGATGTCTCTAGACAGTTAAAACTGGGCTGTTAAGTTAGCTCCTTCTTAGAATGATGGTAAGCTGTCAATTACTTAATTTGCACACTAATTCTAATGGAAATATTTTTTTAGAAATCTTGAAAATCTTAAGGATGACGTTTGATTAATGTAGTTGAATATTGATAGTTGCCTTAACAGGAGACTAAACTTTTATTCACTCTACTAATTATTTTCTGTGGCAACAAGACACGTGCATACACAAGCCAAGTGAACGAAGCATTGATGAATGAATTGGAAAGTTCAAATAATATCTTAATGGGCTGTTAATTTTACTCTTTCTTAAAATGTTGGTAAGCTGTCAGTTACTCAATATGCACACTTATTCTAAAATAAATATTTTCTACAAATTTTGAAAACTCTCAAGCATGACTTTTTATTAATGTAGTTGAATATTGATTGTTGCCTTAACAGAAAACTGAACTTTCATCTACTGTAATAATTATTTTCTGTGGCAACAAGGCACGTGCATACACTTACACAAGCCAAGTGAATGAAGCATTGATGAATGAAAGGGAAAGTTCAAAGAATATCTGCAAGGATGTCTGTAGACAGTACTCAGCTGCTAATTTTTTCTTTCTTAAAATGTTGGTAAGGTGTCAGTTACTCAATATGCATATGTACATTAATTCTAAAATAATTCTTTTTTAGAAATTTGGAAAATTGAAGGATGATGTTACATTAATGTAGTTGGATATTGATCGTTGCCTTAACAGGAAACTGAACTTTCATCCACTGTAATAATTATTTTCGGTGGCAATAAGGCACGTGCATAGACAACCCACGAGAATGAAGCATTGATGAATGAAATGAAAAGTTCAAAGAATATCTGGAAGGATGTCTTTAGATAGACTGGGCTACTAACTTTGCTCTTTCTTAAAATGTTGGTAAGGTGTCAGTTACTCAATTTGCACACTAATTCTAATGGGAATATTTTTTAGTAATTTTGAAAACTCTCAAGCATGGCGTTTCATTAATGTAGTTGAATATTGATTGTTGCCTTAACAGAAAACTAAACTTTCATCTACTGTAATAATTAGGGGCAACAAGGAACATGCATACACACGACAAGTGAATGAAGCATTGATGAATGAAATGGAAAGTACAAAGAATATCTGGAAGCATGTCTTTAGATAGTACTGGGCTACTAACTTTGCTCTTTCTTAAAATGTTGGTAAGGTGTCAGTTACTCAATTTGCACACAAATTCTAATGGGAATATTTTTTAGTAATTTTGAAAACTCTCAAGCATGGCGTTTTATTAATGTAGTTGAATATTGATTGTTGCCTTAACAGGAAACTGAACTTTCATCCACTGTAATAATTATTTTTGGGGGCAACAAGGCACGTACATATACAAGACTGGCCTACTAACTTTGCTCTTTCTTAAAATGTTGGTAAGGTGTCAGTTACTCAATTTGCACACTAATTCTAATGGGAATATTTTTTAGTAATTTTGAAAACTCTCAAGCATGGCATTTATTAATGTAGTTGAATATTGATTATTGCCTTAACAGGAAACTTAACTTTCATCCACTGTATTAATTATTTTTGGGTGCAACAAGGCACGTACATACACAAGACAAGTGAATGAAGCATTGATGAATGATATGGAAAGTTCAAAGATTATCTGGAAGTATGTCTTTAGATAGTACTGGCCTACTAACTTTGCTCTTTCTTAAAATGTTGGTAAGGTGTCAGTTACTCAATTTGCACACTAATTCTAATGGGAATATTTTTTAGTAATTTTGAAAACTCTCAAGCATGGCGTTTCATTAATGTAGTTGAATATTGATTGTTGCCTTAACAGAAAACTAAATTTTCATCTACTGTAATAATTAGGGGGCAACAAGGAACATGCATACCCAAGACAAGTGAATGAAGCATTGATGAATGAAATGGAAAGTTCAAAGATTATCTGGAAGTATGTCTTTAGATAGTACTGGCCTACTAACTTTGCTCTTTCTTAAAATGTTGGTAAGGTGTCAGTTACTCAATTTGCACACAAATTCTAATGGAAATATTTTTTAGAAATTTTGAAAACTCTCAAGCGTGGCGTTTCATTAATGTAGTTGAATAATGATTGTTGGTTTGTTGCGTTAACAGGAAACTGAAATTTCATCTACTGTAATAATTATTTTTGGGGGCAACAAGGCACGTACATATACAAGACAAGTGAATGAAGCATTGATGAATGAAATGGAAAGTTCAAAGATTATCTGGAAGTATGTCTTTAGATAGTACTGGGCTACTAACTTTGCTCTTTCTTAAAATGTTGGTAAGGTGTCAGTTACTCAATTTGCACACTAATTCTAATGGAAATATTTTTAGAAAATTTGAAAACTCTCAAGCATGGCGTTTTATTAATGTAGTTGAATATTGATTGTTGCCTTAACAGGAAACTTAACTTTCATCCACTGTATTAATTATTTTTGGGTGCAACAAGGCACGTACATACACAAGACAAGTGAATGAAGCATTGATGAATGATATGGAAAGTTCAAAGATTATCTGGAAGTATGTCTTTAGATAGTACTGGCCTACTAACTTTGCTCTTTCTTAAAATGTTGGTAAGGTGTCAGTTACTCAATTTGCACACTAATTCTAATGGGAATATTTTTTAGTAATTTTGAAAACTCTCAAGCATGGCGTTTCATTAATGTAGTTGAATATTGATTGTTGCCTTAACAGAAAACTAAACTTTCATCTACTGTAATAATTAGGGGGCAACAAGGAACATGCATACCCAAGACAAGTGAATGAAGCATTGATGAATGAAATGGAAAGTTCAAAGATTATCTGGAAGTATGTCTTTAGATAGTACTGGGCTACTAACTTTGCTCTTTCTTAAAATGTTGGTAAGGTGTCAGTTACTCAATTTGCACACTAATTCTAATGGGAATATTTTTTAGTAATTTTGAAAACTCTCAAGCATGGCGTTTTATTAATGTAGTTGAATATTGATTGTTGCCTTAACAGGAAACTGAACTTTCATCCACTGTAATAATTATTTTTGGGGGCAACAAGGCACGTACATATACAAGACAAGTGAATGAAGCATTGATGAATGAAATGGAAAGTTCAAAGATTATCTGGAAGTATGTCTTTAGATAGTACTGGCCAACTAACTTTGCTCTTTCTTAAAATGTTGGTAAGGTGTCAGTTACTCAATTTGCACACTAATTCTAATGGGAATATTTTTTAGTAATTTTGAAAACTCTCAAGCATGGCGTTTTATTAATGTAGTTGAATATTGATTGTTGCCTTAACAGGAAACTGAACTTTCATCCACTGTAAGAATTATTTTTGGGGGCAACAAGGCACGTACATATACAAGACAAGTGAATGAAGCATTGATAAATGAAATGGAAAGTTCAAAGATTATCTGGAAGTATGTCTTTAGATAGTACTGGCCTACTAACTTTGCTCTTTCTTAAAATGTTGGTAAGGTGTGAGTTACTCAATTTGCACACTAATTCTAAAGGGAATATTTTTTAGTAATTTTGAAAACTCTCAAGCATGGCGTTTTATTAATGTAGTTGAATATTGATTATTGCCTTAACAGGAAACTTAACTTTCATCCACTGTAATAATTATTTTTGTGTGCAACAAGGCACGTACATACACAAGACAAGTGATGAAGCATTGATGAATGAAATGGAAAGTTCAAAGATTATCTGGAAGTATGTCTTTAGATAGTACTGGCCTACTAACTTTGCTCTTTCTTAAAATGTTGGTAAGGTGTCAGTTACTCAATTTGCACACTAATTCTAATGGGAATATTTTTTAGTAATTTTGAAAACTCTCAAGCATGGCGTTTTATTAATGTAGTTGAATATTGATTGTTGCCTTAACAGGAAACTGAACTTTCATCCACTGTAAGAATTATTTTTGGGGGCAACAAGGCACGTACATATACAAGACAAGTGAATGAAGCATTGATAAATGAAATGGAAAGTTCAAAGATTATCTGGAAGTATGTCTTTAGATAGTACTGGCCTACTAACTTTGCTCTTTCTTAAAATGTTGGTAAGGTGTGAGTTACTCAATTTGCACACTAATTCTAATGGGAATATTTTTTAGTAATTTTGAAAACTCTCAAGCATGGCGTTTTATTAATGTAGTTGAATATTGATTATTGCCTTAACAGGAAACTTAACTTTCATCCACTGTAATAATTATTTTTGGGGGCAACAAGGCACGTACATATACAAGACTGGCCTACTAACTTTGCTCTTTCTTAAAATGTTGGTAAGGTGTCAGTTACTCAATTTGCACACTAATTCTAATGGGAATATTTTTTAGTAATTTTGAAAACTCTCAAGCATGGCGTTTCATTAATGTAGTTGAATATTGATTGTTGCCTTAACAGAAAACTAAACTTTCATCTACTGTAATAATTAGGGGGCAACAAGGAACATGCATACCCAAGACAAGTGAATGAAGCATTGATGAATGAAATGGAAAGTTCAAAGATTATCTGGAAGTATGTCTTTAGATAGTACTGGCCTACTAACTTTGCTCTTTCTTAAAATGTTGGTAAGGTGTCAGTTACTCAATTTGCACACTAATTCTAATGGGAATATTTTTTAGTAATTTTGAAAACTCTCAAGCATGGCGTTTCATTAATGTAGTTGAATATTGATTGTTGCCTTAACAGAAAACTAAACTTTCATCTACTGTAATAATTAGGGGGCAACAAGGAACATGCATACCCAAGACAAGTGAATGAAGCATTGATGAATGAAATGGAAAGTTCAAAGATTATCTGGAAGTATGTCTTTAGATAGTACTGGCCTACTAACTTTGCTCTTTCTTAAAATGTTGGTAAGGTGTCAGTTACTCAATTTGCACACTAATTCTAATGGGAATATTTTTTAGTAATTTTGAAAACTCTCAAGCATGGCATTTATTAATGTAGTTGAATATTGATTATTGCCTTAACAGGAAACTTAACTTTCATCCACTGTATTAATTATTTTTGGGTGCAACAAGGCACGTACATACACAAGACAAGTGAATGAAGCATTGATGAATGATATGGAAAGTTCAAAGATTATCTGGAAGTATGTCTTTAGATAGTACTGGCCTACTAACTTTGCTCTTTCTTAAAATGTTGGTAAGGTGTCAGTTACTCAATTTGCACACTAATTCTAATGGGAATATTTTTTAGTAATTTTGAAAACTCTCAAGCATGGCGTTTCATTAATGTAGTTGAATATTGATTGTTGCCTTAACAGAAAACTAAACTTTCATCTACTGTAATAATTAGGGGGCAACAAGGAACATGCATACCCAAGACAAGTGAATGAAGCATTGATGAATGAAATGGAAAGTTCAAAGATTATCTGGAAGTATGTCTTTAGATAGTACTGGGCTACTAACTTTGCTCTTTCTTAAAATGTTGGTAAGGTGTCAGTTACTCAATTTGCACACTAATTCTAATGGGAATATTTTTTAGTAATTTTGAAAACTCTCAAGCATGGCGTTTTATTAATGTAGTTGAATATTGATTGTTGCCTTAACAGGAAACTGAACTTTCATCCACTGTAAGAATTATTTTTGTGTGCAACAAGGCACGTACATACACAAGACAAGTGATGAAGCATTGATGAATGAAATGGAAAGTTCAAAGATTATCTGGAAGTATGTCTTTAGATAGTACTGGCCTACTAACTTTGCTCTTTCTTAAAATGTTGGTAAGGTGTCAGTTACTCAATTTGCACACTAATTCTAATGGGAATATTTTTTAGTAATTTTGAAAACTCTCAAGCATGGCGTTTTATTAATGTAGTTGAATATTGATTGTTGCCTTAACAGGAAACTGAACTTTCATCCACTGTAAGAATTATTTTTGGGGGCAACAAGGCACGTACATATACAAGACAAGTGAATGAAGCATTGATAAATGAAATGGAAAGTTCAAAGATTATCTGGAAGTATGTCTTTAGATAGTACTGGCCTACTAACTTTGCTCTTTCTTAAAATGTTGGTAAGGTGTGAGTTACTCAATTTGCACACTAATTCTAAAGGGAATATTTTTTAGTAATTTTGAAAACTCTCAAGCATGGCGTTTTATTAATGTAGTTGAATATTGATTATTGCCTTAACAGGAAACTTAACTTTCATCCACTGTAATAATTATTTTTGTGTGCAACAAGGCACGTACATACACAAGACAAGTGATGAAGCATTGATGAATGAAATGGAAAGTTCAAAGATTATCTGGAAGTATGTCTTTAGATAGTACTGGCCTACTAACTTTGCTCTTTCTTAAAATGTTGGTAAGGTGTCAGTTACTCAATTTGCACACTAATTCTAATGGGAATATTTTTTAGTAATTTTGAAAACTCTCAAGCATGGCGTTTTATTAATGTAGTTGAATATTGATTGTTGCCTTAACAGGAAACTTAACTTTCATCCACTGTAATAATTATTTTTGGGTGCAACAAGGCACGTACATACACAAGACAAGTGAATGAAGCATTGATGAATGAAATGGAAAGTTCAAAGATTATCTGGAAGTATGTCTTTAGATAGTACTGGCCTACTAACTTTGCTCTTTCTTAAAATGTTGGTAAGGTGTCAGTTACTCAATTTGCACACTAATTCTAATGGGAATATTTTTTAGTAATTTTGAAAACTCTCAAGCATGGCGTTTTATTAATGTAGTTGAATATTGATTGTTGCCTTAACAGGAAACTGAACTTTCATCCACTGTAATAATTATTTTTGGGGGCAACAAGGCACGTACATACACAAGACAAGTGAATGAAGCATTGATGAATGAAATGGAAAGTTCAAAGATTATCTGGAAGTATGTCTTTAGATAGTACTGGCCTACTAACTTTGCTCTTTCTTAAAATGTTGGTAAGGTGTCAGTTACTCAATTTGCACACTAATTCTAATGGAAATATTTTTTAGTAATTTTGAAAACTCTCAAGCATGGCGTTTTATTAATGTAGTTGAATATTGATTGTTGCCTTAACAGGAAACTGAACTTTCATCCACTGTAATAATTATTTTTGGGGGCAACAAGGCACGTACATATACAAGACAAGTGAATGAAGCATTGATGAATGAAATGGAAAGTTCAAAGATTATCTGGAAGTATGTCTTTAGATAGTACTGGGCTACTAACTTTGCTCTTTCTTAAAATGTTGGTAAGGTGTCAGTTACTCAATTTGCACACTAACTCTAATGGGAATATTTTTTAGTAATTTTGAAAACTCTCAAGCATGGCGTTTTATTAATGTAGTTGAATATTGATTGTTGCCTTAACAGGAAACTGAACTTTCATCCACTGTAAGAATTATTTTTGGGGGCAACAAGGCACGTACATATACAAGACAAGTGAATGAAGCATTGATAAATGAAATGGAAAGTTCAAAGATTATCTGGAAGTATGTCTTTAGATAGTACTGGCCTACTAACTTTGCTCTTTCTTAAAATGTTGGTAAGGTGTGAGTTACTCAATTTGCACACTAATTCTAATGGGAATATTTTTTAGTAATTTTGAAAACTCTCAAGCATGGCGTTTTATTAATGTAGTTGAATATTGATTATTGCCTTAACAGGAAACTTAACTTTCATCCACTGTAATAATTATTTTTGGGGGCAACAAGGCACGTACATATACAAGACTGGCCTACTAACTTTGCTCTTTCTTAAAATGTTGGTAAGGTGTCAGTTACTCAACTTGCACACTAATTCTAATGGGAATATTTTTTAGTAATTTTGAAAACTCTCAAGCATGGCGTTTCATTAATGTAGTTGAATATTGATTGTTGCCTTAACAGAAAACTAAACTTTCATCTACTGTAATAATTAGGGGGCAACAAGGAACATGCATACCCAAGACAAGTGAATGAAGCATTGATGAATGAAATGGAAAGTTCAAAGATTATCTGGAAGTATGTCTTTAGATAGTACTGGCCTACTAACTTTGCTCTTTCTTAAAATGTTGGTAAGGTTTCAGTTACTCAATTTGCACACTAATTCTAATGGGAATATTTTTTAGTAATTTTGAAAACTCTCAAGCATGGCGTTTCATTAATGTAGTTGAATATTGATTGTTGCCTTAACAGAAAACTAAACTTTCATCTACTGTAATAATTAGGGGGCAACAAGGAACATGCATACCCAAGACAAGTGAATGAAGCATTGATGAATGAAATGGAAAGTTCAAAGATTATCTGGAAGTATGTCTTTAGATAGTACTGGCCTACTAACTTTGCTCTTTCTTAAAATGTTGGTAAGCTATTGTTGTTAACCAATTTGCACACTAATTCTAATGGAAATATGTTTTAGTAATTTTGAAAACTCTCAAGAATGACGTTTCATTAATGTAGCTGAATATTGATTGTTGCCTTAACAGGAAACTGAACTTTCATCTACTGTAATAATTATTTTGGGTGGCAACAAGGCACGTGCATACACAAGCCAAGTGAATGAAGCATTGATGAATGAAATGCAAAGTTCAAAGAATATCTACTTTTTCTTCTATCTACTATCTACAAAGAATATCTATTTTTTTGAAATTTTGAAAACTCTCAAACATGACGTTGCATTAATGTAGTTGAATAGTGATCGTTGCCTTAGCAGGAGACTGAACTTTCAACTACTATAAAAAAATTTCTGAGGCAACAAGGCACTTGCATACACAATCCAAGTGAATGAAGCATTCATGAATGAATTGGGAAGTTCAAAGAATGTCTTTAGTTAGTACTGGGCTGCAAATTTTTAATAGTTTTATAAGCTGTCGGTAACTCAATTTCCACATCAACTCCAATGAAAATTCCTTTTTATCCACATTCCATTAACGTGGTTTGAATATCAATCGTTACCTGAAGAGCAACTGCATTTTTATTCCCTGCAATAATTATTTTCTGTGGCAACAAGCCACGTGTACACCTGCACTAATAAGTGAAGTGAATGAGGTTATGATGAATAAGCTGAAAAATTTAAAGGACTTCTTCAGAAAGTAATTTAATTTACGTTACCCACTTTCATTGCTGTAAGCTGTTAATTTGTTTATTATGAAATTTTTTATTTTCTTTTTTAGATATAATCGGATTTTTACGGCAAAATGGTTTTGGTCATTTAAAATTAAAATAAAATAAAAAGACAAGAAGAAGACGCATTTAGTCAGTGTTATAATGGTTTCTTGATAGTCGAAAATGAGTTTCACTGGCTGAAGAAAAGTACATTATTTAACATACACTTGATGCTTGATTTTAGTAGCTATACCTAATTACCTAAGTATTTAGATTATTATCTTAATCCATAGTTATTATTTATATCTAATTAGGGTTTGAAAAACTTAATTGACTTGTATAACATTCATTAATATACTGTTTTATGTTTTATTGTTTTAGTTAAGATCTTTGTCTTATTTATAATTTTCATCTAAATAATTTTTTTGTTGTAACAGTTTCTTCTGTAAAGAGGAATTTTAACTTTGTTCCTGTCTTACAAGTTTTAGATCAAAAATTTTGGATAAAAAATTAATATAAGTTGTTACAAGAAAATTGAAAACTCGATCTTTCACAATGCATAGAATTGTTTAATTTGGTTTGAGAATAAACTTATAATAATTGGAGTACCAGAAGGACTCTTTACTAGTGCCATTATGATAATTATTAAACAATGGTACGCCTAATGGATAGGCAATCTTGTAAGCGTACCCCACTATTTCGTAAAGTTTGATTTTACCAGTAAAAATTTGTAGAGTGGGATGTTCACGTGACCGTAAAACTTAATAAAAGGCCGAGTTTTGCATTCGGATTTTTTCTTATCACCACTTACAATCGGAGTTCGAGAGAAAAGTTAAGGGTTACTCGTGACGAAAAATAAACTTTGATTTTTGAATATTTTTTAATTGGAAGTTTTTCCTTATGTTATTATAATTATTCTTACGCAATTTTAGATCAAAAACTTTAATAATACGTACGAAAAGTTCAATTAACTAAATAATAATTACTTGATATTTTGATACTTATAATGTTATTTTAATGAAATGTAATGATTCCTTTAAGTCAAAAGATAATGTGAATACTTCTAGTCTTCTATTAAGTTTAATTAATTAATCTTTTTGTCATAATTAAAATCTTGTAAATACTACTTGATGAAATGAATGGACGACTTGGATTTTTGAAATTGTTTAATTGAAAGTTGTTTCTTATGTTACTCTGAATGTTCCTATATAGTTTGAAATTAAAATAATTAAATTAGAAAATAATTATTGCAAATTAATAGAATAAATTGAATATAAATTAAAATACCATTGTCTATATTTTTTATTCCATTCTATTAATGCTAGAAGTCTTTAAACAATAATCCTTAAGACAAAATAAATGTTTTCAAAAATCAAGTACCTACCCCTCTCATAAATTATTATAAAGTACGACTACCCCCATATTATATTTAAACTCAGCCCAAAAAAATCAACTTAGTTTTAGTTTTTAACGAAAGCTTATCAAAAGCTTATCTCTTGCGTAAAGATAAGACCGTGCTCTTTAAATAATTTAAATAAACTTAATATTTTATTTTTATTTCGTTTTAACATCTTTTTTAACTCCTGCGATCCTGTCACGAAGTCGCAAAAGTTGAAATTTTCGAGCATTTTCTTCTCCATATTAAAATCTAAGAGTTATTTTAGGAATTTTTAGCTTTATTAGAGCACTTTTGACAAATTTAATTGGTGTAGAAGATAGATAATCATTAATTACTACCAATAATAATTTAACATCCTTTAACTGTTGATAAATAAATCCTGTACAGCCCGAAATAGAATTTGCAGATTTGATCATTTGTGTTTATTTAGTTATAATTTTGATTAGGGGGACGATAATAAAATTTTGATTTATAGGCGTCTTTCCATAACGTCTCAACTACCCCTGTATTTTGTTTCATCTCTCTGTGTCTTCTGGATTAAAAGTTTTTGTGTCCAATCTCCTTATTTTGCTTTAAAAATGTGTTAAAATTCGACATAAATCAGTGTATAAACCAATTGATGTATTAGGAGAGCAGAAGCACTTTTGACAAATTTAATTAGTATAATTAGATAGATAATCATTAATTACTATTAATAATTAATTAACATCCCTTAATAGTTGATAACTAGACCCTGTACAGCCAGAAATAAAATTTCCAGATTTGACAATTTGTATTTATTTAGTTATAATTTTGTTTAGGGGCATGATATTAAAATTTTGATTTATAGGCTATTTTTCATAATGTCTCAACTACCCCTGTATTTAATTTCATCTTTCTGTGTCTTCTAGATTAAGAGTTTTGTGTCCAAATCACCTTATTTTTCTTTAAAAAATGTAAGAATGTGTTAAAATTCGACAAAAATCGGTGTATAAACCAATTGATGTATTAGGAGAGCAGAAGTACTGTAGGGTATCTCTAAAAATATTAAATTAAATTTGCAGAGAGCTTTACCTAAAACCTCTTATCGAAAGCTTATCTCTTGAGTAAAGATAAGACCGTGCTCGTTTAAATAATTTAAATAAATTTAATATTTTATTTTTGTTTTATTTTAACGTCTTCTTTAACTCATGTGATCCTGTCATGTGTTAAAAGTTTTGTGTCCAAATCACCTTATTTTGTTTTAAAAAATGTAAAAATGTGTTAAAATTCGACAAAAATCAGCGTATAAACCAATTGATATATTAGGAGAGCAGAAGTACTGTAGGATATCTCTAAAACTATTAAATTAAATTTGCAGAGAGGTTTACGTAAAACCTTTTATCGAAAGCTTATCAAAAGCTTATCTCTTTCTTGAAGATAGGACCGTGCTATTTTAAATAATTTAAATAAATTTCATATTATATTTTTGTTTTATTTTAACGTCTTCTTTAACTCTTGTGATCCTGTCACGAAGTCGCAAAAATAGAAATTTTAGAGCATTTTATTTTTCATGTTAAAATGCCATAAGAGTTATTTTAGTGATTTTTAGCTTTATTAGAGCACTTTTGACAAATTTAATTAGTATAATTAGATAGATAATCATTAATTACTATTAATAATTAATTAACATCCCTTAATAGTTGATAAATAGACCCTGTCCAGCCAGAAATAAAATTTGCAGATTTGACAATTTGTATTTATTTAGTTATAATTTTGTTTAGGGGCATGATATTAAAATTTTGATTTATAGGCTTTTTTTCATAACGTTTTAACTACCCCTGTACTTAATTTCATCTTTCTGTGTCTTCTAGATTAAGAGTTTTGTGTCCAAATCACCTTATTTTGCTTTAAAAAATGTAAGAATGTGTTAAAATTCGACAAAAATCGGTGTATAAACCAATTGATGTATTAGGAGAGCAGAAGTACTGTAGGATATCTCTAAAATTATTAAATTAAATTTGCAGAGAACTTTACCTAAAACCTCTTATCGAAAGCTTATCTCTTGCGTAAAGATAAGACCGTGCTCGTTTAAATAATTTAAATAAATTCAATATTTTATTTTTGTTTTATTTTAACGACTTCTTTAACTCATGTGATCCTGTCATGTGTTAAAAGTTTTGTGTCCAAATCACCTTATTTTGCTGTATAAAATGTAAAAATGTGTTAAAATTCGACATAAATCAGTGTATAAACCAATTGATGTATTAGGAGAGCAGAAGTACTGTAGGATATCTCTAAATATATTAAATTCAATTTACAGAGAGCTTTACGTAATACCTTTTATCGAAAGCTTATCAAAAGCTTATCCCTTGCGTGAAGATAGGACTGTGCTATTTTAAATAATTTAAATAAATTTAATATTATATTTTTGTTTTATTTTAACGTCTTCTTTACCTCCTGTGATCCTGTCACGAAGTTGCAAAAATATAAATTTTAGAGAATTTCTTCTTCATGTTAAAATACCATAAGAGTTATTTTAGTAATTTTTAGCTTTATTAGAGCACTTTTGACAAATTTAATTTGTGTAATTAGATAGATAATCATTAATTACTACTAATAATTAATTAACATCCCTTAATAGTTGATAAATATACCCTGTACAGCCAGAAATAGAATTTGTGGACTTGACAATTTGTATTTATTCAGTTATAATTTTGTTTAGGGGCATGATATTAAAATTTTGATTTATAGGCTTTTTTTCATAACGTTTTTACTACCCCTGTACTTAATTTCATCTCTCTGTGTCTTCTAGATTAAAAGTTTTGTGTCCAAATCACCTTATTTTGCTTTAAAAAATGTAAAAATGTGTTAAAATTCGACGACAAGAATCAGTGCATGAACTAATTGATGTATTGTAGTATATTTCTAAAAATATTAAATTAAATTTGCAGAGAGCTTTAGAAAGCTTTTATAGAAAGTTTATCAAAAGCTTATCTCTTACGTAAAGATAAGGCCGTGCATTTATGTTAATTTAAATAAATTTAATCTTTTATTTTTATTTTATTATAACATCTTCTCTCATTTCTTTTTGACTAATTAATCGTCAAATAATTATTAATTAACATCCCTTGAATTTTGATAAATCAACCTTGTACAGCCTGGGGATGTGATGATTTATAAGCGTATTTCTAAAACGTCTAGACTACCCTTATATTTATTTATATGTTAAAAAAGTTACTTGAGCAATTTTTGACTAATTTAACTAGTATATTCGATAGAGAAACGTTAATTAGTTTTAATTATTAATTAGCATCCCTTAAAAATTGATAAATAAACTCACAGTTATTTAGTTTTAATGGATATCTCTTAATAAAAATTTATATAATAATTAATTGAAAAAAATACAATAAATTTATTAAGTAATTTGTTTTTATTTATAAAGTCACATAAGCAAATTAATTATAATTAATTAATATTATGTACATTTAATACCCTTTCACATACATTATTATTAACATCGAGTGACATTGAGTGATAAGAAAAAATCCGAATGGCAAAACTCGGCCTTTTATTAAGTTTTACGATCACGTGACCATCCCACTCTACAAATTTATACTGGTAAAATTAAACTTTACAATTAATAGTGGGATGTGCTAAAAGGATTGCCTAGCTATAAAGGCGTTTTCACTCATTTAATTGTAATGTGGAAGAACAAGCTATCAATTTTCACGAAATAAGTTAATACTAGAAATACTACAATAACTTTGGAATGCATTAGGGTAAAAATAAAAGTTTAGCTGTTCTAGTAAGGAGCAGCCAGATAAATCGTACGCTTTCCTTGAGAATTTCCCAATTTTCTAAAAAAGATATTTTAAGTATACAATTAATATATGAAAATTAAGTAACCAAGAGCTTACCAACAACTTAAGAGAGTGGTGGAATGAAATTCAGTAACAACCCCCTGCTTTTTAATCGAGAATAAATCTTTTGTTATATTCCCTGTACCTTCAATTTTATTCTTCAAGACTTTATCCTTACAGTTGATTTATGTATGGAGGTCCATTAGTGCCTCAGAAAATATTGACTATTAGGGTAAAAATAAAAGTTTAGCTTCATGTTCTAGTAAGGAGCATCAAGATAAATGGTACGCTTTCCTTGAGAATTTCCCAATTTTCTAAAAAAATATTTTAAGTATACAATTAATATATGAAAATTAAATAATCAAGAGCTTACCAACAACTTTAGAGAGTGGTGGAATGAAATTCAGTAACAACCCCCTGCTTTTTAATCGAGAATACATCTTCTGTTATATTCATATATTCCCTGTACCTTCAATTTTATCCTTCAAGACTTATCCTTACAGTTGATTTGTGTATGGAGGTCCACTCCACAGTGCCTCAGAAAATATTGACTATTAGGGGAAAAATAAACGGTTAGCTTCCTGTTCTAGTAACGTACAACCAGATAAATGGTACGCTTTCCTTCTTCCCAATTTTCTAAAAAAATATTGTTATTTCAATAAATAAAAATTTTGTAATCAAGAGCTTACCAACAATTGACAGGCCTCGAAGGCTATTAGAATCTCACAAGCGTCGCTGATACCAACCATCCACAGTATGTGGGCGTGAAGTCAGCACCAAAAAAAGAACCTTAAATATCTCGAAAAAACACAAGGGCGCTGACTTTGGCAAAAACGACCATTAGTGCTGATACTTTTTCTCTAGCTTCACGGATCCAAATCCTCGTTGTACTCTCTATTTTATTCTTCACGACGAAGTCTACAAATTATATAAATAATTATAATAGTAATTAAGTAAACAATTATAAATTAATTATTATAATTATAAAAATATGTAAATTAACAAGGCAGGATACATTCTGTACTCAGATGCAAATTACATCAATAAATTTTCCTAATAGACCTTATAAATGATAAATTGTTATCTGAAAGCCCTATTTAATCTTGGAGATTTTCCTAATAAAGAAGGCAAAGTGTAATTGGCTAATTGATTAAATGATTGATGTTTAATAGGACTTATTTACTTCGGTTTAAAGTCTTTAACCAATTTAGAATTTGGTGAGACACTCTGTTGTTTTTCAGGTCTACATCATTACAATAATGTGGTAGATTTGTAGTTTAATGGTAAATAATGCGTATAACCATCTTTCTCCTTCACTGACTCACAGTTGACACTTCGAATTATTCTTTGTTTGCGTAATAATTAGAGTATAGAAGTAGCCCTAGACAACTTGAATAAAACGAGCGTTTTACCAAATTGAAAATTCTCCACTAAGAAAAATTTCTGTTCACGCCTTAATTTTAATGCTAATATAAAAGAATTATTCATATTTTTAAGTTTAAAGAAATTATGAGTATTAAGTATCGCAATTACATTGGCCAAATCCAGCCACCAGACCTATCGCTAATTGAATGTACTTTTACAGTAGAAGAAAGAAACCGAATCGAAGTGAAAATCGCATATTTTTACAAATCATATAAAATGATTTCAAAGTTCATTGAATAAAGGCTAAAGAAAAATTTAAAATAATTTTTGACTACAACGTCTCGACATAGATACTTAAAAAGCCATATACAAGTGTCGTTTATTTTTTCAATTTTGAGCTGAAGAAAACTACATCCTTGAAATTATATCTCGCGTTTTCATTATAAGATGAAACAAAGCGCAATTGATTTAGATTGAATAATTTTATATCTTGAGATACAATTTAGATAAATAATTTAAGTTTTTTGCTCAGATTTTTCGCATACGTAAAAATTATAGCATTAATTAATTTCAGTTGTATACAGGATGTTTCTCAAATAAAATACTAAGGATCAAAAACTACAACTCATGGACTTATGGGTTCATAACAGAAAAATTGGGGTGATAATATTTGACTCATCTCTTGAGGTAAACTATTTGAGTGCCACTGAGCAAGAAAATCCAGTTGGTGACGTCAGGTCAGGCCTTGGAGCTCAGCAGGACCGAACTGGCTAGTGGTTGGCCCCACTAGCTAAAAAATAAATTTACCCCAAAAGCAGTGGCGTAGCGAGTAGCGAGACTTTGGACCTAGGTTCCAAAGATTTTCCACAGGCATCTACAGCGCCGTAAGCAAAATATTTTGAAAATTTTAAGGTCAACGACCTTAGATCAACTTTAGCAATTTTTAAACATATTGTAGTACTGTAAAATTAAGCAATTCATTAGCAAAACAAAAAAGTTATGCATGTGTCCTCATTTTCTAAAGTGATACACACTGTGTGTTTATTATGAATTTTTTCTTCATTTTGATTTTCCATTTATTTTCATTTTGCCCAACCGGCGATCGCCGGTCAGTCGGCCGGACCAGTTCGGTCTGGATCCATCCCAGTCCTGAGATCCTGTATCTATTAGCGATCCGTGAGCTAACTCTGAACTACTTATTAGACACCCTTCTCCTACCAATTTTTATAAGTTTGTTAGAGCGGGGTAAAAAGTAAGGGCCGTTTTAGATGGACTAAATATCGTACTTACTGTTAGTACTGAATCAACTCAAGGAGCAAAAGCAAGGGAATCTAAGCTTTAACGTCGCGTGTGGAAATTTTGGCGCACGACCATGAACGACGTTAAAGTTTAGATTCCCTTGCTCCTTGAGTTGATTCAGTACTAACAAGTTAGTAAGATTTTTAGTCCATCTAAAACGGCCTTTAATAGCGTAGCGTATTAATAAAACTTACAGACTCCCAACACAGGACTAGTAACAATCAACTAATTTTTCTTACTTTTTTCCTTCCCTAAGATTTTCTTGAACGACTCGGAGTTCTAAAGTCAATGTCTGATGTCACACTCTTCGGTATGTGATACATCTGACCAAAAACTTTATCTTTACGTCTCTAAATTTTAACACCCTGTATCTCACTAACGAAGTTGTTTTTGGGCCTATTTTTGACAGTTAAAACCTGAAATTTAAAATAGACGTCATAGAAATTTTAAAAAGGTTGAAAATTATTAGCCCATTTAATGAAAAATGTCGAAAAATTATAACACTGCAATTATTGTAAGTGAAAAGGAATTACGACGCTTACGAGCACTTGAATATTCCGCAGAAGAAAAGATATTTCAAAATAATCCTAAATATCGAAGCAAACTTTTAGAACATCTCGAAGTTCCATTTTCAGCATCTGTTGAAATTAAATTTAGAAAAAGTGTTTTTGGAAAATTTTTAGACGCTTATAATTATCAACAAACTCAAAATCAAGACTGGAATAAAACTAAGTTGGATATTTTAAATTACGATCTTAAAGAATTTACCCCTGCATTAAACGCTATTTTTAAAGAAAATAATAATCTTACTGATAATATATTTCAATTACTGATAAAGGCTGTAAAAGAATCAGAATGCATAACTTGGGATTTTTTGTACGAAAATTTAACGTATTTACAGCTTTCGGAATATCATGTAAGTTTAATTTAGAAAAATCAAAATCCTTAGGAAATTGTTTTTTGATTTAAGATTACTAAAATTGACGAATCTTTAACGGATTTTAAAAACCTTCAAGTTTTGGTCTTAGCCGGTAATTGGATAGAAGAGGTTCCAGGTAAATATTTACCAAGAAACTTGAAGTTTTTGGAACTTTTTGGAAATATTATAGCTTCAGTATCTCGTATGTGTTTAAGATCACCTAAAGAGATATTTCACATTGGATTAGGGCGTAATAAACTAACTAATGGTAAGCAAAATTACTTTTAAAAATTTTAAGTAGAAAATGTTACAAATAAACTATAGGTAGGTACGAGAGAGCATAGTTTTAATGGACATATCATAAAAAATGTATAATTAATTTTTATGTGTTATTGTACGAAGCTTTTAAGGGTTTAGATGCATTATTTTATGGGTAATATACAGAGGCTTGTTATTTGAGCAAACTAATTCGACGTTGCTTATGACCATCTGTATGTATAATATGACCAACGAAATTACAAATGTATGTTCTAGTGGCAGTCCAACAACGTGAACTAATTTTCCTAATTGAGAAATGATGACTAATGACGGAGATATGAATCATTGCCATTTTGAAACAAAAACGTTGTTCGTATTTTACAAGACTGATGTATAAAAATAAGACTAATTTTTGTGGACGGTTTTTTTGTGATTAATTCAATATTGCATTTTACTGTACTCTCTAATTGAACATTTTTAGGGGTTTTTGTTGTGTCATATAGGAGAAATATCGTGTTTGCATTATTTTAATAGCATTTTAAATAAGTATCGATTGGTAATTTAATAAATAAATTTAACAATGTTTGATACCTCTAAATATTGACATTTTCAACTCGTTTATATTGGTGTATTGGTATTGTTAAAAAACCAGTGACAATAACATTTTTAAATACCTACCTAACTACCTACCCACTTGACATATCAAATAGTGAGCGAGAGTGACATGATAAAATGGTAGTTTGGACGATGATGAGCGAAAATTGTTGTCACATTTTGGTCTTTTAGTCTATGATTAATGATATCAGGGGATATTATTTTAAAATCTTTTGTTTGCGTTTTCATTTTCAATTAAAAACATTTATCTTACAAAACAAATAAATGCTTAATCGCATACACGAATTGTTCTTGTAACAATATGTGAACATGCTACAAAAAGCTCAAGTAGTGGATTTTATGTACGTATTGTTTGACGATATATTAATAAATGTTGTTGTTTACATTTCATATTTATTAAATTATGTATGTGTCCTTCTGTTTATTTTTCGACAATGCCCATAGAAAAGTCAGAGTTAATGTTTGTATACAGAAATAAATAATAAAAGTAGTCAAAATGGGAAATAGGTAAAGCAATGTATAGTATCTATCAAAATGTTCTTGTGGTGCCCTTTCTTTAAAATATGTAGCAAATTCTTCCCCTCCACGTTAATATTTGTTGTACAGTCAGCCTCACAATTAATGGCCACCCTGACTATACGTTTAGCACGAATTGTAGATGTAACCTGGCGTATAGCCAGGGTGACCAATAATTGTGAGGCTGACTGTACATGTCAAAGTTTTTAAAGATCTTCCATACCTACATTTACAACTTACTAAGTTCAGAATTAGTAGTACAGAAGCAGCTTGTTCCTGAGGTCCAGAGTTGTACCTCAAAAAAGCGGATATAGTAACGAATATGCAGCTCGTGCTCCGACGATAGCTCCCTCGATGTGTGGTTTCCAGGTCAGTCCCTTGTCAATGGTTAGTCCTAGGTATCGGGCTTCCTCTTTCCAAGGAATGGCTTCGCCGAAGATCTCGATGTTTGGCGGACGACGGAGACTTGGTCACTTGGAGAAGTAAATGGACGAACTCTTCTGTGCGTTGACGGAGATTCGCTATTTCTTGAACCACAGCTCAAGGCTGTCGGCTGCTTTTTGAAGTCGATATCGTACTAGTCGTGGGTCCCTGTTGCTGGCCATGAAACAGGAGTCATCTGCAAAAATGTATAGATTAGTAGCTTCGGTTAATGGCATATCACTTGTGAAGATGGTAAAGAGGTGCATTGATAAGGTGGCACCTTGAGGGACACCGGCTTAGGATAGGTCTGGAGGTGGCTATGGCGCTATGGAACCTGTAGGAAATCTTTGGAACTCCTATGATAGTGTCGCTACTAGCTACGCCACTGCATTTGGGACCAATTTATTTTATAGCCAATGAGGCCACTACTAGCCAATCCGACCCTCTGTCTGTACGATAAACACTAAAGGAGCCACAGCTGAACCCTAAAACTTTCGTCAGCTTTTCTATGTATCTTAATTGTACCTCGTGCTCTGTCATAGCCAGTCAACAGTGAAAACAACCTCTCGCGGATCTCGTTATTGGTCACAAACTAAGGTTTCTACAAAAATTGTAGAAAATTTTATGTCAACTGTTTTTTTCTGAACTAATTTTATCATTATGATCAATAGTTGGCTATAGAAGAATACTTTTTCCAAGATAATTTTACTATCCCTAGTGAATTTTCCTCGCAGGTTTGGGGGGGGGGGGGTTATTTTAATTCGTTTATTAGGTTATAAAATTTAGTCCGATATAACGTAAAGCCGATTTTCTTTCTTTTTCTGACCATTGACTAGAAGAAGCACAAATTAATAATTTGTTCGTTGGGGGTTAAGAAGTTGTGTAATATTTTAGCAGAAAGAATAGAATATTTTTTGACTTGTCGCAAGCCTTCGACACAATAACTCACAACCATCTTATCGAGTTAAAGCGAAGACACATGCACAGGCTTTTACAGGTCTGCAAACTGGAGCATCTTCACCAGGGCGGGCAAAATTGGACGTTTTCATAGAAGAACATTTTACTCCGGGCAAACCTGAGAAAAGTCTGAGCGTATGTCTCCACTATTAGTTGAATGTTGTTGGTATACGAGAAATTGCTAATGGTTTTGTGCGAATTCTTACATGACCGGCCGTAAAATCTTCTTTGAAATAGGGAATATTGAGGCCTCTTGTTGTACGTGTGCTCGCTCTTTCAAGCCCGGCGAACCGCGGTTGTATTGTGAAAAGCGCTGGTTTGGCGCTTTAATAAAGTCGAAGATACTTCTTGAGAAATAGGTTTGAAATAAGCTTACTGACACACATGTTAAAAACAATATAAATTATTAAAATTTACCTTAGCTGGGCAGAAAACTTCTAACTCCAGTTACACCCATCAGCAATGGACACGGAAAACGTTTATCAGGATATATTTACCATACTTATTATAATGCTCTCAATTTCTTCTACTAATAGGTGCTAAACAACTAAACTCTTCAGAAAAGTATTCTAAACCATGAACCCAATATCTGCAAATACATTCAAGATCAGCTAGGTTATAAAAAAATTACAATTTTCTGTGCTATCACAAAAATGTTGATTGGTACTTAAAAGTAGTACCTAATGAATAATCGTTTCAGATAGTAAAAGAGCAATAATGCGTAAGAATCTTTTGCTGCCATTTAACATTTACTACTCTTTACTTCTTTAGGCAAGAGAAGGTAAAGCAAAAGTATATACAATTCCTATAATAAAATTTCACTTTTTACTAATAAATCTGCTCGGGGTCAATCTAGACCTTCATTTCGATGAATTATCCGCTATACCCATTTTTCCACCTAGTAGGTAAATGTTGTGAGATTAGAGAGATAAGATTAATACGTATTATAAAGAATTATGGAACGATAAACATCTTAAGATACAAACGAAAACAAAAACAAATCGCCGCTTTGGAATATTTATACAAATATTATAGTTCGTACCTACCTAACTTATAATTTACTTAAAGGTAATAATTTGAACTTGAAAAATCTATAAACCTAATACAAATTTAATTTAATGATATATTAATAAAAAATCGAGTGTTCAAAACTGTATTAAATTCCCATGGCAAATCACCTGTAAAACAGGCACGTCATATTTATTTTAGTGCTATATCATTATCTGGTCCAAACACGCACTTATGAAATATGCATGATTTCATTCGTGACAACTAAACATTTGTATAATATAAGGAATATTATTTTTACACCAATTTTAATATTTTTATATTGTTAAACTACTTTTAATTGATTGCAAGATTCAAATTTATTACAGACGAGCTTTAAAAATTCGTTATTATGCTGTATAAAAAATTTTACGCTTTGTTTAACATTTACTAATTTACAGTTTTTGAGTTATTTCTTTAAACAAGTAATTTTTAAAAAATTTTAAAATCAAATTCCTTCATATTAGGTACAAAATTTCGAACAATGGCAACATGTAGAAATTTTAGTATTTTACGAAGCTTAGATTTATCAGACAACGACATCTATGATTTATTGATGGTACTACCACCTTTAGCAGGTTTGGAACAATTGCGAAGTTTACAATTAGAAGGAAATCCATGCGCTGTTAGTATTAAAAAACGCTTTATAAACTTAAAATAAGTAAAATAAGTTGCAAATTTTTTTTTATTAAAGAAAAATCGTAATACAAATTTCTGTGCTTATCGCAACCTAGTTCTAACTAAAGAGTACAGATGACGCTACTAGGTCACGTTTAATAACTTTTTCAAATTCTAGACAAGTATTGGTTATAAAAATGCAGTAGTGAGCTATTTTCCAAATATAATTTTTTTGGATAAGACAGAAGTTTTAGATGGTGATCGTAGAAAAAAAACATTTAAAATAGAAGAACTTTACGTAGCTGCTTTAACTTTTACTTGCCACAGAATTGTTGCATTAAAACCACCTCCCAAAGAAGTAGACATAAATTTAATCTATAAAACTGAATAATTATCCAAATATTTGTAGAAAGGTGTAGTACAAACAATTCATTTTGAAATAAGTCTTCCTTTATTAGAAGAAATAATACTTGAAGAACCAGAAGATAATAAAGAAAAAAAAGAGGTCAAAAATGAAAAAAAAGAGAAAAAAGCAAGTACAAAAGCAAGTACAAAAGGAAGTAAAAAAGGTGCCGAACCTTCACCGTACGATGCTCCAGACGAGTACGAATACGAAAAGAGGAATAACATTAAAAATACTTCGTTTAAAACAGAACGTCTTCCTTGGGCGAAAGTTATTCAACTTCCGGAAGAAGCTTTAATTGTTGAGTCTCCCGAACAAAATCTAATAGCTATTAGAGATACATTCAGAAGTCGCGTAAACGTCAAGGTGGTGTACTTGAAGGTTCGTTAGATAATTATTTATTAGAGAAAAATAGAATGACGAAATACGCTCCTAGCTTTAAGCAAAGACTTGTAAAGGCTTGTCCACACACACAGGTTTGCCTCTGCAGGCGGCCTACACAGAGCACCTGAACGCTGTCCACATGCTCCGGTTTAGCCTGTGCAGGCCGCCTGAACGGTGTCAACACGCTCCGTAAGGCCTGGGTATGTGGTCGGGCCATAAGAGACTGTCATAGCTTTATGAGCCGAATGTCACCAAAAACCTACGCTAAAGAAGAAGTCGCTAGTCACTGCAAGCATATTTCAGTGAATAAGATAGCTTGTCGAGGTGGAAGCAACGAAGAAAGGTATAAAAGTTTACTCTTAGAGGGATTTTAAGCGATTTTGACCTTAAAAGTTTTTCACATCTTTAATATGGGGTTCGGTAGTCTCTCAGAGTATATGGTATTTGCTTTAACGCAGAGTACTATAGGGTCTTTCTCTAATGCACATATGCACGTCGGACTACAGATTCCTGAGATGAAAATAAGATGATCCTTTAGTCCAGTCAACGAATGCTCAAAATAGGAGTGCAGAAGACATGCAAGACATGTTAGGGGGTAGTAGCGGAGGTAAAAATACTAAAAGTCTCCGATCATAGCTAGATGAGTAAGGGAGAGAGTAGGGTCCAAAGGTTTTCGTTTATATCTCAAAAACGGTGAGTTTTAAAAAAAATTATTCTGAATAAAATGAAAGCTTATCAAATTTCCTACAAGACTGTATCTATTTATTTTCTCTCAATTCCTTATAGTTTTCGAAATATCCGCATGCAAAAAATTTTCAAATTGTTATAACTTCGTTAAACGTACCAGTTGAAGATAAAACTAATAGTAAAGGAAATGTAATGCTCTACATCTTCTTTTCTGAAGACTTTTACTGTAAAACGAAGAGCTGAGGTAAAAGTTTGACAAAAACTTGAGGAAATTTTTTTTCCATACATTGCTGATTTTTGCGGGCGGATATCTCAAAAACTACGAGGAATAGAGAAAAAGTAAATTTTAACAATCTTGTAGAAAATTTAATAAGCTTTCAGTTTGTTAAAATAATTTTTCACTAGGACTTACCGTTTTTGAGATATTAGCAAAAATCCACAAAACGGGACCTTTCCATCCCTGCCTTTCTTAGCCATATAGCTAAGACCGAAGAGTTATCCACTCTCAGCAGTCAATGTACAAAAATTGAGCTACCTACAGTAGTCATTTGCAGTCAATGGCAGTTATAGCTTAGGCAGTCATCAGCAGTCTGTGTATAAATTCAGAACAGTGGTTGACACCTCAGCTAAGACCAAGGAATTTTAGTATTTTTACCAAAAAAAATCCATTTATTTCTTAGAAACGGAGGGTTTCCAAATACGAACGCCTTACTCTTTTAAACTTAAGTTGTCAAATTTCAATAGAGAGGCTTAATTAGTAGGAGGAAGTTCAACGAAAGCGTCTTATTCGATCTCAAGAATCTGATGTGGCCAAACGTTATCTGTGCATTTCGGGAACACCTGTAGAGATTGCACGTTTTATATATTTTCGTGCCACTGTAACATTTTCCGAGTCAATTAAACAACTGACATTTAAAATGTAACATTTAGGTACAACCACCACAAAAGCCAAAGAAAGAAAAGGCGAAAAAAGAGAAAAAACCAAAAGCTACAGCTGAGGCAGCCACTAGCACTGCAAAAGAACTTCAAACTGAAGAAGAAGTGATACCACAAGAAACTATACTCAAAAAGGTCACTTTAGCAAATTTTTTCTGCGACTTACACAGCGTAAATTGGAGCGATAGAACTATCGATTTTTACTGGGCTCAACATCCTGACTGCAATCCAAAAGCAATAGCTGTGGAGGGTAGCTTGAGGGTAAAATTGTAAAAGAAAAAATAAATTATTTTAAAATGTTATCTTGTAGGCTATTAATTATGTTGAAGGAAAAGCGAAACCACCGCCGAAGAAAAAAGGCGACGAAGGAGAAAACGAGTTAAAGAAAGTACCGAGTAAACAATTTTTTCCAAAAATATTTACTTGTCAAGTTGGATTTGGCTTAAAACGCTTAAATTAGCTTAGCTAATTATAGCTTACTAGTCACACGTGGATTATAATAAATATTCACCAACGTACTTAGTCGTTTCTTTCTTATTACAATTTTGATATCAACTAAAACAAGAATTGCACTTAAGCAATTCAGATTGGTCGTGCTGTTAACATATTTCATTGAATAATTGTTGTGATAAAAGTAAATGTAGCGCAGGCAAATGTTTTATATTGTTAAAACGTTTAACTTTTGAGTGGACATGATAGTGTTCTTCAATTGATTAAATTATAATTTTTGTTCTAATAAAAAGATGGATCGTAGAAGATCTTCCGTTAGGTCTCTTAAAGGTGATTTTAAAAGGGGAAATTGGGCTAACAAAACCGAATTTTTGTTATCATGCATGGGATATGCTATTGGAATTGGAAATGTTTGGAGATTTCCTTATTTGTGCTACAGGAATGGTGGAGGTAATTTTCCTTTATTTTTTTATTTAAAATGATAATTTTGTTTAAATTTAAGGAGCATTTCTGGTGCCTTATTTATTAATGTTATTTTTGTGTGGAATTCCTCTATTTTTTATGGAAACGACACTCGGTCAATTTGCCGGAACTGGATGTATAACGATGTTTAAAATTGGACCTTTATTTAAAGGCAAAATTAGACGCAATTTATTAATTTAAATGTATAAATAATTTTATTCTAGGAGCTGGTTATGCTATAATAATTGTAAACATAATTTGCACGACCTATTACAATGTTATCATCGCGTACCCCATACTCTTTTTAGCTAACTGTTTTCAAGAAAAATTACCATGGATCGACTGTGATAATGCATGGAATTCAGAATATTGTTTACCTGTAAGTTCCATATTTCTCGAGAATACAAATGAATAAAAGTAATAATTTAGCTCCATGGAAGAGACCTCCAAAGAAGTAACATCACCGACGCAATTTTACAAAACACATCAACCATAGAAAAACGAACAAAAACACCAGCAGACGAATTTTTTCAGTAAGTAATTCTGAGAAATTAAAATGATAGTTTAAATAAAGTAAACCTTTTGACCTACAAATCAAATATTAATAGATTAAAATTTTCAGCAACAAAATACTACAAATTTCTGATAGCGTCGAAAATGTTGGCAGCATAGTTTGGCCATTGTTTATATGCGATGTGATAGCGTGGGTGATTGTTTATTTATGCATACAAAATGGAGTAAAATCAGTTGGAAAAGTGGTTTATTTTACGGCAACGTTTCCTTTCGTCATTCTATTTATCTTGTTGATAAGAGGAATAACTTTACCAGGAGCTTGGGACGGCATATTTTTTTACATTTTTCCTCAATGGGATCAACTAACAAATTTAAAGGTAAATTTTATTAAATAAGGAAAAATGTATTGGTGACACCCTAAGATACTATTATATTTTGCGATACTGTTTACAAACGTATAAGTAGTAAACTATAGGTAAGCTGAAACCAAATAGCGTGACAAGAGAATTTTTAGAAAAAGAAATAATAATAATTTTACATGAAAATTTATTTTATGTTTTTTTATTACGTTTATACTATTAAGCAAACATTTCAAACCACAAAAATGATCGTTTTCAATTTCTTTATTGTTTTATTTTTTCACTTAAGATATTCTAAATTGAAAATTTATTCAGATACTAAGTCTAGTCAACGAAGGGTTTATAGAGAATATGGAAGAGGGTGGAATTTTTGTTTCAGGAATCTGTTTAGATTCCTTAGATAGTTAGATTTTTATAGTTAGAAGGTAAAAATATTAAAAGTCCCCGGTCCTAGATACATTACTAAGGGAGGTAGATGTGGAAAGGTCCCGTTTTTGGGATTTCTGCTTATATCTCAAAAACGGCGGTTCTTAAGGAAAACATTGTTCTTAGAAAAACGAAAGCTTATAAAATTTTATACAAGATTGTTTACATTCATTTGTTTTCTAGTTCTTATAGTTTTCAAGATATTCGCCCGCAAAAATCGTTAATGTATGATAAAAAAATTTCCTGACGTTTTTCGTCAAACGGTGCCTCTTGCACCTTAGTCCTTCGTTTTACAGTAAAGGTCTTTAGAAAAGGAGTTGTAGAGCATTAAATTTCCTTTACTATTTTAAGTAAAATGTTTGTTTTAAAATAAATTTATTTGACCTGACTAAGAGTTTTTAGATATTCCTATCGTGAAAGAAAACATTTCCATTATTTAAGACATTTGGTTGGTAATCTATAGAAAAATGACGATTTCTAAACTATTGAAGTGAAGCGATTTGGACACTTTATAGAAATGGGATTCAAAAGGTTATTATAAAATTGCTTAAATGAGCCAAAAGGTTGAAACAAGATGAGAGAAGGCATAAGAACGGCTCTTTTCTACCTATAAAATGTTATTTTCCCAGCACTCACAAGCTTAGGTTACTTGTAATTGTACTTTTAAAAATCGAAATTCTTCTCTAAAGGTACTTTTCTAAAAAAATAGAAAAATGCATAAAACAAGAAGCAAAAACGGCATTCGGACGGAGTACATAGAAGTAAAACAGATGTGTAGCGAGTTTTACTTTTGGCATATTCCAGATTTTCAAGGGCTTTCGACCGTGTTTCACGACGTCTGCTTTTTCTCGAACTTGAGGCGTTTGGTATAGCGGGAAACTTGCTGATGTGAATTACGTCTTTTCTAACGAGCAAAACTTATTAGGTTCGGATTAAGAATTTGCTGTCGGGGCCTTCTAATATCACAAACGGCGTGCCTCAAGGCTCTGTCGTGGAACCTCTCTTGTTTCTTGTGTATGTGTGTATGTGACGGACCTGGCCAAACTTCTAAGCTGCAAGTGCTCGCAGTATGCGGATGATGTGAAAATATATGGAAACCCGCTCGCTCATTGTGCAGAGCTCCAGGACAATTTGGATGTCGTGGTTGCTTTGGGTGACAAATGGCTGTTGCCTCTAAATGAGGACAAGTGTTGTGTTCTTCATATCGTGGTGGAAATCCCCGTTTTGGGCACCGTATAAACTCAAAAGTGCTGAATGTTGTTGAAAAACAACCTGATTTGGGGGTAACGATTACCAGCGGCTTGACGTTGGCGACCCATATCGCTTTAACCTGCAGGAAGGCTAATACCTCGCTGTTTTTGTTCAGAAAAGCCTTTACGTGTTAAAACGTGTTATTTAAGTTAATTTGAGTTAAATATAGGATTTTTACCGGAAGAACTATATTAAGAAAGAGTAATGGAGCCTATTGACTATTTCTTAGAAATTAAAATTGACCTGCTATGGTAAAAAGTTTCCCCACCCATGCTATAAAGCTTATCCACCACGTTGTATGGTCCCTGTATATATGCAGATTTGATCGTTTTTCTGTTGATTAAATTTTAAACGGATGTTCGGGAAACTCTATATTTATTGTTGAATGATTGAAAGCACTCAATGACACTTAATTTCACTTACACGACATTGAAATGATGCAAAAAAGTTGAATAAGAAACTATTAATAGGAAATAAAATGCATTTAAATTGCTATCTTGACATGCAAATCGATGATTGAATGAAAAATTACCTACAGGTACAATGTTTAGCTTTACCTACTTGTTACTTTTTTTTGTTGCCTATAGGTACCTATGTGTGATTTATTGATTGTTACTTTTTTAATATTTAATGAAAGCTAATTTTAAGTAGTTATCGATAATTGATTTTTTATTTAGTCTATCGGAGTTGGAAAGACGATTTGTTACAGTTAATAATTAATTAAAGTTAGTGGGATGTTTTAAAAAGCTATTGTTCGAAATTAATGAATTTTACATTGTACTCGTATCATAATATTTTCTAAAACCCTTTGGTTGCTAAATATACCAATTTGAAATGCTGAACAAGATTTACTTAATGAGAATTTTTCAATATCTTAATAAAATAAAATCAATGGCATCGGTTTTCTCTCTGTAATTTACTATATTGTTTTTGATTGAGTTTTAATATAAAAAAAAGTATGATATTGTTTTATTGAATTTGATAGATAATTTTATGCTCTACAATTTTTATTAGAAGTAGAATTATCGTAAGATTACTTTTTAAGGAGCTACAGTCAGGAAAGGCATCGTGTGCCGTAAAAACAGTCTGAATATCTATTTTTTCGTTTTTATTTATTTTGATAGGTTAATTATTTTAGCAACTAAGACAAATATTTTTATGAGTTCGGATAGATAATTTCATAGTCTTCAATTTTTATTAAGGGTTAAATTACCGTAAGATCACTCCTTAAGGAGCTAAAGTCGAAAGAGGTGTCATATATTCTTAAAACAGGAAGACAAAGTGTTTCCTTTATGTTGGACTTTTAAAAATTAGTTTTCTCTCTGGTGATGTTTAACAAATAGATCCGGACTGGAGACTGAGAAGCCATCTCTCTGAACTCATTGAGATGCTTTTTTGTACAGTCAGCCTCACAATTATTGGCCACTCTGGATATACGCCAGGATGGTTATTAGCTAACAACGACAAAAGGACGGAAGTGGAGGTTGTTGATTTGCTACTTGCTCGCAAAAAAATGTTACCCTTCAGTTTAGATATGGGCTTTTATGATGGTTACATCTACAATTCGTGCCAAACGTATAGCCAGGGTGACCATTAATTGTGAGGCTGACTATACCTGTACCTTGACAACGTATGGTGTTTTTCCCGACTTTAGCTTCTTAAAGAGTAGTCTGAAGATAATTTAACTTCTAATAAAAATTGTAGAGCATAAAATTAGCTATTCGAACCAATAAAAATATTTGTCTTAGGGCCGTTTGCACTAACGCTAATCAACGACTATACATGTGAAACATGTTGCCCCCATTTGATTTATTAACAAATCAACAATTTAGTCAACTCCTAAGTCGTTGCTTAGCTTTAGTGCAAACGATCCTTAGTTGCCAGAAATATTCTATCAAAAATGATAATAGGGACTTTTTTCAACTTCAGGGGTGCATTTCGTCCATAAAAACGGGATTATTTGGTAATTAAAGTAAAAATCGATGTAAACCATTATAACTTTTTGATGTCAGTCCTTGAAAAATGTTAACAAATTCTTACTCTATTTCCTACACATCACACAAACGCGAGCGCCTTGAAAATTTTATGTTAAGTTGATTAAATAAGTAATCTGTTTAAAGCATTTCTATTTCTTTTGTTTTAGGTGTGGGCAGACGCAGCAGTACAAATATTTTTCTCTCTTGGTCCTGGATGGGGTGGAATAGTAAATATGGCTAGCTACAACGAATTTAGAAACAACAATAAAGGGTATGATCGAACTGTACAAATAATTGGTGTACTTGGTACTTGAAGTCTCATTACCTATAATTCGCACGTACCTAACTTGCACACACGTATGCAAATTAAGAAAATCATAAATAATTCAAACATTAGCACTAACGAGTTAGTTAACTGTGTTAAATTTGGATCGATTTAAATTTAGAAAGGAACCTGAATGATACATATAATTTACATATTTTTTTCCGATTGCAGAGACTCGATATTAGTACCAATATTAAATTGCGGAACAAGCATTTTTGCTGGCTTTGTCGTATTCTCAGTTTTGGGATTTATGTCTCATAAAACTGGTTTACCTGTGTCTACGGTTGCTACCGGTGGTCCTGGACTCGCTTTCGTGACGTATCCGGAAGCAATATCGATGTTACCTTGGCCTCAAGTTTGGGCGGTCTTGTTTTTCTTCATGCTTTTCCTTTTGGGACTCGATAGCTGCGTAAGAAAAAAAAATCGTTTTAATTAAATTTTTTTACAAAAAAAAAACATTGTAATTTTAGTTTGTTCAAATTGAAGCAATTATCTCGAGCGTCATCGACGAATATCCATCTTTGATGAAAAGAAAACAAATCGTATGTTTAACTTCTTGTTTTGTTATGTTTCTCGGATCAACTTTATTTGTTACAAATGTAAGAAAATAATTAAAAGTTTATCTTCAGTTAGAATAATTAGTACGGTTATTCTAAACGAATTAATTCCAAAAAAGCTATTTGGTGAAAAATCTTTTCAAAAAAGTGTTCTATCAACAATCAACGTACTAAAGTCCCCCCCCCCCAATGCTAATTGAAAAGCAAGTGACAAGCTAAAAGAGTTTCAAGTCTTCTACGAATGCTCTGAATTTTAGTACAGCAGGTCTGTACAGGGCTGTAGCCAGACTGTGTTATCAGGACAGGCTCAAAAAATTACAAATGAGGATGAAAACTAGAATCTGCGCTTCCTCTTTTCTGGGTTTCTGAGCCTGCCCTGACGTACCCCTGGCTACGGCACTGGGTCTGTGCCTCTTTTACTGTAAAACTGCGCAGACCGCCTGGATCGATCTACAGACGCTCCAGTTTGCCTGCGCAAGCACAGGCCAGCCTTATTGAAATCCTAAGCTATTGTAGAGGCCTTTCATATGTTGACTAAACATTTAAACAGTTCTTCTCACCAAACAGCTGTTAAAACCTACAATAATACTTAAAAATATTTTTAGGGAGGAATGTATTTGTTGCAATTATTCGATTGGTACTGCGCCTCAATATCAGTAATTTTAATTTGTTTAGTTGAAGTAATTATTGTTGGATGGACTTATGGAACGGACAAATTTGTACGCGATTTAGAGTTTATGATTCAAGCTAAAGTGCACTGGTGGTGGCCGTTGTGTTGGAAATATGTCACTCCGATCATTTTAACAGTAATACCTATCTCATTGACTTGTAATTTCTTCATATTAAGCATAACATTAATTATTTAGCACACTTTTTCCTTTATTTTAGTTTATATTTATAACATCGATTGTATTTAATACTACTATTACTTATCATGGGGTTGCGTATCCTGATTGGTCTATAACCGTAGGATGGCTATCGTGCGGCGTTTCCATGATTTGCATTCCAATTTACATTTGCTACAAACTTTTGTTTGTCGAAAAAGGTACTTTAATTGAGGTAATTATCCAATTACGTACAAAAACCGCAATAAAATGAGTCAATTTTAGAGAATCAAGTCTTCTTTGAAACCAGACGACAGTTGGGGACCTGCTAGAGACTTCCACAGAAAAGAATGGGTCAGAGTCATTTCTGAAGAAAATGAAAGTGAGTAAACATTTGAACTAAAATTGTCAAATAATTCCATCATTTTAGAGCTTAAAACTAACGAAGGTAAAGAAGTTGAAACAAGCCAACCCAATTCAAATTCGTTAACGCCAGTGTAGATATGTAAAAGACATGTAATAATTCAAATCATTCGCAATAAATTAATTTTTGTAAAACTTTTTATTTTGCCAAATTACAACATCTTTAATTTATTTCTGTTTACATTATTTAAAAAGTTCCTGGAGCTGGAGCGGTGTTGATGTGATGGCTAACTGCAAATGGTCCTTCAGGTAATGGGGCTGTGTGTATAGAGCCACGAGTAGCTGCTACGTAACTACCAACATTAAATTTAAAAATTATAAAATAAATCTTTTTCATTTTCATCGAACTTACCCAGTTTGAACGGCTGGTGCTACAGCTAAAGGTGCGGCATAATGAGCACCATAAGCGTATGGATGAGCTAAACCAAGTCCATAAGGACTGTAGTATTGAGCCGAAGCTACTCCCAAAACAACGACAAGAGCAATCAAAACACACTAAAAAAATATAAAATTAATTTGAATTACTCAAAATTATATTGTTTACCTTCATCTTGAGATAAGTACTTCTTCTGTTACTAATGAAGACGTAATGCTTTGATCAGATCCACAGCAAGCTTTTATACTTCTCTGGCACAATATTATAATAATTTGCAAAAAATAAAAATTAATTGATTGTTGTTTTTAACCTTGGTAAGTAAGTACCCTCACAAGTTTTGTCGAGGTGTGGTATTATTTTCTTTACGAAGACAATGCGGTAGCGGTAGTAACGATTGATAAAACAACTTTTTTTGATTCAAGAAGTACTTATTATTTAAATATTCTTTATACATCGATTTGATTAATTATGAAGCAAAATAATTTTAAAATTAAACACTATTTTACTTCCACTTTTATACGAACGCTCATTTTTAAAACTTTTTCTCTTTTTAAGATAGCTTAAACTTTTGTTTTACTTATTTGACAAATTGTCAGTAGATTAACTTAAATTTTTCGTAAAAATTAAAATTTTAGTTTTTATTTTTTTTTTGGTTTTAATAAATTATTGTAAAAATGGTTCGTGTAAAACTAAACGAGGCAGACTTGAAAGACGAAAGTACTGATGGTACTGATGGAGCTAGTATATCTTCAAAAAAGAAAAAATTAATGAATAGGAGATTAACGGCAATGCCTAAAATGAACACAATGCGAATGCCTATCAAAGAAAAGAAAAGAAGAGTTCATAATAACAAAAAGAAAATGGGAAGCTCTATGAAATGTGAAAAGCCGAAATCAACTCTAGTTACTGCTTATCAACCTATAATTACTTGGTGGTACAAGCCCAGTATTGTATATGCGTAAGTGATTTTATAATCGTCTTAGAAGTAGTATTTTCGATTTGTATTATTAGTAAATTATTGGTTTTCTTCCTACGCTAATTTGTAAATTTTATGATTGAAAAACTTCTATGTGACACGAAAGAGGTATCATAAATCGCGTGTAAAACAAATAAATATTTTATAAACTATAACCTCTGTTATGGGATACGTTAGATTACAATTTTATTATTTAATTGATTTAACACAGCAATAATGGTTTAAATGCAAAGTTTATAAGTGAACAAAGGATATTGCTCCTTAAAACAGATGAAAATAGGCATTACTGTGTCCAAAATAAGAATTCATAGCATTGGGGATTGTGTAAATGGTAAATATGCAAATTCTATTAAAAAATAGGGAAAAAGTGCGTAATTAGGCCACAACTTAAACTCTCATAGGGGGGGGGGGGGGTATTTCAATCGACCCTTAAACTTAAGTGTGACTTTAAACTGACGTTTAACCAATAGAAATACACAAAATTGTAGTAAAGCTCAGCTTAACGCCATATTTAAGTTTAAGGGTTGATTGAAATACTCGGTCTTAGTCAATCTCAAAAATTTTATTTGCAATTTGAGTTATTTCGAATAATATCTTGGTGTTATTTTTTATCAGAAATAGGAAAGCACTAAACCTCAGATCTAACTACTAATCCTTTATAGTATAGGCATTTTCGACTTTAATTTATCTCGAGACGGAATTAATTATTAGAAAGCTGCTTTCTTCTGAAATACCTTCTATAGGTCCCCTTGTATTTCCCCAGAAAAATCCCAAGAAATCATCCATGGGGAACACTCTTAAATTTTGAATAAACGGCCATCATCTTGCATTTTTCAAAGAAAACGCCTGCTGGACAATCAATTGCTTCTGACCATTTTACAGCCTAGTAAAATAAACATCATAAACGATATTGAAAAGGAAAAAAATATCTAGCAGCGATTTTATTCCTGAAATACGATGGGGGTAACCTCCGGAGTATGTGATAAAAATGCACCACCCGCATCCCCTCTGCTTACCTCAGGAGGGAGACAAACGTATGACTAATTCTAGTTTTTGCAAGTTTGCTCTAAAGTTAAGCCAGATACGTCAAAATAGCTTAGTTAAAAAATAATGTAGAACAAGAAAGCTTTTTTTAAGTTTTTCTCTAAATATGATAGCAGCGGCGCTACAAGGCCACAAAAAATGGATAATTATCTACAATAATTGGTTTTTTCCTCTTTTGGTAGTGTCCCAGTGGCGTAGATATGAGGCGGGGGGTTCTTTTAACATTAACTGCAATACGTTAATTTAACAATAAGTATACAAATTACCATCAATTTCCGTAGAACAATACCAACAATAGAGTAATACGAGCACGTTCCATTTACAGTTTTGAACGTATTTGCAATATCTAGAATATTCGACACTCAATTGTTTTTCTGATTTTCAGAAATTATTGAAAATATACATAGTGTAGTCAACGAACCAAAATTTATCCCAATTTTCGGACTTTTTTTGTAACAGCGAGTTTTTTTTTCTTAATCGTTCGAAACCATTCCTGTGAGTTTGTGTATAAAATGTCTCAACCCAATTTTGACCGGAAGGCCTTTATTTTTTGACTTTAGTGTAAAATTTTGACTTTTTCGAGTTTCCGTTTCACTATTTCTTGAGTAACTTCGCTTGTATTGGTGGGATCGGGACCAAAAAATTTTCCTTTTATTTGTAATGAATCTCTCTTTAAAACTGCCTGGGTAAAAATAATCTATATTAATTTCCTAACCCAAAAGAAATTCAAAACTGCCGTCATTAGTAAGTCGTAGTTTTTTATAGAGAACTCGAGTAATAATTAATATTACGGTATGAAACTTTAGGAAGTTGTAGCTGATATAGCAACAAATTCATATTGCAAATTAGGTCCAAAAATATTGAGAACAAAGACTAAAATTTGCATTTTGGTTCAAATTTTCTTTTTCATATTTGTTGTGAGCAATTGGTGGTATCGTAATAATTCTTCCATTGAAATGTTGGAAATTTAATGCTCTTTCAGATGAAACCAAAGACAATCACATTAGACCACGTTTTCTTCCGATTTCGTTGAAAAGAAAAATAAAATTTTTCAATTATTTACCCACAAAACCAATTTTAGTGGTCGAAATGGTTGACTTTAAAACCAATTTTAATGTTAAAAAATAGTTTATAGGAGTTCTTTATGACTAATTTTCAAAAATACGTAAAAGAAGAATTAAATTTCGACCACTAAAATTGGTTTTGTAGACAAACAGTTAAAAGATTTTCTTTTTATCGTCAAAGAAATCGGAAGAAAAAATGGTCTGATGTGATTGTTTTTGTTTTCCTCTGAAAGAGCATTAAATTTCCTACATTTCAAGAGAAGAATTATTGGGATACTACCAATTGCTCACAACAAATATGAAAAAGAAAATTTGAACCAAAATGCAAATTTTAGCCGTTCTTCTTAATATTTTTGGTCCCAACTTGTAATATGGATTTGTTACTATAACAGATGCAACTTCCTAAAGTTTCGTACCATAACATTAATTAAAACTGAAGTTCTCTAGAAATAACTACAACCGACCAATGACGACAGTTTTGAATTTATTTTTGGGTTAGGAAATTAATATAAATAATTTTAACCCATGCAGTTTTAAAGAGAGATTTATTGCAAACAAAGGGAAAATTTTTTGGTCCCGATCCCACCAATACAAGCGAAGTTATTCAAGAAATAGTGAAACGGAAACTTGAAAAAGTCAAACTTTTACACTAAAGTCGAAGAATAAGGGCCTTCCGGTCAAAATTGAGTTGAGACATTTTATACACAAACTCACAGGAATGGTTTTGACCGATTAAGGAAAAAAACTCGCTGTTACAAAAAAAGTCCGAAAATCAGGTTAAATTTTGGTTCGTTGACTACACTAACATCTATAAAATTTATTTAAAACTCATACCAAAGCCGAGATATCTACTGTGACACAAAAAATCAAACACACTGTATATAATGTGCTTGTATAAGCAATTAACTATTTTAAAGGCATTATACATCCCTAAAAGCCATAATAAGCCGATTTTGAGAACAGTTTCCTGATGCTGTTAAAATATCTCCACACAGCTTTGGATAATGTGGAATTTTTAACAGAATTCAACAGCTGATCCGTTAGCCCCAGTAAATCAAAACAAATTCTATAATTTTCATAGATTAAATATATAAGTTATTACGTTTTATTTGCCTAAGAAATAATTGAAAAATGTACACTGATTTAAATTTACCAAGTAATTTGAAGAAAAATCACCAATTTTGCTACTTCTTAATAGTCCTGGGGCCTGTAACAGAAAAAAGGGGGTGATCGTATTCAGGCCCATCTTTTGGGAATAAGCTATTTGAGTGCCAGCGAACACGAAAATCTGGTTGGCTTCCACAGGCAGTGGCTTAAGGCCTCAGAGCTGTTAATAATAAATTTCTAATTGGTGAGGAAGGCGGGAAACCCACCTGAGAGGGATGGCAAAGTAAAATCTTACTTTTTATGTAAAAAGTAGTTACTTTGGCAGTGAACAACTCAAATACCGTTTATGAGTCACGAGTTAGTGTTTGCAGGTGTGTAGCATAAAGACGTTAATTTCAGTCCAGCTGCCACGCTCTCAGAGACATTGTAGAGAGCAGTCAATTTTTTTGGTCGATTTTTTTTATAAGAACGATAAAATGTCAAAGTTGCATCCCGAATGCTGTCATATTTCTTACTTTTTTCCTTCTTTAAGAATTTCATTGAAGGATCCTGAGGGCTTAAGCCACTCCCTGTGGAAGCCAACCAGATTTTCGTGTCCGCTGGTACTCAAATAGCTTATTTCCAAAAGATGGACCTGAATACGATCACCCCCTTTTTTCTGTTACAGGCCCCAGGACTATAACAGTATACAATAGAAAAAGAAAACCTGAGATGATGAGTAAATTACAATTAGTCTATTAAAAAGTAGACATATTTTCCTTCAAAATGAGTACCTAATTATTTTCTTCAATCTGTTAAATACTTAGCGGACCCGAATCGCACTTTCAATTCAATTTTTCTCATTCAAATACCCAAATACTCAAATTATGAATTGTTATTTTGTGACTTTTTCTAACTTCCTATTTTGAATAACTATTTCTAATTTTTTTCATTTAATCAACTTCCTTCTCTATGTAGTAAAAAAAGCAGCGCCACGTACCAGCCGGTCCGATGAACCCGTACGTATAAATACATTATATTTTATGGAATTACCGTTATTTTTTTGAGTATTTTGGAATAATCCGTATATTTCGGGGCTGTTGAATCGGTCTGTGACCATACTGAATTCGTTTGAGCACCCCTTTGGTGCAAAACCCTTATTTTCCTTCTCGGAGTTGTAAAAATCCTCTTCTAAAAGGGGCCCAGTAAAATGATACTGCCCTTTTAGTCTAGTCAACGAACGCGGTGTAAAAACGGGGTGTAGAGAACATGGTAAGGGGTAAACTATTTTTTTTCAGGAATGTGTTTAGAGTAGTTAGGAGGAAAAAATACTAAAAGAGGGGCAATGCCTTACTGGCATGATTTCAAAATTTTTGAAAAATTGTTTTTAACAGCACTATACAGGCAAAAAATGGCGATTTTAAGCCCATGGAGTTGCTCAGATGGATTCCAAATGGTCACAGATCGATTCGACACCCTTAAAATGTAGGGTAACAATACTTTGCACGACAATGCTTCCAATATCCACCAATATCAGATCTTTTCACAAAAAAGTACGGCAAATATCAGATTTTGGAAAAACGACCCACAAGCTTTTGGTTCTATGTACGAAAATAATTTATAATCCCAGAACTCTTTTTGCTGTAGAATAGATATGACAGTATGCTTAAAGTAGCTTTCTGAATGGTTTACAATTTTGCTATATTGACTTCTCTCATATAGGTTTTACGTGTTATATCCTGGTGTGCCAAAACCATTTTTTCTATACCCTATAGCACCACCACACCACGTAGCACCTAGCAACGCGAGTCATTAAAAAATAAGTTTGAGTTAATTTCATATTTTATTTGATACCTATAATAATGATTATAATCATAGGCCTACTTATAAGCGATTCACTATTGTGCTATCATCATTTATCAAACATTATTAAAATAAAATTGATTTTGCTGTAAAAGCACGAGCTGTTTTTCTCCGGAAAAATAATTTTTTGTGCGGAAATTTTAGTGAGTAACTAAAATATAAGTTTTTTAAAAGTAAAAAATATGGTTGTGTTAAATTAATTTAAAAATTAAAAAGTTTCAACTTAAATTATAGTGATTACTGAACTTGATGATTTTTTAACGAAGTTAAAAAATAAATTAAACAATGAATATTGCATTAAAATGCATTCGCGTGTCTATTGTGTCTCGCTTAGTTTTGAAGTTTGGTTGCTTAGTTGCAGTGATGTTGATTGTTTAGACCAATACGATAGGGTTCACTGCTCCTTATACCCCCTTACAATATTTTATTCCTTTTAACGTTCTCACCTTAAAGGGTTGGACTTAAAACTATGATGCGCAATAATATAATGTTGTGTGAAACATTTTTGTCAGTTCCCAAACTTCACAAACTAAACTCGTTTCATGACTGATAAACGGATTATCTAATTAACTGCAAAGTGCAATTAGCGTCAGGGCATTTCGTGACTCTTCAAGTACTTTACAACTCATGAACGATTTTAATTGTTAGTTGCACATCAAACAGATAGTTGAAAATGGAAGTAGCGTCTAATAAATCGGGCATGCATCAAGAGTTTTGGCAAACTTTAGAAATATTAGTGAGTCGCGAGTGGAAAAGAACCGAAAAAGATGTTATGGAAGATGTTCAAGATTGGGTCGAAAAAGTTATTGCTAGGACGAAGAAGAGTGAAGATAATGATACGAATGTTAATTTGGTCGTTCCTAAACGAAAAGCGGAAAATGCTTCTTCGTCTGGGTATGGTTCGCAAGAAGAGACCAGCAAAGATGATTTATTTAAAAAACTACCCGATATTGTGTGCAAGTATGTTGGAATTTTTTTTAATAGGTGAAGGTAACAATAACAGCTTATTTCAAGTCCCAAAGAGCTCGAAAATATTTAAGTATTTAATAATTAAAGATTTTTTTTTATTTTGGTAAATAAAATAGAAATCAGGAACTGTAACATAAAATGAAAAACTTAATAAATTGTCACCCTGTTATTCAAGTTAACAAGTTAACTGGTTTTTTAATTTTCTCCGTACGTATAACTGAAATTTATAAAAAAAAATGCTTTTAAAGATTCAAATAGATTTTCTAATAATTAGCTTCAGTGTCGCATTCTGTATGTTGATAGTTATACGACTATATTGTAGATTTCTGATTTTTTGTTAAAATGCTAAAGAAAATGTCGATATCGCTAAGCGCCGTTTTGTACTTTTGCGTAAGCACAAAAGAGGGCGACTCGATAAAGAAATAAATTTTCTAACGTACAATAATTTTAAAATACTTTTCCAGAAATTTTCAAAATGTTGTTTGTAGTAAGTAGTAAAAAATCGACAATATAGTGAGTTGGTCATAGAATAGTTGAAAAATCCTAGATTTTTGTTTATTTCTCTTCATTTAAATTTTTTAAGCTTTTTTTTAAAGCCGTCAATTAACCTGTTAAACTCGAAAAAAATCAACAAATAATTCAATAAGAGTGGTTCCATTTAACCAATCGTACCTACTCGAAATTTTTTAGAACGTATGTCAGACCATAGTCAATTAGCAAATGAAACTGCTCGAGCATTAAACTTTCAATATGATGAATTAAATAGTAGAAAGCACATTTAAAATTTGTTTTAAATGAAAAACTGTTCACTGTTCACATATAAGAATTTATATAAGCTGAAAAAACTATAGAAGCTGTCAGGAGTAAAATGCACTAGAAATTAGTGTGGTATGGATACGAAAAACAAATGACGGTATGCCAGACGAGACTCCTACACAGTTCAACAGATGACCACTCCAGAATTCATAAAATAAATAGCAAAAGAGTCGAAATTTTCTTTTTAAGAACACAATTCGAATAGAAAGCTTGGGATTTTGAGAACGAAAAGGCGCCGTAGAAAGTTACGAAAAATCACCTAACGGTCGGGTCTAGGCCTGTCACTTTTAAAAAAAAAATATCGAATATCGATAAAAGAAAATTATCGATATTTCCGATAATATCGATATTTCCGATAATATCGATATTTTCGATAATATCGATATTATCGATAATATCGATATTATCGATAATATCGATATTTCCGATATCGATAATATCGATATTTACGATTTAGATTTTTTTGATAATATCGATATTTTCGATAATTTAGATATTATCAGGAAAATATCGGAATTGTTTATCGATTTCATGCTCAGTAATAAATTTTATATGTATATTATTTAACTTTATTGATGTAAATGTAAAAGTACCAAAAAATACTGCAAAAAATGAAAATGCTCCTCCCTGAAGTAATTAAAAAAATTTCAATGATTTATAAAATATCGATAATATCGAAAATATCGCTATTATCGAAAATATCGATATTATCGAAAATCTCGTATTATCGAAAATATCGATAATATCGAAAATATCGATATGATCGAAAATATCGATATTATCGAAAATATCGATATTATCGAAAATATCGATATTATCGAAATAACGATATATCGATATCGCTTTTATCTAATATCGTTATTCGATATTATCGATAATATCGATATTTTCGATAATATCGATAAAAAGTACCAGACCTAGTCGGGTCAGTTAACTTTGCCCCCGAAATTAGATTTTTTCGAAAAAAAACATTGCGCCAGGTCAGGCTAAGCTAGCGCCGTAAATATTATAGATATTAGTTTCTGAGAGCTAAGTTGACGCTGGCCCCCCGAAATTTTAATTTCGAAATAATAATTAGGTTAGCCTGAGCTAGCGCCGCAAAATGATCGCTAGCGTCTTTTTAATTAAATAATGTTTTTCTCTTAAAATTATTTCAACATTCATATGACAAAGTTTGTTGGTGAGCTAATAAATCAAACCTGTATAATTAGTTCGTTGCGTTTAATAATTATTAGCTTTTCTTACAAATTAAAGTTAATTTTAAAAAATATTTGACAATTGAACTTCAAATAATTGACAAGAGATGGCGCTCTTTCAAAAACCATAATTTTCAGTTTTACGCTTTACGTTTGCATAAAAAATTAAATGTTTTATACGAAGTCAAAGTAGTTTTGTGTGACTCGCCTGTATTGCTAGACTCGCTCGCTACGCTCGCTCTTCAGCCAAACACAGTCTTCTCACACAAAACGTCACTTTGTCTCCTTATAAAACAAATAACTATTTTGTTTTATTAAATAGAGTCTGTTCTGCCGAGCAGGTATGTGCATTGCGCATGTGCAATGTGCAGAGCACACAAGCAAGTCAGAAGGAAGTTTTCGCAAACGGGTCTCTTAAAAGGGGTCTAAAGCAAAATAGTATTTTTTACAACATGAGATGAAACATCAGTTTTTTTCGTGAGATAGAATTTAATTCAAGAGCCGCGTAAGCGGCGAGTTAAGTAATCTTTCGAACGAAAAAAACGGATTTCATCTCGAGTCGTAAATGCTATTTTTTCTACGAAGATAATTAGTACATTTTAAAATAATTCTTTTTACTAAAATTTGAACTGACATTTCAATAAAGATTTTTTAAAAAGCCGCCAGATGACACCAAGTGACAGCATTGTCACTTTTCAAATAAAATTGGAATTTATTTAAATTTAAATTATAAAATATTTATTAAGTTGTAAGTGCCATTTAGTAAATTTCTAAATTTATCAATTAAAACAATTAATTAACTAAAATCGCAAACTTCAAGCTCGTCTTACTTAGGTAATTTTACGCCATCTATCAACATCCGCTTGTACTGAAACTTTGGCTCACAAGAGACGAAAACGCTATTTTCGAAACGAGTAAATGGTGACAGAATGCTTACTTTCACATATGAGAGTAGAAAATAGTAGATTGTTTGATTAGGAGTCAAAATGTCACTTTTTTTAGGCTAGTCGGTAGGGCTTGTCACTTGTCACTGACAACTACTGACGAGCCAAAAAAAGAATGAAACATTTAATTTTTTCTTCAAACGTAAAACAATAATCATTTATTATCAATTGTAATTATTTAATTTTTTTTAGAAAAAAAAGAAAAATAATTGGTATATTAAATTAGGCAGCGCTGTTCCCTATCTCTACAACACTAACCTTTTTCATTGGAATGCACTATAGTAGTTGTAGTTTTAACGGTGACGTCACTAAAGAATCCGAAACTTTGACCCTCTTTAACTTTTTAATTAAAAAGCACTAGCTATAATTTTTACGGCGCTAGCTGGCGCTAGCTCAGGCTAACCTAGCGCAAGGCTTATTTTTTCGAAATTCGAATTTCGGGGGGCCAGCGTCAACTTAGCCCCCCGAAAATTGATGTTACAATATTTTGATAACCAATACGGCACTAGCTATAATATTTGCGGCGTGTATATTATTTTTGCATACGATACATCCCACGGCTTTCTCCATAATTTATAATTAAAAATAATTAGATGCAAATTATAGTATACAATATCATAATTATTATCATAATAATTATTATAAATATAATTGGATTATTCAATTATAAAAGGGTCGTAAAAGATGCAAGCTTATAGTTATTTCCACTCACATATTTAACAAAACTCGTTAAATATGCAATATAAAACTTGTATGACGTTTTATACACCACTGATGTGCGTCATTTATGTGCAATAAATAAAAGGGCCACCCAGGTAGAGGTTTAGGTAGAGGTAGGCGTGTTGAATTAAATATTTCATTAAAAAGCTTTAAGGGATATATTGCAAAAATATTAAGGTTATAATAAAATGAATTTGTTAGTGTAGAAGTTTGGAAAAAATATCGATTTTTTTAAGTAATAGTGATAACAATGCGCATCTAATATTCCAATTGAACATTTTAAATTCCAGAAAATTCTACTTTTAAAAAGCAATGTACCTACATGTCCTACATGGTTGATTGATAATTAATTAATTAAATGATAAAGGAATTTTAAAAGCATCTCTTCTCAACCAATATAAAATGTATGGGTTTTTATAACGTTTTAGTAGGCGCAAGAAAATGCGAATTTTCTTTAAATTTGGGATATCCACCTAATGAGTTAATGCAAGCCTTAACATTAATGTATATGAAAACTGAGAACGTCGCCTCTTTTAGCAATTTGTAAAGTTTTAATTAATTAACTTCGTGTACAAACTTGTGTTTTAAATAAAGGCGGTTTATGAAAAATTGTTGTTGTATGAACAATCAATATTTTTAAAAGATAGGAAGAAATATGTCCCAAAAGTAATAGGTAATCGATATGCCTACTCGATACAATTTTAATAAAGCCATTTTCCCACACAAACCGGAATGAGTTGTAGAACTTTTTCTAAACGTCACGCGTTGACGTACTTTGTTTTTGTTTTGGAAAATTTGTAAAATTCATCGCACATGGCACATTTTTTTATGGAAACAGCTTATTTCAAAAAAGCAAGTGGGGAGAAAATAGGTATGGTAAGAATCACGTAACCTTTCGGGCGAGGAGCCGTTATTGCCAAGTATATTATTTGAATCGTATGGCGACCTTTGTTAATATACAAAGACTATACGTATGTATAGTGTAAGACTGTCATAACTTATGGGCGAAATGCCCTTCATTGGGTGCCGGGTCACGAGGGAATTGAAGGAAACGAAATAGCTGACGAACTAGCTAGAACAGGCTCAAAAGCCCTCCCGATTGGACCCGAACCATTCTGTGGACTATCTAGAACACATAGAAAGGCGGAGATCCAAAAATGGGAAACTGAGAACAAAAATTCTCACTGGAACAACGCACCAGGACAAAGACAGTCGAAGAAATTCATTAAGTACTCGACCACGAATGCTAAACAGCTTCTTCTATTATCAAAGAACGAAATCAGACTAATCACGGGTCTGTTTATGGACACTGCCCAGTGAGGTATCACCTAAAGAAACTGGGATTGGAGGATAGTGACTTATGCAGACTCTGTGAATCGGAGATTGAATCCACCGAACACGTTCTCTGCAATTGCGATGCATTAGCTCGGCTTAGGCTGAAACACTTGGGGCAGGCTCAATTGACGCCTGAAGAAGTGAAAAGTAAACGTCTCAGGGACATTCTATGGTTCGCTGGCAAGATTGAATTCCTGAGAACATAAATACGAGTAGGGTTATGAACAAAAGATCAACACTGGTCGCAGTTCTGTAAGGCTTAGAAGCCAATCGACCCCTATGTACAATACAATACAATATGGGCGAAATGTGACCAAAAATCCCCGCTAAGGAAGATGTCGCTAGTCACCGCAAGCATTTTTCGAGTGAATAAGATAGCTTGTCGAGGCGGCAGCAACGAAGAAAGGGATTAAACAAGCTTACTCTTTGAGGGATTTTAAGCGATTTTGACCTTAAAAGCCTTTCACATCTTTTTATATAGGTAGGTTTCGATAGTCTCTTACTGTAGGATCTTCGGTTAAAGCTTGTTATTTTAATATTTTTCTCATAACACAAACACATCCTGTCACATTAAAACACTAGCCATTCTGACCATACCTATAGCGCGCGTAAAAAGTATGGAACGAATAAAATATACTCTTGCTGCATAGAAATATCAAAAAACGTTTGGACACGTCAAATTGATCTAAATCAAGACAAACATTTTCCGACGCTTTCCATTTTTCTACCCTCTACCCTCTTCTAGCTGTGACGTCATCAAAGATTTTTTTAAATTTCAACCTTATATTTTCTTTGTCGGTTTGGTCAGATTATAAAATTCTGATGTTAGCAATACGCACTTATTCGCCCTTTGGACTCACAGTTTCGAGGATATTAATTTGTAAATGTATAGAGAGTGTGAGTGGTGGTATTTTTCAATGATATTTTCGCAAAGTTAAAAACTTTTTAATGGGAAAACGATGCTGGCTTGGTTTAATATCGATTCTAAAACTCACAAAAAAACATTTTCTAGTTTTTCCAACGAAAATTATTTCACTTGATCGTTGATAATCTGCCAATTCTAATTTTACAATATATACGCGCAATTTATCCTTCCTTTATGTAACGTGCGAGAAAAACACAAAAATTAAAAAGTTTTGTTTATACCATCGATTTTACGTGGGCGAATATTAAAATTTGTCAAAATATAAATATTAATTATGCTGTAGTGCAATGACCTAAAAGCTTAACATTTTCAGATCCCTTATTAATATGGAACTTTTTATAATTAGAATTACGAAACAGGAAAATGCATATTAAAATCAATGTCAAACCTTTTAATAGCTAAGCCAGATTCATAATAATAAGAGAAAAACAAGTTGACTCCAGCGAAACACAATTAATTGAAGGAAAGTTTTTCCACTAATATTTTCACAAATTTACAAAATTTTGTAAAATAAAACAGTTCAACTACGTTTAAGTAGTTTTTAGTTAAGTTAGATTCTCAATTGGAAATTTTTGAAGTTTTCTCATTTTCATGAGAAGCCTTTTAAGTTATCTAAAAGTTTTCTCGTAAAAAGTTATACTTTTTCTTTAAATGTATATATGATCATTGATTAATGTCCTCAGTATTCACTCCAAAATATAGTTAATATTGTTATTATGTTATATAACCCCTTCGTAACTCTTGTGTACAACTCGGTACAATATCTTTAGCTTTAACGTTTTCGCTAAGCACTTTTTCTAAAAATTTTCTTAGTTTTTAGAATCGACATGTGCACTAGACAGACATTCTGCTCATAACCCTGTCAATTTTATTTACTCTCTCAAACAAATTAAAGTTTTTGATTGTGGAAGAAGAGGGGAAAAGATAGAGTATTAGGCAGTCTCAATTTCGTAAGAAGTCTTAGAAAGCAAATGTAATTAAGTTTTCATTGCTTAAAATAACAATTGGGTACAAAATAAGTTCCAACTTCTAGAAACTGAAAATTATTTATTAAGCACTCATTGTTTTGCCGGTTTTTTGTTATTTAAAAAAAAATCTCTCCGGAGCGGTGAAAACCTAATTGTTGTGAAAGGCTGTTACTAACTACGTATTATGTAGGACAAATTTTGTGGAAATTCTTTTTTAGTCAATCGACTTTCGATTGAGAAAAAAAGCTTAAAGTATTTACTTTTCTGAAACGACTAACCGCCCATTTAAATTAGTAAAAAAAAATCAATGTACGTTACGTATCAGTGCTATTCTGCTATTTAAATACGTTGATTTAAAAAGCAAGATGAAAATTCGTTTAACCACGAACGAATTTTAAAAATAAAACAAAAAGGATCTTTAATAGGATTTTTAATCAAATTGTGATTTTCAAACCATTAAGCTTTGTGTTGCTTCTTTATAAATTGAAGTATCGATAAAAGAGACTTTTCCAACCTGTTACGTTACGTTGTGGTTTGCTAGTTCAATATCTATATAGTAATTTAAAAATTGATCCTGCAAAATTATAAAACAATTTGTGCAGCTTCTATACACAAACTAGGAGAAAATTCAAAAACGCTGTGAATACGACGAATTAGAAGGCTGTGGGACTGTGGTTAGTGTGGGTAGCGCGCCATGGCGTGGTGATTCTACTGAAGGATCGAATGCCACCACCGCTGCTGATCCTGGCGCCAAGTTTCGGTGCCTAGCTTGTACCTGATTCAAGGAAATAATAGTTTGCTGACATGAAACCAAAACGAAGGAGGACTCTAATTCTAATAAAATAATCTATTTTTCGAATCCCACAAAGTTAGTAGATATCATTAAAACAATTCCACTTAAATTAAAACTTTCTAGATTTGATATTCCTACGTTTTATTTACCCTGTTAATTATTAACCTATAATAATTTCTTTGTTACACGTATTTTCCTATTTGGATTCTATTAATTGTTAATTAAAATAATAATCCTCGAAATGAAAACAATATAGAATTATAATAGAAGAAGCGAACAATGTACGATAACTACACTAAATACAGGATGCCTCAATAGTAAGCCACAGCACAGTAGAAAATGTATAGGTACTGATTTGCTATTGGGTCTGGTCATGCATGAAGGTGGAATTTTGTCTTCATGAATGTGCTTGAAGTAGTTAGGAATTAAAAATACTAAAAGTCCCCAGTCCTAGCTACATGGTTACCTATTGGTAGGAAAGGGGTGGAAAGGTCCCATTTTTGGGGCTTTTGCTCATATCTAAAAAACGGCGAGTCCTAGAAAATAAATTAATCTTACAAAAATGAAAGAAAATAAAATTTGCTACAACATTGTATCTATTCATTTTTTCTCTAGTCCTTATAGTTTCCGAGATTTCTGATCGTAAAAAATGTTAATGTATGAAAAAAAAATTTGTCTCACGTTTTTCGTGAAACATTTACCTCTAGCACCTCTGCCCTTCGTTTTACAGTAAAAGTCTTCAGTAAAGAAGTTGTAGAGCATTAAATTTCCTTTACTATTTTACGATAAAGCAAAAATGTTTTATTGGTGTTACGCACAGATGCATACGTGCAAATCAATAGACATAATGTTAACCTTATCTCGCTATTGAGCCACCCTGTAGAATCTTTTTTCAACTTTTTTTATAAAATAAAGTTAACTTATAAACCAATAAGAGAATGTGACACAAAAAAAGCTCAATTAGATTCAAAATTTTAGAGACAATGGTGCTTGCAGCTTACGAGCTAACACAAACGAAATTAATTCTAAAGTTGAGCTCTTCCTGTTATTAAGAAGTAAATCATGATTATGTGATGGAAATCAAAGTTTGGGGCACAATAGGAGGTTAATATCATTTTCGAGTTCTCAGAATCACACCTACTACTACAGCTCGCTCGATCTAAAAATTAATTACGACGTCGTCTTAATCCTGCCATTATCTCCTTATTACCTAGAATGTAATAATTTACAATTTGAACCAACCTTTTTTTTATTTAATTAAACGCTTATTAATTTTCGTGTTTTCTTGTTTAAAAGATTCCAAAATGAAAAATAACCGGTAATGAGCATTTTAATATGGATTTAAAAATTTATAACGTAATTTTTGGGATTATTAACTTAATTTTATTAATCGCGTTCAGACAATTTTAATATTAAATTTTTTAGTTCGCAAGTGCAGTGGTTTGCACCACTCGCTCCTTTAAGCAGAAACTGATAACCCTGGAAAGCCAAAACTGAACATCTTCAATATAATTCTCTCTGTTTAGCAAGACTGAATAAGAAAGTACAAAGGAAATTAGCGAAAAAGAATTTATAACGTCAAATAATGTAAATTCCTATGCCTGCCCTGTGAGGTAATATTTGCAAGCATAAATGGTAGGACCGCTACGAGCGAAACCAGAAAATAAACCATGTAGATATGTTGATATTATAGTATTTAATATTATAAGCAAGGTAAAACTGTTTTTAATGGCGCAAAGAGGATTATGACTGGCGAGCCGCACAGGCGAGCCTGTCACTTCTTTGAGCCTGTCACCTCTTTGAGCCTGTAAAAACAGTTACCTAGACTGTGTATAATGCTTTAACGTCGTGCGTAGAAATTTAGACACACGACCGTGCACAACGGCAAAGCTTAGTTAGTACAACTAGTTAGTAAGATATTTCGTTCGCGTCAAACCGCCCTAAGAATATGGTGTAACTCTAGGTTAAACAAAAAAAGAATTTTCTGGAATGGAACTTCACAGACAGACGTTTCGAAAAGAGGACATCTTGATCTGTTTTCAGACTTTGCATGCATTTTTCCATGGTGTTATAGCGTATTCAATTGGGACCGCACCGACACAGAGCCAGTGCTGTTTTGCACCGGTGGTGCAGGTGTATAGATGGGTGCTCTGTTGCGGGGCAACACCAATAAAATACGTAAAACTGGGATAGTGCAAATAAAACTGCACTGGCACCACGCTGGTGCAACCAATCAAATACGCCATTAGTTTCAAGAGTTTCTAATATGTTTATTGACTTGCTGTATACACTTGTTACAACACATTTCTTCCCTGAGCTAGATTTACGCATAGGCTGACTAGGCTGACACTCATTTAAACATATATCACACCAATTAAATAAAGTTTGCTCTCAAAATTCTTTGAGACTTACGAGATTTTCAAACCTATCCCGTTAATTTGAATTGTCAACTAACTCTCTAACTTTGTAACCCTCTAAATGGCAGCAAATGTCAGAAAGTTGTCAAAATGCAATCTAGGCAGAAAAAAAGTTACACACTCATCTTTGTATTTTCTGCTCTTCATTGATCTTGAACCGTAGCTTATTCAAACTTATTTTTATCTCAATGAAAAGTTAGTCGATTAATCGGTGTCGCAATTTTGACTCTAAAGGTACGTTTATACTAGAGATTTTATTCATTACATTTCTCTCAGATGTCGGAGAGAAACTTTTTGAAGTGTTTATACTATGACATAAATGTAACTGAATTAAGTGCTGACATTTTTGGTTGAGAGAAGATGTCGATATTTAATTACAATTTTGTTTAGACTAGAGATAGAAAAATAAAAATCTTTCCATGATTGAATCATTGTCATGATTCCATTGACCAGATGGAGTCAAATTAGACTGAAAACAGCATAAACTGCGAAGTACCCACGCCTTGAATAAATTTTAAAGCTCAAAGTTTGTAAAAAAAAGTGTGCATTTGCCTCATCATTTTTTAAACCACTTCTTGTTAATTCAATTTTCATAATCTTAAAAAGAATCTTTCTTTCATAATTTTTGGTACAAATACTTACACTTCTGATAAAATTATTGGTAACATGATAACTACACAACAAGTTTACGAAAAAAATATTTCAAAAAGGCATGATGAAATTCTTATTAACATTTATGTGTCAACAACTAATGAAGCACTTCTATCTCATAAACTTCAAATTTGGCACCTGTGTATACGATTTCCTAAAGATTTATGAAAAAGTTGTCAAGTTCTGAAAACCTCCCGGAGGACAAATTGAAGGGGGGTAACACTCCCGTTTTTTTAAGAGAAAATCAGACCTATATCTGTGGATCCTGAAAGTGTAATATACTCGTACAATAACACCAAATTTCAATTTCTTAGGACGCCTAAAAGTGGTTGTGATTGAAAGTAACATCATCTTAGGAATTAGATGAAAAATAATATTACTGAGAAGAACTAACTCAAAAAAATGTGCATTTGCCTCATCATCTTTTTAACCAATTCTTGTGATTTTGAGTCACAAGCACTATTAAGCATCCTAAGAACTTGAAATTTGATGTCATTATACATTGCATTCTAAGGATCCCTAGAAAGGTCTGAATTTTTCTAAAAAAGTACGGCGGCGTCCCCCCTCCCCCCTTAATCGGCCCCGGAGGATTTTCAGGACTTGAAGACTTTTTTTATAAATGTTGAGGACATGATATGCACTGGTGCCAAATTTTAAGTTTTTGAGATGCCTAGAAGTGCTTCATTAGTGTTATTGAAACGTAAATGTTAATAAGAATTTCATCACGCCTTTTTGAAATTTTTTTCCCGTAAACTAGTTGTTTAGTTACTAATTATTAATTAATTAATTTACTTAATTTTTCACTTGCTTATTAGCGAGAGCTTAAACTGTTTTAAATCGAAACTCTCGAGAGAATGATAAAAAGTAGACGACTATTCTACTTTTGATATATCTATCCGAGACCTGTTAAAACTTGTCTCAGTACCGTTTACACTTACGACATTTTATCTCAAGTAATATATCTCAACTAGGCTACGTTCGTCATTGAGCTCCGAGCGCTCGGAGTGATCTAAATTACAATCTACGCGTTCGCGATTAACATTTGGAGCAGCTCGATTGCGTTTTTCATTGCAATCGCGGAGCGCTCGATATGCTCGGACTGTTTAGGATCGAGCAAAAAGATTTACCACCACTCACTTTTTCGATACGTCAAAAGCTACCGCTAATATTTGAAAATTTAAATTAAATTGTGATTTGCCTTTAACTTTGCGGAAAACAAACACATATAAAAAACAATTTTTTTAAACATTTATTTTTTATTTGTATCTGTATAAACTAATTTATAATAATTAAAAAATATAAATTTTAATGAATTATTATGACCGGCCCTCTACAGGACGTCTCTACAACTAATCGATAGCTCTACGCGTTCGTCATTAGCAAATATACCACGGATAAATCTGCGGGATCTGCCCCAATCTACAGATGGTAATGACGAACGTAGCCTATCAATCTGTATGAATAAAATCTCCGATACCTTCTATAAGCAAGGTTTACACTTATTACATTTTATTCTAGAGAGAAATGTAACGAATAAAATCTCTAGTATAAACGTACCTTAACGGTGTAGTTATAGTAGAGCTGCGATAAGCGCTAAGAGCGAAACTTAGCGCCTTTAGCCACTATTATCGGTTTCTCTCTAATCATCGCTCTTAGCGCTTATCGCAGTCCCAACGTAAACGTAGCCTAAAGGTTAGCGCTCATTACAGCTCATGCATCGCAACGCAAAAATCCGTCTGGGTCATTTCAATGCATTTTAGGCGGAATTGTGCGTAATCCGCTTCGGTTTGACTCTCGTCGTCACAGTGTGCGATGGATCCACGCAATGGACGTAAATTTTTATTTCTAAAAATACAAAAATGTTGTGAAGTGATCGGGCGGATTTTTGAGTTGTAATGTGCGCTAACCATAAAGGTGTAGTTATGTTGGAGCTGCGATAAGCGACGATTAGAGAGAAACAGATAACAGATAGGCAATGGGTGCATTCACCGGACGTAACAGTTGTGGAGCAGCTACCAAACCGTTCGGTTTCTAACCCTTGCTTTGGAAACGTGTGCAGGGCAGTCGCCATTTTAATCCAGCGCATTTCATTTGCGTTATCTTGAACTATCTCGATACCTGCTCGCTTAACAAAATAAACGCATAATAGTGGCGCTAATGATGTAGCAGTTCGTAGCTGCTCCACAACTGTTACGTCCGGTGAATGCACCCATTGTTGCAATGTTCTTAGCGCTCATTGCAGCTCCAACATAAATTCGCCCTGCTTTAAAGCTTAATTCTATAATTATATTTTACGTGTAACGGTGTAATTACTGTAATTATTAAAGTGCAGTTTTTATTAAATTATGCAATTAATACATTGTTCTTATGCAACACTAAAATTCTTACTTCTGTTGGATTTGAAGAATTAAGTGCAGCTTGTACTTTACTTATTGTAACGGACATAATGACATTAAATTCTTTCCCTTAGTAAACTGTGGGAGATTTTAAAATTTTTACAGGGTTGGCCAAAGTCTGGTTAAGAAAAGAGTTATGTAAGATTTTGAATCTTGTGAACATGTGCTGCTTCCTTAATTTAATAAGTTTAAGAATCTAACTGATTAGATATCAGCTTTCTTAAGCTAATATGGTCGAAATCACGAAAGATGTTGAGTTGGAAATTGAAGTAATTATAATTTATCCAACTTTAATGATGACGTATGAAATATGATATAGCAAGCTTTAACAAAAGTCACCTGTACGATTCAATATAATACTTGTGAGTAACGTGTACCTTATATTTTCTTAGCGCATCTCCACCCCCTAAAACTAAAACCACTACCACCAAACCCTAAAACTGTGATTTTGACTATAGCACTTTTCTTCTAGCAACGCCGACGAAGATCTTTTATGTAATATATTTCGTTGTTCTATGAGCTTATAAAATTTTTTATCTATTTTTTTAAATCTATTTTTATTTAAATAGTATTTTTTGTGCGTCATTTAATTATTTTAAATAGCAAGTCAGCTCTTGTAACACCTCGTTGAAAAACTTCAATGTGTAGGCATTATTTAAACTGGAATAAACCATCCAATTTAGAATGATACACTTGGTTCTGAAGTTTTGACAAATAAAACAAAAATTTTATTAATTTTCGTTATTAACAACTCAGTCAAATTATTGTACTAATGTCATATTCAGGTAAACAATTATAAATATGATGCCCCTATGTCGTAATAAACATTCAAACTATTCTCAACTTTGTTAACTTTAGTTTGATGCAGTGAAAAATTTTCGATTTTCTCAAAAAAATTTAAAAAAATAAATTAGAAATAACAATTAAAAATAATTGAATTTGTAACTTTTGGTCGTCCCTGTATAAATTTTATGACACTTTTAATCTATTACGGTAATGCAGTTTAAATAATTCTATTCTGCATCCCTTTTAAAGCATCTTACTTGATGGGGAGAATTAAATATCGCGTTTTAAAAGGCCAATCCCACACAGTACGTTAGAAATCTGCAAATTAGTTCCTAACGATATTAATGTTTGAACATTAAATTTTTCCAATAACGCGTTATATTAATGTTTCTATTAAAAGCACCAAATTAGTAAATTCGAAACTAGAACCTCATTGAACGGATATTTAATTCAAAATGTTTACAATAAGCTTTACAATATTACAATAACATAGTAAAATAAAAGAGCGATTATAGGTAGTACCTACATTTACTTCGTGATTAGGGTTCGTTACATTAGCCCTTATTGTATCGAAGCATCAATTGCATGGGTACTTGTAGTAATAAACCCTTTACAACGGCGCCCGAAGATATCCTTTACTTATCCAACACACGAAGTCGTGTAAGCTTTGCAACGATTTGGAAAATTAGAAAGTTTCGTAATTTTTTATGATGAGAATATCATTTTCCGTCATACAGTAACTTCTTCTGTCTGTCTGTCTGGCTGTGTTTTAACACGGTAACTTGCTAATATTAGGTGCGAGTCGCCCACGTCTACTAGCAACATTTTTCAAACACATACTACGCAGTTTTGCAACTAAAAACGCCAAATTTTAGACCGGGTTCTGAAGGGAAGTGAGTTTGCAAAATATGAGGACCGCGTTCTGTCAACGGATTTGAGTTTGGGAGGTATCAAACTTCCATATTTTCGATGTTGCCAGACAGTCTAATGGGGCAATCAATAATGGTGGCCGGTCGAAGTCGTAAGACTTTTTTAATAACCACATTTTAATTTTTTTTCTACTTAACGGTTAGGTTGACGAAATTTTTCAAGAGGGATAATTTATGCAGAATTAAAATACGAACGAAATGGTGTATTTAAATGTTTAAATAGTAAAAGTGGTGGCGAAGAAGAATAATTTTTCGTGATTTTGGGAAGATGTTGGTAAGAGCAATTTTTTTTTCTTAAACGGTCGATAACATCACTGTGCATGTGCTGACAAAATATCCGAACTCAATTTTGATCAGAAGGCACTTTTAATAGAGTTATTTTAGACCAAAAGGAGCATCACCTGAGAGAAATCCTCTCCTATGAATTTTGATGAATTTTTTTTTATTGAGTTCTCAATACCTTAAAAATCAAAGTTTATACTGTAAAAAATTGTGCATTTGCCTCATCATTTTTTGAGTCCAAGTTTTAAAATGTGATTATTAAATATGTCTTAAGACTTTGACCGACAACCATTTATGACTGCACATTCACCGTCGTTTATAAGCCGTTTATGATGATGAAAGTGTTGATCGAACTCTTATGCCAATGGTGGGTAATTTCGTTGAATTCTGTTCAGGCTCTTGGTCAGTAGATATTTTTATGGAATAAATTCTTCTCGAATTTAAGAAGGGCATTTAAAAATAAAACCTTTAAATTGCATCGCATTGCATCGCCTATGATAACAGATACGCAGTTAAGGACGCAGTGAGATCGTGGATCAAGGAAAGACCGCTAGAAGTCTTAATTGACGAGATGAGAAAATTGGTTCGCCGTTGGGAGAAATGCATAGCTGCAAATGGTAACTACGTTTAAAAGTAAAGATAGGTGCTTGTCGCTAATAAATATTCATGAAGTTTCATACTTTTAACTTTTGGTGTTTTATTCGAATATCTCTTTCCGACTGCGAGTTAAAACGAGTGTGCGTATCACTTATTGGCGTACCCCGTATCTTCCAACTTATTAAAATCGAATTCTTAACGGATTTAATTAGTAGGTAAGTGGTGATTGTGAATAAAATTAATTATTCCTAAAAATTAAGTTTTTCTACATAAAAATTTTCAACAAAATCTCGAAGAAAATTTTTAGATATTTTTAATTTCTTTACAGGCTTCATCTGTCGCCAAACAGTCTCCAAATATAGTTACTCGAAAATTTATGATGAGATAGAACCGCCCTTAACCGAATGAATGATGTTTAAATTTTCCAGATTTTGGTGATTTTATGCAAATTAATTTTTGACTGCCTATATTACAATAAATTTTAAAGTATCGTATGACTACGGAAAGAAAAGCTTTCCCTGTCTATTATAATTAAATAGCGAAACTTTTAATTTGCATTATATTCTTTGATTTAATATGCATATAAATTGTGCCGCTTCAATTATGTAGCTGCACAAATTACTTATACATATGATACAAACATAATTGGTATATCAGTGCGCATGTTAGCTGTCGTTGCTATCGATACGTGACGTCACATTCTCGAACCTGACGTCATGTTCAAAGTAAATGCATGTTTGGATTCAGGGCTGACATTTTAACGAAATTATTTCGCCTTGGCTGGGCGAAATCAATGCGTCAGAACAAAAATGTGTCCGGTCGCATCTCGTCGCATCAATTTTAGTGATAAAAAGAGAGAAAATACGCGCTCCCTCTAAATGTGTACTGTGCCTATGGTTTCCATCGAAATAACATTCCTACTCCCTTTACCCTAAGCTTTTCATTCGGTGATCGAACAATACCTACGTTTGTGTTTTGATGAGTTTTGTGGATAGTGCTTGACAATAGTTATTATAACCCATTTTATATCCAGCAAGTCGCAAGAGACAAATAAGCGGATTTACCTTAGAAAATTTAGAAAATTGCATGGCAATTTGACATTCAATTAGATTAAGACTTGAGGAAAATGATTCAATAAATTTTTCGTCGAATAGAAGAAGCGGAGGACAGGTGACGCTCCATCGAAAAAAATTAGTTGAAGAAAGAAGAAAGGGTGTAGTAGCCTATTTAGACTATCCGTTCAGTTTTTAGATGTAACCGTGTAGTTCCATGAATGAGCTTTTAAAAGATAAATTACGACACTCGCCTGTGACTGGTGTCAGCCACTCATATTAAAACCAGTCGCACATTAAAAATATTTCATAAAAATTTTCATAAAGATGTCACATAACGACAGATTTTTATAAATATATTTATAAAAATATGTCGTTATGTGGGTATACTACACTGTCATATTTTACGGATTGTAGAATGTGTTGCATAGGCTGCATAACCTCCAAGGACAAATAAATACATTTAAATACGAAACATGTGCCACCAGACAATAAAGCAAGGCGCACGCTCGTATCAAAAACCAATAGAATTCGTCCTTTCATCAACAAAAATAGAACCCTTTGTAGTTATGTGACGTCACATCTAAATATTTACGTGAAGTCGCATAATCTCATAAATACAGTTTTTATAAAAACTTCGTAAAATATAGCCGAGCACACTGTCAAAACCAGTTTTATAAAAATTTTTATGAATACTTTTGTGAAAATATTCGTAGTCTGCGGGGTATTTTACACGCTCGTTGAATATTATTTTATTTTCTTACACGAGGAGGAAATTAAATTGTAATGAGATTTAAAGTACTTCATACAAATTTATATAGAAGCGAGTGTAACGTGTGATAAGACAAGGTGAGATCATTTTGACAATAATGTTGAATATTACTACCTGTTGTTATTGACAACTGACTAGAGGGACCTATAATTTCGTTAATAAAAATCCCGTGATAGATGACATTCATGATACTTATCGAACAAAATTGACGAAAACTTTTTTTGTACCACCACATTGACTAATCCCTCAAAATAGAAAGTAATGCCAGCCTTTTTTTAGCTCAAGAGAGCAAAAATAATAAAACAAAAGTACATATACATACTTGGTAGGGGAAAGTGGGTAAATATCGACTTTTGTCCAATATTGACCAGTGCCCTACAGATCTGCGTAAGCGTAAAAAAATAAAATTATGCGTACTATATCATTTCTTGGTTCATGTTTCAAACATTGGCTACTTATAACAAATGTTTTTGTCGCACATGCGCTTTACAGTGCTAAAAAATAATTATAATTATACTCCAAGAATAGTATTTTTTACAACATGAGATGAAACATCAGTTTTTTTCGTGAAATAGAATTTAATTCAAGAGCCCCGTAGGGGCGAGTGAAGTAATCTTTCGAACGAAAAAAACGGATTTCATCTCGAGTCGTAAATGCTATTTTTTCTACGACGATAATTAGTACATTTTAAAATAATTCTTTTTACTAAAATTTAAACTGACATTTCAGTAGAGATTTTTTAAAAAGCCGCTAGATGACACCAAGTGACAGCAATGTCACTTTTCAAATAAAATTGGAATTTATTTAAATTTAAATTATAAAAGTTGTAAGAGCCATTTATTAAATTTCAAATTTATCAATTAAAACAATTAATTAACTAAAATCGCAAACTTCGAGCTCGTCTTACATCGGACATTTTACGTCATCTATCAACATTCGCTTGTACTAAAACTTTCTCTCACTAGAAACGAAAATGCTATTTTCGTAACGAGTAAGTGATGACGAAATGCTTAGTTTCACATATGAGAGTAGAAAAAAAGAATTAACTAAAGTCAAAAAAATAAAAAAAACAAACTAAAAAATAAGCTTTTACGGTTTTCTTTATTATATGTTGCTGCGTGGTTTTAAAGTAAAAAAACTTTTTTAATAGAAATAATTGCATATTTCTATTTCTAATCAATAGATAGCTATGTTTTTAACAATTTGAGTTAAAGAAAAATGAAACGAACAATCGGTCTTTATTATACTTTGGAAAAAGTCCTCACCACAGCTCATGGGGTAATATCGACCATCTCCGTCGATATTAACCCTCCATTCAACGGGTGAGGCCTGTCAGTCCAAGCAAAAGTGAAAATTGTGTGTAACTTAAAAAAATAAATACTTTTTACTGTAATATTCTATCTATCTTCTTAACTTGTAATAACTCATATCATCAGCATTTGCTTTTCAAATTTTTTCAAAAAATGAATCCTCTAGGACACAGTTTGTTCTGACAGGCCTCACCCGTCGGTTCGTGTAACTTTGTGATAACCGATTATTTTTGTTATAAAGCATTATTTAAGCGCAAAATTTATTTGCAGACCATAAAAAATAATTGGTTTTAAGTTTCAATGCTTGTTTGTAAATTTTTTGTTTAGGTGACAAGTGCAACATAAGCAAAAGTTCTTATTATTTTTCCAGTTTTGTAAGGCTTGGTTATGTATTTAGTACATTGAAGCCTGCTATTTCAGTGAAGTTTAGGCCCTTGCAGTTTGTGTTGAGAATTTTATAATTTTCTGCTTATTTGATCAATATTCTAAATATGTATTATAGTCCAATCACATTAAACATTGGACCTCTAACTAATTAGTAACAGGACGGGACCACTTTTAAAAATTTTCATTTGGTGAGTAAAAACAGGGAAAAAAAAGTCTACCGTTTTTTTTTGCATACATACAAAGTTATAGGCCATTGAAGAAAAAGAGGGTGTTCTGCAGTGCTTTTTTGCAAAATACTTGAAAAGGAAACCAAATATCGATAAAATGTGAAGGACCAATCTTGTTGAGCATAAAATTACTAACAAAAAATATGTGACATGTTTTGAGTTTTGACAATCTATTAAGATGGTACGACCGTTTTCTTAAAGTAGTCATTTTTCCAAATTGTTAATTAACAAAATAATGTTTTAACCTATTTGCAACGCAATTACAATTCTGAAAAAATTCACCTGTTATCTGACATTGTTAGAAAAGATATTCTATGAGTTTCAGATTGTTTCAAGCTCATTTGCCTAAATTATGGTTTTTTATTCATTAAAAAAATGAATTTTTTTTCCGTTCTAGTTTTTTGCAGGTTTTACATCTTTAGAATTGGCTGAGACTAATTAAACTATGATAATCTTGTTCCTTATGAAATTTCCGACAAAAATTGTCCTCTCCAATTTTCTGTGTCGTCATTTGTTTCTGTTTTATTCGCGTGCAAACTTGAAAATTAGTGTGCACGCGAACACCAACGCTAGATATCTATTGTTAGGCTACTTCTTAATTTTTATTGCCTGTTTCATCATTCCTCGATCTCCATTGCTTCGTCGTTTTTAGAATCAATGAATGGTTTTCTCTTGCCCATCGTCTTTCTCAATTTCTTCGTCACTGATACCACTCATTCGGTCACCTTCAATAACCTCTCGGGCCTGATCCTCGACAACTTTTTGAATAAGATTATCGTCGTCTTCTTTATCTTAGAATTCTATTTCTGAACTTATTCGATTGGTACACGACGTTCCTTGACAAGAAAGACATGCTGGAGAGTATCTTAAACAGGATTTGCAGCATTCGCACGCTTTACCACAAGATTCTTTGCATTTGCACGATATTACTCTCGGGTATTATTCACGGGTACTAAAACTAGTCTTAATGTTGTCATAGTTGACATGAGACCATCAGACTGTGTTAGTTTCCAACCCCAATTGAGAATTGTTTGAATTATGGATCTAGCCATTTCAGCATTTGAAAGTAGACTCCCTGGAAATACTGTCATGTTGGTGCCATCATTGGTGGTAGCTTTGCAAAAAAAACTTCAACGACGACAACATTGAAGCCAGCTCCCGATGAATTACTGAGAATAATATTGCGCAAATGCAAAGGATCTTGTGGTAAAGCGTACGAATGCTGCAAATCCGGTTTAAGATGCTCTCTAGCATGTCTCTCTTGTCAAGGAACGTCGCTTACCAATCGAATAAGTTCAGAAATAGAATTCGAAGATGAAGAAGACGACGATAATATTATTCAAGAAGTTGAAGGTGACCGAATGAGTGTTATCAGTGACGAAGAAATTGAAAAAGACGATGGACAAGAAAAAAGCTTTCATCTATTCTGAAAACGATGAAGCAATGGAGATCGAGGAATGATGAAACAGGCAATAAAAATTAAAAAGTAGCCTAACAATAGATATCTAGCGTTGGTGTTCGCGTGCACACTAATTTTCAAGTTTGCACGCGAATAATTAAGAAACAAATGACGATACAAAAAAGTGAAGTAGACAATTTTTGTCGGAAATTTCATAAGGAATAATATTAACATAGTTTGATTAGTCTCTGCCAACTCTAAAGTTGTTAAAACTGCAAAAAATAAAAATGGAAAAAAAAATCCTTTTTTTTAATGAAAAAAAAACATAATTTAGGCAAATGAGCTTGAAACAATCTGAAACTCATAGGATATCTTCTCTAACAATGTCAGATAACAGGTGAATTTTTTCAGAATTGTAATTGCGTTGCAAATAGGTTAAAACATTATTTTGTTAATTAACAATTTGGAAAAATGACTACTTTAAGAAAACGGTCGTACCACCTTAATAGATTCTCAAAACTCAAAACATGTAACATATTTTTTGTTAGTAATTTTATGCTCAACAAGATTGGTCCTTTACATTTTATCGATATTTGGCTTCCTTTTCAAGTATTTTGCAAAAAAGCACTGCAGAACACCCTTTTTTTCTTCAATGGCCTATAACTTTGTATGTATGCAAAAAAAAACGGTAGACTTTTTTTTCCCTGTTTTTACTCACCAAATGAAAATTTTTAAAAGTGGTCCCGTCCTGTTACTAATTAGTTAGAGGTTGACCCCTATGAAAATCACTAAGCTGATTGGACTATTATGATAATTAACTTTATTTTCCTTCAATGTCCATAAAAAACAGTTTTCAATAAAAAATGTCAAAAAAGGATAAAAAATTTAAAATTAAAAAATAATAACTAACAAAAGGACCTACGCTTTAATTCTTCTGTAAAATAATGAAGAATAAGGTATATTTTCAATTAAAAAAATTTCAGTGCAATTCTTGCACCCTACTATTTTTTAGCTATAGATATAAAGTGAGTCTAACAGGCCTCACACGTTGGCTCGTGTGATTCTAGACCCACCCGTTGGATGGAGGGTTAAACTAAATGACTTTATATGTTGATTTATGCCTAGATGCCTAAAAAATATAGGAAAACATCTCGTCAATCTTGTATAAAATGCAATACGACAAAGGCGGTAGAAACCCTACAAGTATATGAACGAGGAATTAGAAAAGCGGCATAATATGTTCAATTTTTACAATAATTCTAAGAAGCATGGAAGTATACTCGACATATAAACAAAATTAAGATTTATTGAATCAAATTTCGAGATTTTATACAAACAATGCCTTAGGTGGTCGATATTCACCCACTTTCCCCTATAAATTCTTTATAGAAAACTTCAACTGGAAAACTGGCAATACTTATTCTAAATTTGAAACATTCGGTCGTACAAAAAATATTGTTTGGACCAGTGGCGTAAAATTCGATTTTGGCAGTAGTGTTTGTGTTTTCCTCTGCTGCGCCTCGAGAAACACCTGCAACACGTACTAACCAATATCTAAAATTTTACCCTTGATATGATACAAAAGTAACTATTTTATTTTTTAACCCCTTTGCTAATTATATTTTTCTACTCCTATACTGTAAGTGATTCAATATACATTTGCTACCTGTACTCTAATGATATTCATTACGATACAAATTTTTTTCATTAGGATACAAGTTTATAACCAATAGAAATGCAGCATTCCACCAATATCACGTATTGCCTTGACTATGACAGATCTAAAAAATTAATTATTTTTTGACAGTTAGTTAGAATTTTACTTTTTGCAATAAATTCGGTGATTATTATGATTGGCCGTAGAAAAAATAGCGTATGCAACTCGCATTTGATGGCTATTAAGACACTCGTATTCATTACGACACTCGCCAAGGCTCGTATCGTAATTCTCATACTTGTGTCTTAATAGCCATCATTAAATGCTCGTTGCATAAAATACTATTATACCATTTATATCATATAATAGTAGAGTAAATGCGGTAAATATGGCCTATGCGGCTAATATGGTCTACCCTGTTTACTCATGCATGACGAAACGCACATGCGTTAAGTGAGGTACATATCAATGATTCTTATCATTACAGTCATTTAACACATGTGCTTACCCAAGAAGTCGTGTACACTGTACAAGCTAGTGAATTACAAATTTTCTAATTTTTCTTGATTTGATGTTATTTTACTGTAAATGTATGTGTAAGATGTGTACTTATGTTTCTTAAAATAGATTATTACTATTTTTTTAAATATTGGAGATTAAAAAACAAATTTAAAATGCATTTTTTAAATCCGAATGTTAGCGTGTAATATGGACTACTACAATAACGTGGGATATTGTGGGGATGTTTTTTTGTAAAATATGGGCATACGAAGATTGTTAAGGCACAGAAAAATACTACTTTTTGAGCGAGTTTTGTACTGCAAATAAATAAATTAAGATGAAATAAAATTACGTCAAAAATCAATAGGTGGTCCATATTGCCAGACACATTTTCCACTTTTACAATTTGTAGTATTTTTAAAAATTAATTATTTTTCATTTTTAAATAAGAGTTCTTAAATATATTAAGAATTTAATTCTAATAAAAATATTATGTTGCAATTGTTCCTTTTGGTTTTATTCCCAAAAATGCTTATGGTGGTCCATATTTACCGCCCTTACTCTTATGGTATTAAGAGTTTTGACTGCTCAAATAATGCCTTCAAAAATGTTAAAAAAATTGGTAAAATGTTTTATAACAATAATGTAATTAATTTCCAATGTTTAAAATAACGACCAATTACGTAGAACTCTTCACGTTTTTTCATCACAAAAGAGTATCATGAAAATATCACCACCCCCGTCGTCTATAAGCATTAACCGCCATAACACACGAATGATTTCAGTTGAATTTAAGTGTAGGTATGTTTCTGATAATACAAGAATTTTGTAAGAAATTTATATAATTTATTTGCAAGTTACCTACATTCTTAAAATACCTTCTAAGTTCTTTAAAGCGACGAAAGAAAGTTTAAAGTTAAATAAAACATCAACATTAATCTTCTTTAAATTAAACATTAAACAAAATAACAGTACCAAAAATTAAGAATTAAGCTCTGAAAATTTTCTTTATAATAAACTAATTAATTATTAGAACAAAATTTCTTTTTGAGGCCAAAAGTGAGAATAAATTAACTCGACTTCATCTTACTTTCAAAGTTTATATTTTGATTGTATAACAAATTCTTTTGATAAAAGATTATTCACAGCGTTTAAAAGTTAAATTTGATGGTATTAATTTTGTATACCTACTACGTAGAAAAGGGGTAGGCGGAAAATGAAATTTGAAAAGATCAATTAAAAGTTTGAAAACGACATAATAAAATAAGTTGTAATAAATAATAATAAATAAGTAGATTGTTTCGTTTTAGTTTCGATTTATTTTCAAAGTTTGACTTTTTGAAACCATTTCTCGATTTCCCTAAGAAAGGTGTAGGTCGACGCAGTTCCATTCCCGATCCTAGCACGAGTTGTGTGTAACACTGTGAACCAAATAAATAATTATACCATGCAATGTCATTCTCGCTGTGTGTTCAAACTATAAAGCTTTATTTTATTAAAATTTTACACATCGCCTATTTTCAAGTAGAGTACTCACATAAGTTGCTTTTTTTGTAATTTTTTATTCGTTATTTTAGATTCAGTCACCCTTATGTACGATCCCGTTTAGAGAAGCTTATGGGGTCTAACGTGGTGAACTTGACCGATCGTGATTATATGCAACGCTTGCAAGAAAGGATAATTGAAGAATATGGAAACGAAATGAACAAACGCATTACTGCAAGAGAGGTATGTGGTTGCACTTAAAATATTTATTTTACCTAATTGGTAAGTCTTTTGTACAAAAATTAACAATTTTCGAAAAATGAGGTTGATGTCTGCAAAGTAATACATCAAGAGGAAATACAATTTTTTATTCTTGACATAGAAACGTCAACAGAAAACAGATTTTACAACATCGCCACATAATAAACATACATAAAGTTATTTTTTACTTTAAGCTCACGACATCGGTACCAGTCCAATTTCTAAGTTAGTTTTTTTTTAACATTTATTTTCTAACTACATGAAAAATTAAGAAATACGATAATACTTATTTGTAAGTGCACCTTTTAATAGAAATTTAAATTTCCATTTTATGCAAATTATAATAATTTTGTATAACATCCTCGAGTTGTCGAGTTGATGGTGTGACCTTTTTGTATACTTGTAAAGCTATTATTAATTGCTGAAAAAAGTATTGATCCGAAACTATTTTTAATATAATAAATAAAAGCTTTTTTTTTCAAATTATTTAATATAAAAGATAATTTGTGCAATTCATAATAACTGAGGTTGATGGATCGGTTGTGTAGTTGTTTAAAATGTTTTATTAAATAATGCCCTGTCATATTATGAAACATTGGTTGTTTACTAAAAATTCTTACATCGGTGGGTAGTTGTTGGGATTTGATTTTATAAATCGAACTTTCGTAATATAACCTGGTATAGCGTTACGGAAATTGGAATAACAAAATTATGGGGAAATATCATTGTTTGTACTGCTATATAAAATTTTATTTTATTACATGACAGAATAAGGGTAGAACTTTGCGCGCTCTAAAAATCCATTATTATTTAAATCAATTTTTTTACGCTTCTTTGCTAATAGTTTTTTATGTCTCTGTTTAAAAATGAAATCTCAGAAAAGGGCACATTAAAGTACCTTCTATTTACCTATAGCATATTCTAATATCTACCCACGTTCTACGCGTATAACATTGTTGTTATAAAAGATGTAGAGTAGGTGTATGTAATGTATCTAAAGTTAGACAAATTTACACTACTAATCAAATGCTGTAAAAGTTCGATATTTTTGCCAAGTTTCTACAGTTACTGAAAAAAACTGATAATCGTCAACTACAAAACCCCAACCGCATCCTTAAGAGACTATGGACTCATGAAGTTCATTAGCTATTTCTAAAAATGTATAATTTTGTCTGTTTATCTATTTGCATATTCAATCTTTAACTGGAAGAAGACTGGAGTATTATACCATGAGCTGATTTAGAATTTGCGATAAATTTTATATTTTAGTATAACTTGGTGACCCAGTAAAATTAAACTTAAAAAACTGAAAAGTAAGTAATTGCCAGCAGCGATTTCATTGCTGAAACATGATGGGCTGATTTTTTATTTCTTTGCTTGTCGTTAAATCCACCAAATGCACACTTCATGTAAAGTGACAGACAAACATTCCATTGCTATTGTCGGATTCGCTTCGCTACGCTATGGTCATCTGCCAAACACAGTTTGTTACGTCACACAAAACCGCTCTTGTGGCACAAAACTCAACAACACAACAAGAGGATCGATGTAAGAGCTCGCCAGTAGCCAGTTGAGAAGGCGTGGGAATAAGATAAAAGATAAGGGCGCCACACAGTTTAGCTCACACCAATCACACTCTCTACGAACTGTGAAAATAGACACAAATACAAAAAAACTAAATTGAATAACGTATATTAACATAAGCCGTAATTCGATCTTACGATTCACACAAAATCATACGTAGAAGTTAATTACGACTTCCACAACAATAAAAATAGATAATCAACAATAATTATCAAAGTGTCAATAATCACTTTTTTATAAAAGCAAAAGATATTGCAAAAACCAAGTCCTGTAAAATAAAAAAACGTACGCAAGGGTCGTCGACTGTACAGTCCCGGCTTCCGTAGTATAAAAATGTAAAAATAAATAATTTAATTAAAGTAAGTTAGCGTCCAAAAGTTCAATATCGAAGCTTAACAAAATTAAACAATTTACAAAAAAATATGACCTATATGATCATATGATCAATAAATTTATAACAATTATTTATACAACAATAAATTACTGAATTAAATTTTACGCACAAAAGCAAAGCTAGGTTAGTTAGGTAAAAATTATGTTCGTAAATTTTTAACAAAAGATTAATAAAACGTTGATAATAATTATTCGCTGTGAAGTATTTGAAAAATGGCGACAAGGTTAACAACCACGTTGTTAATTATCATCCGACATTTTTAAATTGAAAAAATCCAAATAATCACAAATAAACCACTTCCGTATCAATTTCCACTTAATGTACGCTGATAGGCTGGATAAACTCTTGCATCTGTATTTCAGCTTCCAAAAAAAACGAGGATGATAAATCCAAAATTTCTAAATGAAGATGATACGAAGATAATCGTCTAATTGAAACGCAGATATTAGAGATAAGAGATAAGTAAATTATAATTCAAACTCAAAACTCCAACTTAAAACTCTAACTTAAAAACCCTGTAGATAAGAGAAAATCTAAGGCACAAAAATTCCTCAAACGAGGTGGAACAAACACTAATTCCAAATAATAACTTAAATCGTCAAATCCCCAAAACGGGTAGCATAAATTCGTCCAAAAATAACTAACAAATGACAAATTATATCACTAAAATACGATATTAAGTTTAAGCCTTGACTTTGTTCGAATTAATCGTTTTTAACCAAGAACAAACGGATAGATTACAGGTATGAAGAAAGGAGAAATTATAGGAACTTTAACAGTAACAAATAAAAATACAATAAACAACCAACAGAGGGGTCTAGGAGTAACAAATAGAACAATTAATTAGAAAAATAGATTAAAGTGAAAAATTTAACGTTACACTCTTAATAAAACAATATACTATTATCTCCAAAAGTACTGCAAATATTTTAATGATTTTTTATATAGTAGGCATATCTTAAGCAAACGAATGTAATATTTTTTGTTAGTAATGGGCCCATTCACCAGACGTAGCGCAAACGTATACCGATCCAACTGCTACATTTATTAGTAGCGCTGGTAGCGCTACATCGTCCGGTAATTTCCAATTTTATTTAAGTGTCATAGTGACAATCTGTGAAATTTTGATTCAACAAATTGAATTCGGTTTCCAACTTTATATTATATTATTTTAACGTTCGACATTTCTGACATTATAAAAATTTTAAATAAATCTGTCAAATTTAAATACGAACAAGTAGCGCAAACGAAATGCGCTCGATAAAATGGCGACCGCTCCGCACACGTTCCCAAAGTAGCGGGTACGTCACCGGACGATTTGGTAACTGTTGCACAACTGTTACGTCCTGTGAATCCGCCCATTAACTTGTATTTTATGGGTTCAAAGTTACTGCCACCCCCTGAAGGGTTAGTTCTAGTGTGTGATTGTCATGCTATTTCTACCACATACTGGCTTTTATAAAATATGCTAACTGAATAAAATTGGATTGGATTGCTAATAGGAGGACTGCTTTTCAGTCAGCTTATACTTAGGCCGCTTGATCGGGAACATTGTAAAACCTCCCCAGTCCCCAGAGGCGCCTCCTTCTCGGTCACTCCTCGAGCCATCCCAACTTTAAGATGAACTTGAGCAGCTTGGCGGGTAGTGTGCTTCTGATTCTGACCATATCCAGCCAGTATTCACCAAGTATAGATCCTCTAGCTCAGAGTTTCCCAAACTTTTTCTCTGATGAAGCACTTTGCGGGTCTCTGAATTTTGATCGAGCACATTGTGTAATTTGAAGGGTAGAAGACACATGATATTTCTTAGAAAAATAAAAAATAGCTTTATTATTAATATGTTTTCACGGAGCACTTGCTACCTTCCGCGGGGCACTAGCTCTGCGGAGCACAGTTTGGGAATCCCTGCTCTAGTTGATGCTACCGCAGGACATGAGCGGAGCACGTGATCCGCAGTTTCATCTTCCTGATTACAACCTCTACATCTAGGTATAACGATTAGTCCCAGAGGGCGAAGGTGTTTGTTTAGCTTACGTTACATCCTGTAACGATTCCCGTGAGTATTCGCAGATGTAATCGAGACAGGTTGAGATAGTATTTTTCGTATCGTGTCAAAGAAGCAGCAATTTCTGCTTTGCCTTGTCTACAGCCCTTTCCTTTCGACCTTTCTAACTTAGTGTTTCTTGTTATATTTTACTGTTGAGTGTGCTGACGGCCAGAGTTATGGTCGGTTCCGGCCCATTCGGGTAGGAGCCCCCAAGCCCACCTTGCCAGCTCATCTCTCCTCTCATTGCCTTCGTTACCTCGGTGCCCTTTGATCCAGCAGATATCAAGAGCATTACTTGTCGAAATGTCGTTTTGTGCTGCGATGCTGTCCGACACCAGCTTTGAAGTTATTATGTGGCAGTTCAAGGCTGCGATAGCAGCCCTACTAAACCGAATAAAAATCATTAAAATATTTGCAGTATCTGCCAGAAAATGCCTTATTTTGGTCCCAGAAAATCGCTGTAGACGTTTGACGCTGTTATTCAGAGATACCCTGTACAAAAAACGTGGGCGACTCCGTTAAAAACTTTTATATTTTATGAAGTTTTTAATAATTATATTTGTTGTTATTTTTCGAAAATATACGATACATTTGCGAAACTAATTTTGTTCTTAAATTGCTTTTAGAAAGTTTTTTAAGATTTTCGATAACTCCCTATTTACTTACACTAAAGAATAAAACGAACCTCCCTACAGTTTAGATGCCACAATTTTTACTAAATTTTAATATTCTTTGCTCGGTAAAACCCGCTGATAATTATTCTAAATAAGAACAGAATGTGTAATAAGCTAGTTAATTACTTTTACTTCATTGGTTTCTTTAAAAAAGAGGAAAGCGAATTATTAAATTATTTATTAGTTTTACGTTAAACACCAACAGTTTTTTCCAAATGAAATCTTTGTGTTTAATTCTTTAATTCAACATGAATCTGTCTAATCCAGATTAAGCTTATTTATTTAAAAGAAACTTTAAATTCTAATTAGCTTAGTTATGAAATATTAAAAAAGTAGATGGATTTAATTAAGTTTTTAAATCAAAAACCACAAAATTTTTGGGAGGTGAATGAATGGAACTGTATAAACATGTTAATTGATTTTTCGTACAAAATTTTAATTTCCTTCTTAGTGTGATTAAATACAGATTTTGTTTTTAATTACAATTTTTACAAAGCTTCGAAGAGTGATACAATAAAGCTTGATCTTTTTTAAATAAAACCGTCGATATACATTTTATAAAAGTAATTTCAAACTACTTATATTTCCACTACAATACAATAATGAAATAGTGTACCACGTAAGAATATTCCGTGACAACCAATTTTGAAATAGCTTTTTAAGAAGCTTACGGAGTTAATCGTCTACTGTTAATTCCTTGTTATATGGAACGTGTTTACTTTTCGAATATAGCTGCACACAATATCTTCTAAATAGAATTAAATTAAAACGCTATAAGGGATTATCAAATATTAACGATTTTAATGAATTCGTGAATATGAAACATAAAATAATAATTTATAATTGAAAGCGTGTTTACCGAGTTATAGTTTCTTCAGCATGAAAGTATAATACAGAACTTCCCACACTTTACAGTAACACGACATGTTTGTAAAAAAAACGTTATGCTTTCAATAAAAAGGTGAAAAATTGAAACATCTTTTTGCTGATTGTCATCCGAAACTCCATAAAGAGATACGGCCTTGAAATAGATACTCTGAAAAACAGTCGTCGGTGTTTTCGATACCTGGCTCATTACTTACTCACGTAATAATTTCTTAATAATAGGATTTCTATAATTGTTAAGAGCTGTTTTCTAATTTTGGAAGTTTAATGAGAAATAACAAACAAAAATCCACCCTAAACCCAACTACATTACAATTTTGAATCATAAAACCACAAAACAAATTTTCCATAAATATTTTGACAAGCACTTTCAAGAACAAGGTTTGAGGTTATTTCACTTCTAAAGGAGAGCAATGAACGAACACCAATCTTTGATGATTTTAAAACAATATTCAAGGACTAGCTTAAGGAAATTTAACAGAGTGTAACCGTTGATTGACGGAGTTTTATGAAGATACGCATCGCTTAGTTAAAATGTGTGCCTGTTTTCCTACCAATATTTAAAAGCTTTTACTCCCCGCTGCCTACAAACTAGCAGTTTGGGTCGAGATGCGCCAATGGCAGAGCACCATCGCCACAAGGTCGACCCATCGTACGGCACATTTTGTTCCATAAGCTTGCGTATCTTGTAAAACTCCTTCAATCAACGGTGTAACTGAAATCAGGCTCATCTCTGTAACTGCAAATATCTCGAAAGCTAAAAAAGTTAAAGAGTTGAGCCTGATGTCATTTTCACCCGGTATATTAAAATCAATCAGTATTTAAAGATGTAAAAAGGTATGCAGATTTATGAATATGTGAAACTTAATAATACGACTGTAAAAAATTAAAGTGGAAGTTTTAGCAGAGAGAAATTTGCTATTCACAACGAGAACAGACTTTTGGAAGGCCGCTTTCTATGTCTTACCATAGAATAAGCACACTATATATTATATACTGATAAAGAAATGACACTCGCATTAAATCCCATTGAAATCGTATACACCGTTTTTGGTGACCTTGAACGATGGCGGCCATTTTGATAGGGTATTTAAGCGGTAAATTTGAATTTGAGAGAAAGATATTTCATTTTTAAATGTCACTTGACATTATTAATAGTCTTGGGGCCTGTAACAGAAAAAAGGGGGTGATCGTATTCAGGTCCATCTTTTGGAAATAAGCTATTTGAGTACCAGCGGACACGAAAATCTAGTTGGCTTCCACAGGCAGTGGCTTAAGCCCTCAGGATCCTTCAATGAAATTCTTAAAGAAGGAAAAAAGTAAGAAATATGACAGCATTCGGGATGCAACTTTGACATTTTATCGTTCTTATAAAAAAAATCGACCAAAAAAATTGGCTGCCTTCTACAATGTCTCTGAGAGCGTGGCAGCTGGACTGAAATTAACGTCTTTATGCTACACACCTGCAAATACTAACTCGTGACTCATAAGCGGTATTTGAGTTGTCCACTGCCAAAGTAACTACTTTTTACATAAAAAGTAAGATTTTACTTTGCCATCCCTCTCAGGTGGGTTTCCCGCCTTCCTCACCAATTAGAAATTTATTATTAACAGTCCTGAGGCCTTAAGCCACTGCCTGTGGAAGCCAACCAGATTTTCGTGTTCGCTGGCACTCAAATAGCTTATTCCCAAAAGATGGGCCTGAATACGATCACCCCCTTTTTTCTGTTACAGGCCCCAGGACTATAAATTGGGTTAACAAACGTAGTTTTTGGTGTTTTTGGACTACGGCAGCCATTTTTTTAGGGTATTTAAGCGGAAAATTTGAATTTGAGAAAAAGATCTCATATCATTTTTAAATATCTTTTGACATTACTGAATTAGGTTAACAAACGTTGTATAATAAAAAAAATACTAATAATACGTTCAAATAAATTAGATTTTTTTATTAGGAATAATTATGCTTTTTAAATTAAACTAATTAATTTTTTTAGAGTAACTATATTATATTATATAAATATTAATTATTAATTACAAATCATAAATGCATCTATTGTATACTATAGAGCCTAAGGAAATTACCTTACCTTGAACTATAGGCGCAATTTTCCTAGGGTATTTATACGGGAAATTTGAATTTGAGAGAATGATCTTTCATTGCTAAATATCACTTTGCAGCAAACTAATGAATTTTTACTAACATTATTAAATCAATTTGAAACAAACGTTTAAATAAGTAGTAGATTCTAATAAAAATACGCTCTAAATTTTAAATATTTTGATATTATTATAGCGCGTATGTCTGCTGGAAATGTCACAATAATAACAATGTCTATAATACTAATGAAAATTCGTACGGTTACGTCAGTTTTCATTATTATTTTGACATTTATTATAAACGTCAGGTTACAACGTCTTCAAAACTAGTGTCCATAATTCCACATCTGACAGTTCTGGTAAACCTGCGCACTAGAAATTGATACCCCAAAATCATAGGGAGTGTCATTTCTTTATCAGTATATATAATATATATAGTGTGCTTATTCTATGGTCTTACCTCGAAAATATTAATGCAGTTCACGTATTAGCCCTATAGTCCAATCAGCTTAGTCATTTTCATAGGGGTCAACCTCTCATTGAAGGTGACCGAATGAGTGGTATCAGTGACGAAGAAATTGAGAAAGACGATGGGCAAGAGAAAACCATTCATTGATTCTAAAGACGACGAAGCAATGGAGATCGAGGAATGATGAAACAGGCAATAAAAATTAAAAAGTAGCCTAACAATAGATATCTAGCGTTGGTGTTCGCGTGCGCACTAATTTTCAAGTTTGCACGCGAATAAAACAGAAACAAATGACGACACAGAAAATTGGAGAGGACAATATTTGTCGGAAATTTCATAAGGAACAAGATTATCATAGGTTAATTAGTCTCAGCCAATTCTAAAGTTGTAAAACCTGCAAAAAACTAGAACGGAAAAAAAATTCTTTTTTTTAATGAATAAAATACCATAATTTAGGCAAATGAGCTTGAAACGATCTGAAACTCATAGAATATCTTCTCTAACAATGTCAGATAACAGGTGAATTTTTTCAGAATTGTAATTGCGTTGCAAATAGGTTAAAACATTATTTTGTTAATTAACAATTTGGAAAAATGACTACTTTAAGAAAACGGTCGTACCACCTTAATAGATTGTCAAAACTCAAAACATGTAATATATTTTTTGTTAGTAATTTTATGCTCAACAAGATTGATCCTTTACATTTTATCGATATTTGGCTTCCTTTTCAAGTATTTTGCAAAAAAGCACTGCAGAACACCCTCTTTTTCTTCAATGGCCTATAACTTTGTATGTATGCAAAAAAAAACGGTAGACTTTTTTTCCCCTGTTTTTACTCACCAAATGAAAATTTTTAAAAGTGGTCCCGTCCTGTTACTAATTAGTTAGAGGTCCAATGTTTAATGTGATTGGACTACTATCATACCACTTAAATTGGTCTGAAAATAATATCTAATTCTTTAAACATTGAACATAAACAATTTTCATGACATGATTCACTTCAGTTTGAACAAAACGAATTGCCATTTGTCGAGATGCAGAGCAGAAGCGAGCCAGAGTGGAAGCACTGTGCTTTATTTATGTCTGTTTTGAAAACGATTCCATGCAGTGCAAAAGAGTTGTAGAATTAAAGAATTGAAAAATAGTTCTAGTGATCTTATTTCCAATTATTAAAAGGTTCTATTTCAAATAGGCGTAGTTGTAATCCTTACATTCAGTATAAGCACGATAAGAAGAATAATTGTTAATCTTACAGTGCTCGCGCATCGAAATGTACCGGTAGTGCTCGCAGTCTAATATTATTTTGATGAAATCATTGAAAATATAGTTGGAAAAGCATATCTAAAAACTCGGGTAAATTACTCGAAAGAGAAAAAAGTTATTCGAGTTTTACGAAATTGTTAGGAATTATGCCAATGCGCGAGCACTGGCGGGTTAAGTATTAATGCAAAACGCACCTAAAAAAACTTATTTTTGAGGACTTACCTTTTATATTTTTCTTCATGTACCATGAGTTTGACTTAACTTCCTGTAACGAAAGAGTTTTTAATTAGTTTTAACAATAAAGATATTTAATTTTGCTATATTTAAAGGCTGCGCCATACACACAGGCTTCGCCTTTCGGTTTGGCCTGTGCAGGCGGCCTGAACGCTGTCCAGACACTCCAAAAGACAAGCATGTGTGTGTGGCCCAGCCATAACAACTAATTTTGATTTAGATGTGAAAACACAAAAAAGCGATTTTATTTTTACTAAATTAAACGTTAAACCGGTTTTAAGTAAAACGCTTTATTATAAAACTATTTAAGGCAGACGCGGATTAAGCGTTTACATGCTCTGTCAACGGATAGGTCACCTTTTTTGTGACAGTTATACGTATAGTTATAGGCATACGTGTACTACGTATAACGTATATGTTGCCAGGGCGAAGATGTAAACGGTTGATCTACGTTTGCATTAAGTCACAGTACGGTAATGCGCATTAGTTAACACCGGTGTTAGCGCGATGTATGTAAACGTGGTAATATTTAATTTTTATTTTTATTGATAAATAATTATTTGCTTTTTTATTTATTTAGGAATCCATCTATCTGAATTTACAACGACTTGTGCTAAATTATTATAATTTTGTCAAATAATTACCCTTAACCTTCACCTAACGGCTAAGGCAATTAATAAGCAATGCACTTTCAGGTTATTATTGGCCAAAATTATTCGAAATTATACTACCCTTGGAAAATTATAGCTGATAATTCACTACTTTCAAAACTATTTTGAATTGCACACATTCGAGTGCATTTGACATGTGACAGTATTTATAATATATCAACCAACTTCTAATGAATGTATTATAGCAGACACAAAAAGTTTAGCAGCTTAGATTTTACACAATAAGAATAACACGTCATAGGAAAAACTTGTGGGTGGATACTTGAACTTTCAGTGGGTGTAAATAAAAAAGAATATCTTTGAACAATAAAGTTGCGTCTATTACTTATACGTAAATCGTTTGTAAATCTATGTATAGACAGATAAGTTTCTGATAATTTATACAGAGTGGTGACTACGACGCACGGTCATATGAATTTAACATATAAAATCATACTTTCGTATTTTTAGTTATTTTTTATATATTTTTTCTAACTTTAGGAAAAAGAGGTTCAAAGAGTTAAAAACTTGGTACTCAATGGATATATACCGATAGAAAAGGCTCCTTCTATAATGGATAATCATCCTGTTAAACTAATCGAACTGTATTGTCAAAAACTGATAGCTGAAAGAAGAGCCAAAGTAAGTATTGGGCAATTACGTAAAATTTTGATTTATTAAAAAAATTTAATTCCCTTCTAGATGAAATTCCCTAAAATAAAAAGTCGTAGATACCCAGACGACACACCAGACCCACCTTCTGGTTTATCAATTGAATATGGCCACATGTACAGAGAAGTGTTACCAAAAATATGCCATTCGCCAGATAAATACATAGAGGCAACTGTGAAGGATGAAGTTAATTGTGGTCACATGTTTGACGAAGCGGAATTCCAACTAATCTTCTACGAGAGTCCTGCCATTCTAGAGCTCCAAGAGTGCGAGGTAATTAACTCATTCTTACTTTCCTCATTCCTACTTGTAAAAATTTATTTTAAACAATTTTTATGTAATTTAGACTGTTGAAGAAATGTATAAGCTTGCCGATGAAATAATAGGATCTCTTGCATTCTACTCTGATTTGGAAGGTGCAGCATCTGCTATTGCTGAATAGTACCTATAACCGTTGAAAAATATAATTTTTTTTATAATGTTTAGATAAGAACTAATATTTAAGTAAGTTTAATGTATTTTTATTTAATAAAAATGTGACCAATTTGGATTTAATAATAATTGGTCATTATTTTGAAATTCTCATTTTTGGACTTTACTATGGACGTGCTCAAAGAGTTTTTTTTATAAAATCTATTTTTGACAGTGATGGATAATGAAGATGTTTCAAACTGTATAATTTTTAACTTTTCTTGCAAAAACTACAGCTTATTTTAGGTAAACGAATTCATTTTGCAGTAATACAAATTATTTTGAAGTTTCTAAATTTTAGCTTTCAGTTTTGATTCAAGGTACTCAACATAGAACTACAATTCATTTCCTGGAGAAAATGAAACTTAGAACATATGCAAAGTATAGAAACAATTATTAAGAGAGGGTTATGAAGCTCAGACATGCATCACGTATGAAATTATTAACAAACAGAAAATTGCCGAGTTTCTATTATCCATAATGAATTGCTAAGAATTTGGCATAGTTTCAGTAGCTCTTTGAAGTAAATGATCTACTTTTGCTAAAAAAACATTTATTTGACTTTAAGGTGCAATATTATTATTTTAAATGTTTATACATTTACGTTGTATTATTTATGACAAAAACCAAAATTTCATACAAGAAGTTAAAGTAATGCAAATTAGCAAAGCACAATAACAACTCTGTCACGTTTGAGATGTTGAAGGTATGACATGTATTAATAATGTACAACCTACGGCAAAAGCCTTTCCGTCAAGAACTAAACCGACGGTCATTGAAATATTCATTACACAAAAACAAAAAAATTCCTAGTAAACGATGGATGACAAATTGTCCTAGAACAACATAATATACAGCGTATTCCAATAAAACTCGTTTGCACGCAATTACATAATTTCTTCAAATTCTCTCACTAGTTTAAAATCAAAACATCAAACATAATACAAAAAATTAACTAAACAGCCTCATTCAATCATATTTACGCCATTTATAACGTGAGAAGACCCAAGTAACGAACAAGCCTATCGAGCTGCAGAAAAAGCTACTGAGTAGTGAGTAATCTCATTCAACAATTCAACATACAAACCTTAGAAGAGCAAAAGAATGCTGTAACCACCGCATCAAAAACAGACTGTCGACTGAGATGCGAAGAAACAACCTCATATCTTAATCTCAAAGATATTCAACTAGTAGATTAGGTATCAAGGATCGATTCTAAAGTATCGAGGTATCGAACGTATTGATGTATCAAAAGTATCTCTTTCCTGCAGTAATAAATTGTTAGATGATCTTAGTTCGTTCTACTCCAACTTAAATATTGAAATTTATTATCCTTAGGCTCTATTTCATAGTAGGTACTTAGTTTAAACTCGAGCTTAAATAAGCTTGGCTTGGTCTAAGAGCTAAGTTCATCTAAAGTCGGTTTCACAGTATTCACACATATTGGCTTAGACCTCTAACCAGAGCTTAATCTGACACTCTCAAAACTTCCTTAAAACTATACTTTAAACATAGGGCCGTATGCAGAGACGTTCCTTAAACGTTCCTTTAACAGTATTGGCATGCGCACAAAGGTTCATTTCATCAAACTTATAGGTAACTTCCTTAAACTTTAGGAGCGCTCCTTAACTTAAAGGTAGCTCGTGAGGTACCTTTACAACTCCACAGCGAAAAAAGTTTTTTTCAACGTATTGGATTTTCTAAAAACACTCTCCTTAAACAGGCCTAAAAAAGACAGTCTCTGCATACGATTTTAGGGGTGCGGACCGAACCTCCTTTAGTTTAAAGGATTCCTTTAATAAAGGAAGAGAAAAGGAACGTTTCTGCATACGGTCCTTAAACTTTACTGTTGAACTGTTTAAGCTCCACATCTTGACCTAACTTTAAGTCACAGCTTAAGCCGACCACTATGAAACCAGTCCTAAAACGCTAAATCCTCATTGAAAATGAATAATAAAGTAAAACCAGTTATTTCGCTGACGATTAGTTCAAGTGATAAAAAGTGAGTGATTCGAGAGGCTTAACATTTTCAAGAAAGAGATCATTTCTTAAAGTCAGCATTAACTGCACATTAATTTCAAGAAAGTGGTAACATTAAAAATCTGATTAAAGTCGATCTGGTCATCGAAAATTATTAAGAGATAATCCGTGGACATATTTTGACAAAATTGGCTTTTTGACATGGTATTAGCCACAGATATGCAACAAGAGTCTTATTTGCTCATCCAGGTCTTTTTAAATGAGCCATTTTTTGTTGAATGATTTTATTACTAAAATAAACATCACAGTGGGTGGAAGAAAATTTCATCCAGTATTCACAAAAATTAAATGTATGAATTAGGTTAGTTGTTAACACGGTTCGGTTATCTACTACAGCCAAAAACGGCAAAGTTTCGAACTAATAGCGCTAGTTGTTTATAGGCTTACTAAAATATTGTTAACGTACCTATAAAGAACGGTAAAATTTGTGATACCTAAAAGTAGGCTAATAAATCGTATTTTCTTTTGCGCTTTTGCTGGTGGCAACTTGGCCACCCCCACTACTTCTCCAAAACTACCCTTTTCTTCAAAAAATGTTTGTGAATTAATTTTTTAATAATCATACTTATAATTACTCTTTGGTACCAAAATTTTATCCATGTAGTTCAAACATTAAAGTAAAATATTCCAAAAATAATTTAAGACATATTAATGCCAGGTTGCATAAAAGAGAATTATATTTTAATCCGACAATTAGATTTATAATCCTTTGATATGGTAAAAGTATACTATACACTGTAATGTCATAGTTTGACGTTTGTAAATAAATATTAAAATCTGAGGTTAAGTTCCTTTTGTTGTTACCATTGAATAAAGAAATACTCCCTACTTTACCAGGAAAGAGCCATTTAACTAATAATATGGATCGCAATTGACGTTAAATATAGCCATTTCCTGTCAATGTCTCTAATAGAAATGGTTGCTTGTATTCCCACTTATACGGAAAGATCATGACAGCCAATGACAATGCAAACGCGACGGAATGAATGAGTCATCCATGGCTTTCTAAAATATCGTTTCCCATTTTCTCTTATAAGTAAGGCTCGGAATGTTAGGCACTATAAAGTTCCATTATAGACAGGCAAATAGACAGTAAAAATACAATTATAGGCAGCAAATAGGCGCTAAAAAACAAAAGAGACATGTGATTCAAGAATAAATAAATATTTATCTGAATATATTAAGAAAAATTTATTAATATTTTGTGACTGAATACACAGTTAAAAAACAATAAAACGGTTGAACGTAACAAATTAAAAAATTTTCTAAATTTTCGGGAGTAAAACATGGTTAAACTCCTTATATTGTCCTTCAAAACTTGCTTGTATACAGAAAACAAACGCTGTACAAACGCAAGAAATCAGTGGGGCACAATTGAAAATGGGTATTTCTGAAGCTTACATTTTGTTTGATATTGCGTTGGTAAGATAAAGAAAAAATAAAAAATGCGATGAGAATTAGTTTTTCCAAAAGAAACTGTTGTAATTAAGGAAAATCAAAAAAAAATTTTAACTTAAGACTCGAAGACAAAAATAACAAAAAACATGCTGTTCAAACGGATTTTGATGTAAAAATTGTTAATGAGTCTGTAATCCAAATGCCTAAAAATCCGAGCCTTACTTATAGGCAACGGTTGCTAACCCTCCTTCCGGATCTTTATGTTCTAAGATTGTTACAAACGTCAAACTTATTTATTTATTGTGTAACGTTGCCATATCTACGATATCTAATATCTAAGAATTAAAAATCTAATTCTCGGATTAAAATAGAATTCTCTTAACCGGATATTAGAATCTGTATCTTCTCAAGAGTTGACTTTTGGATAAGGCATTTAGCATCTTTAGCTAACTCATCTTATTTTGATAGGTAGAATCACATGTATAAATTATGCTACATATTTTAGAATCACCCTGTATAGAAATGATTAACCACCTTCAATATCTGTTTATAACAGTTATACAAGCAATAAGTATAAGAAGAAAGTTGCCTACATCAGTGGGTGCAGTATTATAAAAAGGAAAATGTATAAACTCTGTCAACTGAATTTTCTTATTGCAAAGGTTCCAACGGATAACCTTTTGTAATTGGCTATTACGTTATTAGGTTATTACTTACCAAAGAGTTGCAGATTTTTAATGAATGGTTATGTCGTTATGTTTTCATCTCTTTTATCTCAAAAGTTACAAAAATTTTAATGAACTTTAATGTTTATAATCTTTTCAGTAATCAAAAGAATTGAACGTAAACAGCAGCTCGTGAAGTAGAGTTACATAAAAGTTAATTTTATGTCGATCCCAATGATTATTTTCGAATGATTTTAAACTAATTAGTGTGTAAGAATTACAAGCAAATTAAATTTACTCTTAAATCAATTATTGGAGCCTCTTTTCAAATTTTTTTTATAAGGAAAGTGTACGTGTTTTGAGATACAATAAAATGCCTTAAAACATTTGTTTGTATACTGATTTAACAAAGCTCTCGCACTCAAAAGACAAAGGCTTAACTATGTTTATTTTTATTACGTGGAAATGAAACGAAATTAAAATAAATGAAGCAACAATTCAACCAAATTACAATCAATTAACGGAGCAACCGACAGGTTTGTCGACAAATAAATTAATTTATTTTCAAGAGGATAAGAGGGAGGTAAGAAAATTGCGTTACAATTCTCTGTTTAAGAAAAGAAAAAAGCCTAAAAGTAAAGAATAAGAAACTTATTCACGTCCTTTTTAATATAAAAAGCCTTAACTCTTGGCTATTTGTAGCAAATGTTAGTAACAAAAGAATACTGTTTTAATGTTAACTAATGTGGATGATCTAGGTACGTACGAAACTACGTCCCACGCAAATGCCAAAAAAATATTAAATTAATAATTTTTTTTACAACTTAGAAGGTAGGTATGTTAAAAGAGAATAACAACTTAATTATATCTTGAGTTATATTCTTAGCTTCTTACCTAATACCAGCCACTACGAATTGGTGCTGTAATGTTATTAAAGCTACAAAATATAGAAGCGTCTGATGTGACGTGTTATTTAATTTATATCCTTAATTAACAGGAGTTTTCCTCGTATAGGATAATAATATCAAGTAATACTATACCTGATGGCAGATGCTTCTTTTTAATTTCTTTATTGATACGAGAAAACATTTAAAAACATCTAATTCACATTGTTCCGGAGATTATTAATTTAAAATAATAAAAAATTCTATTAGAAGCTGTTGCGTCCTGTTGCGTTAGTGGTTAATATAAAATCTTGAGAAGGTTTATAGCGCGTTTTAGAGTTACTATAAAATGGAATCTCTAGTTTTCAGATGATACTTTAAGTTGACCATTTTTAGCATCATTAATTTTAAAGGCTTGTTTTACAAGCCGTTTTAATTTTGTTATAGCCATTTGTGTTATTTTATACACAACAGTATTAATAACAGTTAACTTTAATGTCGCTGGTAATTTTGAAAATGTATTTTAAGTTCTCGTGCTTCAGAAGGGGGTACGTGCATCAGCTGGTCCACAGGTGGCTAATGGTGATATATAAGATCTAAGATATCGCAAAAAATATCTTCTGTTGAAGAACTTTTGGATATTGATTTTCTGCAAGACAAAGCTGATGTTGGAATAAATAAAAATAGTTTATATAAGTGGGAAACTAAAAATTTAATACTCTTATCTGAGGTAAAACTATGTTAAGAAACTTACAACAACCAGAACACTCACAGTTGAAGATTTCTAGTAATGCTAGCAAGAATAACAAAAACTCTAGGAGAGCTGTGTTCTCCAAAACCATATTTTGAGAGAGTTTGGAAAAGCTCTATTGTGGACTAAGAACCAATGACAGAAAAATCGAGGTGGATAGTAACTACAGACCAATCTCCATCCTACTAGCCATGTCAAAGATTTTTGAAACAGCCCTAAAGAATAGAATGGACCATTTCTTTGAAAAAAGGCTCTTATTAAATGAGGGATAGCATGGATACAGAAATAATAGAAGTACAACTACAGCACTTGTTGATATAATACAACAAATATCTCAAGAAATCGAAAACAAAAAGAAGATAAAGTAATAAACTTTGACCTTAGCAAGTCCCTCAATACAGTGACACATAGCATACTTCTGTCGAAACTTGACTTTTGTGGCTTCAGAGGATCGACCAACCGACTTCTCAAATCGTATCTGACACACAGAAGACAAGTTCAATGGTAGTGTCAATCATCGATGGGGTTGTGGTTGAGTATCACAGGGTTTAGTACTTGGACCCATTCTGTTTCTAGTCTATATTAATGACATCTACGTACGAAACAGCCACACATTAATGTACTGCGATGACCTCACTGCTGATTTCTGGGAAAACGGAGCAATAATTGGAACTAAGAAAAGTCCAGGCCATTGTAGATATAGAAAAGTGGGTTTTAACCAAAAAATTGAAGCTAAATATCGACAAAACAGAAAAACTTAGTTATATAGTGATATAGGAGAATATCATCATGTCAGATTCTTGGCAATACGCATGGACTCGAGGCTTAAATGGTAGCAGCACGTGAAAGAAATTTCTAAGAAGATCTCCGGATACCTATACATGTTGAGAAGATTGTACAAAGAGGCAACTTACCGTGTAACCAAAACAGCTTACTACGCCTATGGTGCAGAGCCTCTTAAACTATAAAATCTTAATATCGGGTAAATCAGCGGAAGCAAAAAAATTATTTGTCTTACAGTAAAAGTGCCAATGAACAAAAGAATAATCAGGAGACCTGCAAACCACTTTTGATCAAAAACAAAATACTTACCGTTCCTAGTAAATAAACGAGTGCCTCAAGTACATGCAAAGGAATAAATTGAAGAAGCGCAGCTACATTCATCCACATGATACAAGAGTGAAACACCATGTCGCAATTCCTCGACGTACTAAAAAAGCTGCACAAGAATGTTTTGACTATTGGGGTGTAATATTCTTGAATTACCAGATACAGTGAAGGAGCTGCCTCCAACAACATTTAGAAAAAAGATCAAAACATTCCTCATGAACAAGGCTTACTATGAGGGGAAAGATTTCTTGAGGGAAGAAGTAGCCTTTGTTTCACTATGGTTGTAATTGATTGTTTTTTTGTGTGATTATAATTTGTTGTTTGTTTTGTTTTAACTATATTCAATTGTACTTGTGATTGTGGTAGATTAATCTAATCAACTTTTATTTGCAATATGACGAGATATGTAAAATTTGATGTTAATAAAAAAAAAATTATTATCATTTAGAGCTTTCTGTCGTGGGCCCATAGTCTAGTTATGAGAGATCTTGAAAAAAGAAAACTATAGCGTGGCATCAACACAAAAATTTTCCTAATTATTCTCGTAATTATCAAACCTTCTCAGCAGGGAAATCCTGTAATTATTAGCGCATTGTTACGCTACGCTAAACCACAGTATAATAATATGCTACGCATACAGTAGTGCCGACGTGCAAAAATTGTGTCGCTAATATTGTTTTGCGCATGCGTGAATTTGTACTATCCGATTAATGGCGGGTTATTGTTGAATACAGTGCACATTCAATATAGTCACCTATGATAAAAGAAACCAGGCAACTATTTTTTATAAATTCGCATCATGCGTGAATTTGTACTATCCGTTAAATGGCGGGTTATTGTTGAATACAGTGCACATTCAATATAGTCACCTATGATAAAAGAAATCAGGCAACTATTTTTTATAAATTTTATGTCAGCATGAACGAGCATGAATGACAAATCGAATGTGCACGTTATTATTATATTTTTTATAAATTAAATATTTTTTATTTGCATCAAAAACCGAAACGGAAGGTACCTTGTACTAATAAAACATGATTTCAATACATTCAGATACTTATTTATGCTACCCTTTACAAATAGATATAAAAATAACAGTGACAGCTGACAGAACCTATAAAAATAATTTTGAATTTACGCGCGCTTATATACTTCATACTATCCGATTAATGGCGGACGGTGTTCAAGGTCACTGATTTTGGCGACAAGAAATACAATGGTAACCATGGGGTTGTCACTACTGTATGCGTAGCAAATAAGTATACTGTGGCTAAACTACTTATTCCCTACCCCTCCACTACAAACTTTTAGAAATTGATAGGAGAAGGGTAAAGGATAGGTAGCTTAGCGTAGCGTAGCAATTAGTTAATAGTTACAGGGTCCCAGCCCTGGCCCGTGTATTTTACTTCATATTCAGTTCTCAAAACAATTTTTTTAGCACAACTTTTAATACTGTAGAATTAGGATATAAAAGAGAAAAAATTGCGAAGTTAGTAAAAATTTTTGAATCCTATTCAAAAACATGTGTTCTTTAAGAATCCGACGAGTCCCGAGTTTTAAAGGGTGAGCTAAAGAAGTTAATGGGGTAAAATGGCCATCTTCAAAACGTTTATGGGATATTTTGAATTTGTGCATTAAAAATAAAAATATTCTTATGAAAGTAAATAAAATAATCTATTTTTAACAACATTAGCAAGAAATCATTCAGGTCAGATGGTTTCTTAAGCAGATGAACAAAATCCTTCTGTAGACGGGGACTGTTTTACCAATAACTATATAAAATTCATTATCTCTCGTAATAATACGACTAGTCTTTTGAAATTTGGTACGTATACTCAATATACATCAGTTTATTATAAACCCTCAAATTTAACTTCAACCCTCAAGTTTGTCAGTTCTCACCCCCGAGGTGATTTTAACTTTAAATAATAAATAATAATAATAAGTAACTTTATTTAGTAATAGAACTATTTTGAAAATTTACAATAATTATTATTTAAATCTTAATTCTAGATATAAGTACACAATTATAATTTCCTGATTAGTAGTGTTGTTATACATATTCACTTAAATTCCTTTGAAAGTATTATACCATTTGTTTACTACAGGTTGCACATTCTGAAGGTTGCTGACACACATTTTTAAATTGTTTTCATTTTTAAATTGTTTTTATTTTTATTCCAGTCTTGCATATTTTGTTTAGAAGGTCAGTTTTCTTGTAACGCATTTTTCATTTCCTCATGTAATTTCCTTGTATTTTGAAATATTTGAATAGATAATATCTTCATCTTTTTTTCGTTTACTCTAAAAAATCAATTTGATTTCTCAATTGATCCACTTTTCTTTTATAAACTGGACAGTCAAAACTCCAAGCTGCATGTGTTGTATCCAATTCAATTTTTAATTTCTCAATTGTATGCAAGCAATTTATACATTTAAGGTTGTCCTTGGTTTCTTTGCACTGAGTTACATCATGAGGTCCGGCACATTTTGGACACGCTATATTTGCTTTGCACTGACTTGCCTTATGATTGAATCCATTGCATTTAAAACATCTTGTGACCTCAATGGCGTCATATATTTTACATCTATCCCAGTTTATATTTAGTTTTTCCTGAATCATCATTGACCTATAAATATTTGCACTGACTTCTGCAATTGCTGTATAACCATTTTTTTTATTTCTTGCTTCTTTAATATGTACAATTTTTATACTTGCTTGGTCCAATTTTAGATAAGTATTTTGTGCCCAGATTTTCATTTCTATCTCCTCAAAAGATAATTTCTCGGATAGGCCGACAATTTTAACCCTAGGTGTCCTTTTTTTGGGAATAGTTACCTCGTAATTTTCACCAAGTTTTTTAATAGCCGTATCTTTTACTTTATTCATTGCCTCTTTATTTTTGCACTCAATCAAAATTCCTCCATTGCTTACGTTTCGTAATCCTGAGATTTGCAGTTCTGTCGGGTCAATTGATTTCTTCACCTCATTCTTAGTTTCTATACTTTTCTGATTATGATTTTTAGGTTTCACAATTATTACTGGTTCATGTTTCTTTAGTTTCAATTTTTCAGCATAACTCGTACTGCTGCACGCCTCATTAGTATAAGTATTACTACCTTTATTTTCTTCAAAATCTTTTTTAAGTTCTTTTATAGATTCTTGCAGTCCGCTTACATGTTTCTCATTTTCAAATGCTCTATTTAGAGTTTTCATACAATCTAACATCCCGTTTTCTAACACTTTCAGGCACCGATCACACACCCACAAAAGATTTGCTCTGTGTTGGTAAAATATAAATTCATCCCCTTTTACATTAACGCATCCAATGTGAAATTTCTTGTCACAAAGACCTTTGCACAGTATTGATTTATCAGTTCTTTTAAGTTCTATATCACATTTACCACAATTTTCCATGATTAAATATTTTACAAGTCATCAACAAACTTGAACTTGAAAAACAGCAACAAATGCAATGCTTTACAAGCACATTCATGTGCTTGCAAAACACGTCCGTTCCGTACGAAGTACACAACACTACTCTAACTACTTTAAGAACATTTCTACCTTACTTGAGAATATTTTTTTAAATTCCACTAAATGTGGGTGTTTCCACATGGCCTTAACAATCAGAAGCAGCAAACAAAATTGTTGGGACTTGCCTCATAATTTTTTTAAACCAATTCTTGTGAATCAACTACACAAAATTTTAAATGATTATGTATCGCTTATAATTATTAATTACTGAAGCACTTCTAGGCATAACGTAAACTTCAAATTCGGTACTAGGGTATAACGCATCCTAAATATTTCTATAAAAGTCTGAAACTGACTAAGACCCCCCACTAGCTGATTTAAGGGGGGGGGGGGACAAAAGCCCCCTGAAGCTTTCTCGAAGAATTTTGACTTTTTTAGGGATCTTTAGGATGTGGTCTATAATGAGACTAAATTTCAAAATTTTAGGGTACCTTGAAGTGCTTCATTATCTCGTGTCGTGTAAAGGGGTAAGTAACATTAATTATCATGAAATAATGAAGGACTTGAAGTCATCCTAACATTTTGAGATTTGGTCTCATTGTAGATCACATCCTAAAGATCCCTAAAAAAATCAGAACTCCTCAAGAAAACTTCGGGGGGGATTTTGTCCCCCCCCCTTAACTCGAACCCCGGGGAGTTTTAGGGAGATTCTGACTCCCCTACAAATATTTAGTGGGTGATATTCACTGGTACCAAATTTGAAGTTCATGGAATGCCTAGAACTGCTTCATTAATTATTGATACATAATCATTTAAAATTTTGTGAATTTGAATCACAAGAATTGGTTTAAAAAAATTATGAGGCAAGTCCCAACAATTTTGTTTGTTGTTTCCAATTGTTAAAGCCATGTGGAAACACCCACATTTAGTGGAATTTAAAAAAACAATTCTCAAGTAAGGTAGAAATGTTCTTAAAGTTAAAATCACCTCGGGGGTGAGAACTGACAAATTTGAGGGTTGAAGTTAAATTTGAGGGTTGAATATAATAAACTGATGTATATTGAGTATACGTACCAAATTTCAAAAGACTAGTCGTATTATTACGAGAGATAATGAATTTTATATAATTATTGGTAAAACAGTCTCCGTCTACAGAAGAATTTTGTTCATCTGCTTAAGAAACCATCTGACCTGAAATATTTCTTGCTAATGTTGTTAAAAATAGTGTATTTTTTTCACTTTCATATGTTTATTCGTACTTTTAATGCAAAAATTCGAAATATTCTATAAAACGTTTCAAAGATGACCATTTTACCCCATTAACTTCTTTAGCTCACACTTTAGAACTCGGGACTCGTCGGATTCTTAAAGATCACGTGTTTTTGAATAGGATTCAAAAATTTTTACTAACTTCGCAATTTTTTCCTTTTCACGATGATTTTAATCCTAATTCTACAGTATTATTTTGCTAAGAGGCGAAAGAATTATGACTGTGATTTAAAAGGTGTTAAGAATCGTTTTTGAAATAAATTGTAGAACGCCCTCTTTTATAAATTTTTGATACTTCACGTAATTTTCGTCGAAATGGCTCAATATGAACTTTAACTCATTTTAAATGCTTGAAAGCGCATTTCCAAAATTAGATGTTTAACCTTTAATTTAAAAAAAATTCTTTCGATATGAATAAAGCTGCCATAATGTTTAGTACAAAAATAATGAAAAGAAATGGAGGTAGCGAACCGTTCAAGTAACAAACAAGAAGTTGATTAAAGAATAGATACTATAGCAAATTGTTTATAGTCACTAAGATCTTGTTAAATGAGATAAAAAGGGGTCGTAAAAAAACGTCTTTTTTACAGCCAACTTGTATACAACAACATGGAGGTTATATAAAACTAATAAATTTTCAGTTAATTTAATTACTTTCATTATGAAACGTTTACTTCTTGTAGGTAGGTAAACGCTTTGCAGTATTTTTAATTTTTGTTATTAGTGCGGTAAATTAATGTTTTTTCTGAATTAAATTTTCTTAAAATAGATAGTTGCACCAATTTTTTATATACACGATCGTAACGGTTTAATTCTACTTTCTATTTTAAATCCCTAATCAAAATGTTGTTTTTCTTACCTATATCACGTAATAAAATTTCAATAATTCTACCAACTTGGATAGCTATTCACGTAGAAAACTAAAAGAGCTTTTTAAATATCGGAAGATATGAGAAATTTTTATTTCTCGTGGGGCAAGTTATGTACGAGATTAAATATTTAAAAAAAAATTTACTTAGATAACTTTTATGGTCAATAATGCAAATTTTGGAAATGCATTTAGGAATTTAGATTTTTTTATTGTTTTGCATCTATGCTGTTAACAGCTATTTTAAAAACATTTCATATTTATGTAAATTTAATTTGAAAACATTTTATTACAGTTTTCATTTCTTGGTGTAAAAAATATCAAAAGTCACCTGATATGTTAACGCAAAATCTCAAATTTTTTATTACCAGCAAAAATCCTTTTTTTAAAAAAATTCAGACAATCGTAGGAATTTGTTTGTTACACGTGGGATAGGTATCTCATTATCCCACTAGGAACATAAATAACTATTACTTTACAAGGTACAAGTAAGTTAACTTAATTGTACCAGGTATCATCCACCGAGAGAAAAAGGTTTGTCCCACAAGGCTGTAGGTTGTAGGTCGAGTCAAACAATTTTCTCAAGTCTGCAGTATCAAGTTTTATCCTACAGCATAACTGTACTCCATAATTTAGTTAGTTACATAATACGAGTATGGCTAAGTCTGTATACAACCTTTTTAATACAAAAGCATATTATTTACCTTTTTCTGATGTCCTCCAGCCAAATGCGCCTTTGTCCATGCCAAAATCTATTCCCCGCTCCATCAGCACCACAGACTTAGTTTAAAAGAATAATTATTGAACAATACACTTTCACGAATCATACACACTTATTTTTAGAGCAAAAACTGAATACCGAATTATTAAAGCTTCCATCAAGCTTCCAACGTTGGACTCGATTTTATAACGCGTACGCGGGAGTTTAAACTTGATTCCGAAAAAAACGTTTAATTATGTCGCGGCTGAAATGGAAATATTTAACATTAAATAAATAAATAAAATTTTTCTATTGTCTTCTCATTATGTATAATAGAAATGACCTGAAAATAAAAAAATATATATTATTTTTACAACTTCATTTTATTATAGTACGGATACCTCAAGAAATGGATTAACCAAGATGGCTGAAGTGTTGCAATAATGAACTCCCTTGGAGCCAAAGAGAAGAGAAAGAAGATGACACAATGAAGGAATGATCTTAAGATTTCTTCAAAATGGCCACTGCATAGAGAGAAAGAGATGAACAGGAAGCGAGAAACGGCACCAGCCGTAAAAGGTTCACCTATTGCTGAAGTTTCTTGACATGTTTTCAAAGTTCCTCTATTGTTTGATCGTTCAACGGCACGATCTGAAAATATAAATTTGATTTACCTACATATTATTTTTTCGTCTTTATTTCTTTATTTAACTTTAAACAAGAGAGCTCAGTGAAAACTTAAACAAAAAAACTTGTCTGATATTAAAAAGAAATTCAAGGATGGTCAAAACATTGATGCCAATACCTGGACAACTATTGTCTCAATTTACAAAAAGGGAGATCGGAGGAATGCAAGAAGTGCAGAGATATTAGGCTAATTCAAGACCGGACTGGCTTGTGGTTTGCCCCACTGGCTTGTGGTTTGCCCCAAATACAGTGGCGTAGCTAGTAGCGACACTGTCACTGGTTTGGGTTTTAAAGATTTCCCACAGGTCCCTTAGCAACTCAGGCGAAATTTTTTTGAGTTTTCAAGGACAACGAGCTTAGATCAACTTTAGATATTTTTAGACATATTTTTGTACTGTAAAATTAAGCAATTCATTAAGGACCAAACCGAAGATTAACTCAACCGCAGCGCAGGTTTAAATTATACATAAACGTCAATTTCACTATTATGTCCAATCATTTCAAACTAAAATGACAGCCAACCTTAGGTTGACTTTCAACCTCAAGTTGAGTTTCAACCTACGTTTATAATACTAGCCCTAAGCAAAACAAAGAAAGTCGATGTAGGATTTTCAACAATTCTGAATACCTACCTACTTTTATATTTTTCCATTTATTTTCATTTAGCTCGCTTAGCAGGCGATCGCCGGTTAGCCGGCCGGGCCAGTCTTCGCAGCATATACGTTTTCTAAAGACCCAGTAGGAATGGGTCACAACTTCGGTTATTCAGAAGTCAGAAGTTATTCAAAAATTTTATTTTTGGTTTTTGTAAGTTTTACGTTTAAAGAAAAAATTAAATGTTTCATTCGGAGTAAACGTACGTTTTTTGGCTCGTCAGTAGTTGTCAGACTGATCTTCGTTTCGTCTGACAAGCCCTACTGACTCGCCAAAAAAAAGTGACACTTTTACTCCCAATAAAACAAACTACTATGAATTAAAATTAAAATTATATATTATAAATAGCCGTCCATTCGGTTTTTAAGATTTCAACCGTCGATTGTTACCGAACGATGTCGAACACTCATTACAATACCTAGTGCGTCTCCAGAAAACGTATATGCGTCCTGGCCTGGGCTAATCCTTCACTATCTGAATTATGAGGCCCAGTTGTAAAATATTATAGAGTATAAAGATTGAAGAAGAAACTGGTTTTAGACTGCGAGGTTCATGAATTGATGGAGTCGGGCTAGCTTTATTTGATCCCTATACGCCTTCCGTACCTTAGCGAAAGGTCAATAATTTTCAGGTATATGTCCTTACAATAAATAAAAAATAACAATTCATATTTTCGTTTTTATAGAAGGTTAAGTTAAGGTTAAGTTCCGAGAAGAATACTCTGAAATATACCAGATCAACTCGGGCGTTCCTCAAGGAAGTGTACTCGGGCCAACGCTCTACCTACTTCACACAGCTGACCTACCCACTTCTGCCGGAATTATTACTGCGACGTTTGCAGATGACACCGCGGTGATAGCAACGCACAATGATCCATCTACTGCTTCTAAACATTGAGATTCTTCAGCGCTATCAGTCTAAGGTTCTACGATCAATCGTAAGTGCTCCCTGGTACGTGCCAAATGACGTAATACACAGTGATCTACGAGTCCCACTGGTTAAACAGGAAATAACAAAATTCAGTTCCACTTATCGCGAACGACTCAGTGTGCATCCGAACGAACTAGCAGTGGATCTCTTAGATGACAGTGATCAAGTGCGCAGATTAAAACGGTTTAGACCAAATGACTTAGTGACACGCTTTTAAAAACTGTGAATTCGGAGTCAAACTGAAAACCATTAGTGTTTATATTTACAAAAAGAGTGCCTAAATGTAGGAACTCTTACATGTTTGTACTTAAGTCAAATCATATTACTGAATGGCTTGTTTAGCTAGATTGTAATTCATTATATTATAAAAAAAAAAATAGAAGGTTAGGTTAGGGTCGGTTATATAAAATTAGGTTAGGCCAGGTTAATCGTTCATTACCGACATGCAGACCTACCTAGTCCGACTCTGAAAAACTACAATGAAATGAAGGATTGTACTGCCATCCTAATACACCCATAACAACAAACTAAAAGCCATTGTAACATTGGAACTACCAACATTATTTAAATAAATAATTATAAAATCCAAACGTGTTCAATGGTTCATTTTACGCACGGCTATACTGCTATGATGCGCAAGAACACGCTAATACTGTTTGTGGCTTGTTACAATATTTCACAGTTGCAGTGGTCGTATAGTAAAAATAAATTCATCAAGAATTTAGACGTTTCTTTAAACTAAATTTAACAGGATAAATAGTAATTCTCTCAAAGATAAATTACCTTATTTCTATTACACCCTAAAGAATGGCCTAGATAATTCTTAAGAAAAATAATCAAGTAATCAATTTCGGGTTAAAAAAAATGTTCAAAATAGTCAAGTGTGACACACCATTACATTCACAATCCAAAACTACACATAAAATTGAAGAAAAGAAATTCAGGTTCGTATTCAAAATTTTCAAGTGGATGATGGCCGCCCTAATAATAAAACTGTAAATTTTATCTTAATACCTAACTTAATCAGTAATCTATTATACTATAACGCGACTTCTTTTAAGCAACGTTAACCCTTCACTGCTCCGGGTAGACACAGTTGAAAATGGGTCCTGGTTCAGCAAGAAACTTTACCTTTTTTTGTATTTTTTTGTACACCTGCGGCTTTTAATTACTCGAGCGCCACCTCAAATGAGGAAATTATAAATAAAGATTGGAGTGAAACAACTTTTATTTATAAGAATCTAAATTAACAGAACAGAACAGAAATAATTATGTACAGGTACAAAACAGACAAAAATACACAAGACAGAAATAAACAGACAGATATAATACCATTAGCCAAACCAACCATAAAGGGTTATACCTACGAGATCAAATTAACGTAGCTGAAACGGTCACGAAGTTTTTCCCGCCTGCCGTCGGTACCCAGTACGGCTTTAGGTGCTCAAACGACACAAACATCCCTTTATACGGCTTCCACGGCAGTAACCCCTCAGAATCTGGAGTACCTGCTAAGTACTCCGCGATCCGTCGGTCTCGAGGACAATTACGGCCGATAACCCTTGATCTTTAACAGATGCTAGTACTCGCTAGCGAAAAAGATTGTTCCAACAGATGCTAGTACTCGCTAGCGAAGGGACGCAGGGTTACTCGGACGAAACTGACACTCGACGATTACGATACGGCACAGCGGCAGTCGGACGGCGGCAACAGCGGCAATGGCGGTAACGGCAGCAGCGACAACAGGCGGTAAAACGGACGGCGGCGGAGAATGGACGGCGGCATCTGCAATCAGATTTCCACTCCAGAAGATCAGACAAAGTCGTCACTTTGGAGTGGTGAGTAAGTAGTTGGACTACTGTACTCTTCTGCCTCAGGTCGGATCTTCAGGTAATTAATATCTTACTTGCCCGAACCCTCGGTGCCATATGGTTGAAACGAGCCCCTTTATATTTGGTTTGGTCTAATAATTGACTGGTGGTCGTTAAGAAAACGCCCTCACATTTTACCCTTAAAAACTAAACATTTAAAACAAAGTCCTTCACAGATCAAAATTAGGGTGGTAAAAAGTTTTCTGTAAAACTGCTAAAATTTAACACCCACATAATTTTGCATCGCTACAATACGTACTGCTGTGTAGTGTGTATCAAAGGTATACAATACAAGGGTGTAAGCTTGGAAAAACGAAGAGGGAACTACGAGAATAATAAGATAACGGCCACGTAAGTAGTGCACCCCAACCTACCCTAGGTTCCAGTCTTTACTCCAACTAAAAAATTTAAAATAGAAACCCGTTATTTGTGATATACCATTGGAAAGCCCTTAAAAAGTGCTTTTCAGTAGTACCAACTAAAGCTGAATTTGGTGGGATAGTTTTCAATTCATTTTAATATAAAGAATTAAAATGCTGAAACCGCTAATCGTTCCTTTTTAAATTGACACACTGATGAATAGGGACCGGATTTCTAAGCTTTATGCTTATTGCAATGGTTACAAGCAGTCAAAAAATTTTAAAAAATGAGCACGATTCAAAGAAAAACAAATCGTTTGATACCAACTTTTTTATGCTTATTTTGCTTTTTTCAAGTTTTTGTGCATTTTTCCTATTTTTATGCTTTTTTGTGCTTTTTTTGGCGTTTTGGTGTTTTTTTTCGTTCCTTATTTAAAATTATATAAAAAATATTCTATGAAAACTTGAAAGTAATTAAAAATATTAAAAATTCAATTTATTATTACACACAGATACCTTGTAAAATGATAAATTAATTATCAAACAAAATTCAATATTTTTTATTTGATTTGTTTTTGGTTTTTGGTAAATATCTATGATTTCGATTTGTATCTGACTTTGTATTTTGTGTTTAAAAATAAATAAAAAGTAATTAGTAGATAATTTATTATTTGTTTTCTAACGTTTTTAAATTTTTTTTTCGAAAAGTTAAGTTTTTTCGAAAAAGTTTACGTTTTTTTTAAAAAGTTTATGCTTTTTTGAAGAAGTTTGTGCTTTTTTTGAAAAAGTTTATGCTTTTTAGGGCCAAATTTCGTGCTTTTTAAAGTGCTTTTTTCCGAATTTTTTGTGCTTATTTATCCGGTCCCTACTGATGAATGACTTATGTTGTGGTATTTGGAGCGCTTACAATAGTTACAATGTTTAACTTAACAAAGAATTACTGTTGAAAAAGGTTATCTATATATACAGGGTGTCCCAACGCTGCGTTATGGTAAAATTGTGTCTTTCTAGTTTCTATAGAATTAAACAAAGGGCCTCGCTATACTTATCTTAGAGCTGCACCTCCTAGAAATATTTTTTGCTTTTAATTAATTAATTAATTAAAACAAAAAAATAATTACATAAATACCGGGTGTTCCATTTTTCGAATCATCCAGATGTATAAAAATATACAGGGTGTTCCATTAAAAAATACAAGTGTGAGCTGGTAAGAGAACTATAGGTATAGCTTGCATTAAATTTCCGTTGTTAAATTCTATAGCAAACAATTTTACGATAACGCAGCGTTGGGACACCCTGTATAAATTAATCAGCAATTGTTTAGTTGGAAAATAAAATTTCAATTGTAATATTGTAAAACGTGATCAAAATATAAATCAAAGTAAATAGGTATAGAAGAGTTCGTTTCGAGTTTATACGATAAACTTAAAAATTCCAACAATGGTCAATTTGAACAATGAAACGTAAATTTGTAGAAAATCCTTATAAATTTCTGTAATAATAAATATAATTAGAGATCCTTTTATTACATTTGTGCAGTATAAACTAACTATAAACTATAATTATGAAACCTTTCATGATGTATGCGTAAAGAAATTTTCATTTTATGGAAACTTTTATGCCTTAAGCTTATCTAAACATTTTTGAAAAAAGCGCAAATTTCAATAAAAATGCAATTATCGTAAAAAATGTTTATTGCAAAATTAGGCCGAAACACGGCACTTTGTACGATTTTGTGATTATTATTACTCTCATTGTTTTGTACATAAATATATCTTCTAAAAACAAAATGAAAAAAAATTTAATGGATTTTATTTGTAGATATTTAAATTCCTACTTAGTTGCTTTAACATCAGCTTTAATATTTTATTCAAAAAAACCTCTTTTGAATTTTCGATATTTCACTTCTTGAAAGAATGAGTGACAAGGAAGCGTGTAATTCATTTGGTGAAAATTGCCTCCATTTAATTAAAAGCACAATTTAAAAATCTTTGCAATTATCAAAATCTTAATTCACAAAAATTAAACATTAAAATTAATTTTGATATAATGTTATAGAAGTTACAAACATATGAATTATTTAATGTATTATTAAGTCTTGTGTAAATCTAGCTTTTGTATTAATAATTAGGCAATTTATCCTATAAATGGTTACAAATAATTAATAGGCTTTCAAATTTATTTTTCATTAGCTTTTATAACCTTTGTTGAAAGTATTATTTTCTTGATAGGGCGAAAAAGATTTATTTTATAACAATATCATTGTTTTTAAAACAAAATAAGTACTATTTAGCAATTACATTATTACAAACTTTAGTTTGGAACAATTGGAAGCTTTTTAGGCAAGTTCGTAAAGTAAAATACAAGATGGCACATTTTTAAATTAGTAGGAGTTCGAATTATTATACTTCTTAAAACAATAAAATCAATAAATTTTCGCCTACACGATTCATTTATGTATGTAAAATGCATTGAAGCATATTTATTAATTTTTTGAATTCGGAACAAACTAATAATTTAAATCGTGGGTTTCAAATGTTTTAAACTTTTAAATACGACATGATAAATTTTCCAATTATAAAATCGGTTAGAAAATTGATAGGTATATAATAATGCCATTTTAAAGAATTGGTTGAGATCGTTTTGTTAAAACTGAAACTTTAAACTGCAAGTTGCAGATTCTTTAAATTGATAAAAGAGTTTTCTAGGATCTAGAATGCGTCAAATTCGGAAAATGACATTTTACTGCAGAAATAGAAATTTCCTTTTACTCTTTTCCTTTTTACGTAATACCGGGTGCTTTAGAACTTACAAACCGCTTTACAAACTTTGACAAATAAAACTAGCTAAATTTCATGAAAAAAATGTCCTATTAAGATAGGTCTTATTCTCTTCAGTACTTCCCGCAGAAATGATTCCTGGTGCAAATTGAAGGTAAAACATACTTCTTTCTATTCAACATATTAAAAATATACATCCGTACTCTCGTGAAAAGAACCTCACCCAAAATTTTAAATTTGGATTTAAATAAATTTTGCGCCATTTTGTTTGGCCCGCTTGGCCGTTAGAACGCTAGGCGGTGACGAATACATACATACTAATAATAAATACTTATGGCGGTTTGCACCTCTTACAGATTAATTGACAGATAGTTTATCTGGCGGATAAGTTGTAAAAATATATTTTTTATTATACTTGCATTATAATCTGCCAATTTCACACTAAAAAGCGTTCATAAAATCGTCTTTATAGCACAAGTGCTCTATAAAGTCGTCTAGGTAACAACAATAATATTAACTGTTGTGTGACTGTTGTTTTCCAATGTAAACACAAAACATCTCTGTGGCAACAAATATATCCAAAATAGGCACGCTTAATTTTCAAATTTTAAATACAGATTTTTTCTCTTTTATAGAGGTTTTAGTTGCAATTATAATAAAAAATAGCGTATAATACTCGTGTATAAGTAGAATTTATCGCATACGCGCCGTTACAAGCACTCGCAAGCTCGTGCTTGTAATTTTTGTCGCTAATGCGATAAGGTCTTTCTTATACACATGTATTATAATATACTATTATTTGCCACATAAGCTAAAATCGGTGCAAAAGACCATAAGACCATTTCTACCTTTGTAGAAAATTTATCCTACAGTTAGATGCAGTTGTTCGCGCTATATCCTTCTAATTTTTGTAGACATATCCGTAAATGCTTTGCCCATATGTTCGCCAACGTTACAGCTGTACTACTCGTTCCACCACTGAGAGAGTCTGGCCAGGCTGTGGCGGACATTAACAGCGATCTTTTAGTTATCCACGGTCTGGCCACCTCACATTCACTTGTAATCAGTGCTGCGAAATCTAAAATTCTGCTGTTTAGTAGTCAAAGAGGTGTGTCTGAGCTGCGCAATCTGGCGAATTTCAGAGTTGGTAATGATAATGATACAATTCCCATCGTTGAGGAAGTCAGGAACTTAGGTCTAATTATGGATGGCAGTTTCAGGTATCAACCACAAATAACAAATTATATTAAGAAAGCGTACATGAACCTGAAACTGCTCTATTCACACAGACATTCTTTGAGTGTGTGATTGAAAACCTTGCTATGTGAATGTGAATCATCGATGCTGTCTCATTTATCTCATATTGCTCCCAGATCTACGGTCACTCGATTACTCAGGATTGCTTTAGGACAAATGCAAAGGGTGCAAAACTCATCTTTGCGGTTCATGTTTGGAATTAAAAAGTATATGGAATCTCATATAGGCTTGCACATGTCGGTTGGCTTAACCCTTACGTGGCTGACGGTGGTACCCGGGTACCTTTTAGGCATAAAATATGAAATATTTAAATATTGTGACTTCAAATCAATTTGAATTTCTAGGAATACTTCAACTATTTCATTGTACATATGTTTTGAAAATTTCTTATGTCTAGAGGTACGGGGTGCCATTTTTTTGGCCTTAAAGAAAAATCACCTTTAACGGGCGGCTGGTGGTACCCTGGTACCACTGTAGAATTTGTATAGGAAATACAAATTATATTTATATAATATAAAAAAAGAGTAGGTATAGTAGAAGAAAAAAAAATTTTTTTAAATTATTAAAAAATTTTCTTTTCGATTTTATAAAATATTAAAAATGATATACAGGGTGAGTTAAAAGTCGTTTTCTCGAAAAAAATTATTATTTTTTTTTTAATTTATATAAATTTTCGTACAATAAAATAAATACTTTTTTATTTATTTATTTATTTATTTAATATAAACAAAACAAACGTGGATTTGGAATTGTTATTAGTTACTACAGTTACTAAGATTATAAAATTAAAAAAAAAATTGCGAACAGTCAAAAAACAGTATTAAAGCAAGGTGGGTACCCGGGTACCACCGCCAGCCATGTACGTATAATTATTTATGCAGTCACATAACGGTTAACATGCATGATAGGCGCCGTTTGCATTTTGCGGTGTTCTGTCATCGGATAATTCCAAACCAAAGGCCTCCATACTTATTCTGAGCAATTTTTCGAATGGATGTACAGGTACACAGACACACATTGAATCTAAGGTTCAGGGGATTGATCACGCCGCCAATTCACAGAACCGCTTTGTTTGAGAGAAGCTTTGCTTACCAGCGCGTCTCTAAAGTTTCTAAAGTTTTTAACGATATTCCTAACTATTTTAAGCAGCTATCGCCTAGGCTGTTTCGTCGTAAATTCAAGCGACATCTACTTAGCGGTCAGCACGTGTAACTAGGAATTTTCGAAATTTTCATAATCTACAGTCAGCCTCACAATTAATGGCCACCTTAGTTATACGTTTAGCACAAATTGTGAATGAAACCATCATAACACATTTAAATTGAGGGGTAGCTTTATTTTGCCAACAAGTAGTAAATCAACAACTTCCCTTTATGTCCTTTTGTCGTTGTTGGCTAATAACCACCCTGACGTATAGCCAGGGTGGCCAATAATTTTGAGGCTGACTGTACATATGTAACGTTTATTTTTCATCTTAATTTCATTTCTATAATTTTAATTCTGTTTCTAACTTCTACCTACCTCTAGTGTTTGTTTATTGTAACTTTAGTATTGTTATAGTTATTTTAAAATTCTCGGTTCCCTTTCTACCTACTATTTTCTGATAAGGGGGGTCCATTTTGCGATTCGCAATTGAATTGTCATTGTGAGAGGAATCCATTTTTCAACATCATAAAAATCGTGGTGGAGTTTTCGTAGTCGTATTAATTAAAAACTTATCGTTGTTTTTTGGTATTAGAAGTTTTTATTGCCTTCGGGGATTTTGACTCGGAAATTCATTTGGATTTGTGTATCCACCTATTTTGGGATTTTTACACCAGATTTTGTTAATAGGAAAAAACCCTTATCAATAAGGGTTTTTTTGTACGCTTCTTATGATTCTTATGACACACATGTTTTGAGAATAGTTTTTGACACATGTTTTACGTATGGTTCTTATGCATAGTTTGTATGGATTAGTAACGAATCATTTTACGGATTGGATTACGCAAAAGTATTTATGCGTACCGTTGTTTGTTAAAATCGTAATTTCAATCTTATCGTTTTCGTTTCGCCGTCAGCTAGGACTTGCAAGAGTTCTCCAGCTGTTATTGGAATTTCGGACTATTTTTGGGCTTCAAGTTGCAAGATCGTTCATCTTACATCTTCAGATAAGTTAATATTTTTGTGTACCTCGTGGTCTGTGACCTTAAATTTTATTTGATTGAAACATTTGTTTTTAGTTCAATCACGTTTATTTAAAATTATTGTTACATTGAATACGGTTACAATTTATTATTAATTAATTATTAAATTTACTGTAAAGACAGTACAGGTGGCCATTAGTACCGATCTAGATTTCATAAACATTTACTTGATTTTTTTTGATAAGATTGACTTAGCAATTTTTATGTATTTTGTAATCATTTGTTCATCGTTTTATGTTACATCGATCATTATTTGAGTTTATGAGTTTTGCTCGTATATTTTGTCAATGTAATTATTATTGATAGAAATTTTTAATAAGTATATGAGATTATCGTGTGATTGTGATTTTTTTTGGTTTTCCTTTTTCGCGGTTTCAGGATCTTCGGATAATTGTGGGGTAAATCGTGTGGCGCCCGTTATCTTGAACATCTCTACCTACGCCCGTCTCACTAAGTTGGCCGGCAACCTCACATTTGTCAAGTTTGAGTTATTTTGCATTTTGTTGTGAAAAATTTCGCCACACATATTATGCTAGTATGGTGAATGATCCCACAGGAGTGTATTCATTTATTTTCTTTTTCTATCGTTGTTGTACAGAGCAAACATGGCAGAATACTTAGTTTAGGTTTAGTCGGTGGAAGAGCAAGGGCCGTCTTTGGACGTCCATTTGAACCGACTCCATGTGATTTCAAGGTAAGGTCCTGAACTTTTATAAAGAATAGGGCGTAGCCAATATCTGGTGTAGTAGAGATAGAGGGGGCGAGTGCTCTGCCCTATCCATATATTTAAAACGTGAAGCCTTTTCTTCACCGGTAATTTTAGAGTGCTTCTACTGGACCGATTTTGATAATTTTTTTTAAAATTAAAACTATCGACCCACAGATATGTCAGCACTAATTTTTTTCTTCAAATTATCAGTTTCATACATTTTTTGAGTATTAATCTTAACTCCCCACTTTAACAAAGTTCGATAACGTTAAATAAAGGACACGTCTATTTCGTACATTCAACAACAAACAATCATCGGTGTAGGTAGTAAGTGCATTATAATAATTTTTGAAAATTTTATTTTTCTAACACATTTATCTCTACAACTACTTTGTCGAATTTCGACGGGGGTGTCCGCTCGTTCTTTATAAAAGTTCAAGACTATAAAACTTTGTAAACTATGTTTTGAAATTTGTAAGCTTTTAACATTTGAAAATAAATTTATTATTATGGAAGTGTAAGGTATTTAACAACTTATCCGCCAGATAAACTATCTGTCAGTTTATCTGTAAGCGGTGAAAACTAACGTTGAACATAAATAATTAAACATTGTACACAATTCGCGAAAAACATAAAAAAAAATTGCTTAAATATTTTTTTGGAAGGGCATTACGACCCCTCGAAGTTGGACAAAAAGCTTAAAATTAAAAACAGTTAATTTTTGAAAAATCAAACGCTTGAAAAAATTAAAATCGAGTATATTGCCACATAGAACATTATAGGACACAGTTCAAGAAACACGAAAATAAATTAAATTTTTTTAAGAATGTCTCGAATTTTGGCATAATTATAACAATTTTGTAGATGCAGTGTTGAAATTTAGGCAAACAAATAATGTTTGCCCCCCCCCTCTAGGAAAATGGTGAGAGTTTCAACAGGCGATATCAAAAGAGGAGGTTCGAGACCCTTCCAGACAAAAACCTCAGACTTTTTGACTTTCTTATTCCGACACGAGGGTAAAGGACACTTTAAATGTAAAACAAGTTTCCCTGGAATTTTCTGAAATTTTGGTATTTATAACCCGCGATAAGTTCAAAGCCTTGTGCATAAAAGTCTCCACGGGTCTAACCCTATTGGAACATATCTTGACTGATTTATATCATTATATATCCTTAAAAGGAGAGAAGTGTTAAAAATATTTGTACAGATGTATTTCCTTTCGGCATAAGAAACATAAAAATACTCTTTACCTCTGCTTCAAAAACAATTAAAAAATTCAACATTAAAAATTTCCAATTGAATTGGCGTCACACACCAATCACCCCTCGGAAAAAAGGGTGGGTTTAGATCGATGTTCCATTAGAATTATATGGAATTCTGTAGAAAAATATGAAAGTTCATATGAGAGTTCTTAATAAAATGTTCTTATCTTAAAATCCCCTATAGGTATCCAAAAAATATTTTTAAATATACAAGGTGGCCTATATAAGGTACAGATAAAAAATAATGGATTTTTAATGGGATAATTCTGTATACTATTAATTGCATATTTTAATTCTATTTTTCATGAAGATAAAAATGATGTATGGGTTATTAGTGATGGGTTTGGACCAAGATATTGGGCATTTTATGCCAAAATAAGTCAACTTTGCTTTATCACTGTGACTTAACGATTTGATATTTTTCAATAGGTCAAATCGGGCTAAGTGGGGCAGCTAAAGTGATAAAGCTAAGTTTACTTGTTTTGGCATAAAATGCGCAACATCTTGGTCCAAATTCATCGCAGCGGATTAACCCATATACATCATTTTGATTTTGATGAAAAAAAGAAACCAATCATGCAATAATATACAAGATATCCCATTAAAAATCCATAATTTCTTACAAATGGGCTACTCTGTATATTTAAAAATATTTGAAGAGAACGTTTGATTAAGAACTTTTTTCATATTTCTTACAGAACAATTCTAATGAAACATTGATCTAAACTCACCTTGTTTCCCTTTTTCAGCATGGAAATTTCAATGGAAAATTCTTAATTTTGAATCCTCCAATTGTTTAGGTAAAGAGCATTTATGTTTTTTATAGCGAAAAGGAATTGCATCTGTACATATATTTTTAATACTTTTCCCCCTTTAAGGAGTTATAAACCAGCCAAGATAATTATGTTCCAGAGAGGTTGGGTGGTTGGGTCCGTAGAGATTTTAATCACACGGCGCTGTGAACTATAACATACCAAAATTTCAGAAAACTCCACGGTAACTTATTTTACATTTAAAGTGTGTGGCGTCCTTTGAAAAATTACGTATTTTTCCTTTCGAAAATATCTTTCTATTACTACGATTATCTGCGCCATGTCTTAAAATGGAAACCTAATCATGGAAAAAAGAAGAACAATTTTCTCATATGAAATCACTAAGTTTGATTTTAAAATAACCAAATGGTCCACATGGTATACAAAAAATATAAAAAATTATAAAAACAAAACTCTAACCTTTCACATGTTTTTGGTTAACTCAGAAACGATTCGCGAAAGTCCAAAAGGCCCAAAACAAAACACAACCACAAAGCGACCATATTAACCTCAACAAATTTAAAAATAATACTAAATCTTAAATAAGTTGTTAATATAAATTCACGATAATTTGAATGATTTACAAATTTTATCAAATGCGCAGAAATTATCGCAACATATGCAGCACCAAATTGAACAAACTCTAAATTATTAAAATTAAAAGAAATTAAAATTTATTATCTAATTTTCTAGCATGTTGAATATTTTAGATAAATAAACAATATTTAAATGCTTTTAACTTTATATATATACAGGGTATCTAGAAAGTCTCCTGCTAGACGAAAACCTCAAATTATACAGAAGATTTTATGTCGATTCGTTATTATCTACTTAATATAAAATTTGACACATGGGTATGGGTATAGAATGAAAAGTTGTGCCAATAGAAATATTATGATTGAATAATGTTCAGAACAGTGTCAGGAATAATCTGATAAATTTTGAATTACCATCCACTCGTGCGGTTTTCGTCCGAAAGGTGCATTTGAAAGTGTATTGACCCGTTTTCTTTCACATTTTATTTAATTTATAAACTAATACAGCCCTAACAACAACAAAATTAGTACGATCACAAAACTTTTGTTGAAAGTCCTATTCATAATGCAGTTTAAAGCCGGCCTTACATCACAGCTTCTAGAAGCCAGCTTCTTTTTTCAAACCAATAGAAGTTGAACTTGAACCAACTATTAGCGTCCGACGCTGGAAATGCAAGGTTTCTATTGGTTTAGAAAAAGAAGCTGGCTTCTAGAAGCTGCCATGTAAAGCCTGGGTCACACTAGGCTGCTTGCCAGCCGCTGCTGTTCAGCGGCGGGCGGTAGCACCAGCAAGCAGCGGCGGGGAACCCGGTCACACTGCATGCTACTACTCGCCATTTTGTTTAGTCGCTTTCAGCAAGCATGTCGTCTGTGGGTCCACGTAAACAATGGTTTACTCACCGCTGATGCGCTGCTTGAGTGGTCAAACTGCGCTGCTCGTTGGTGCCAGCGGGTGCGAGTGGTCACGTGACCTGCTAGTTGCCGCTGCCTGGCTACCAAAATAGAACATGTTCAATTTCACCAGCCGCTGATAAATACGCGCCGACTGGCAGCGCCAGCTGCGAATTTTATGCTCACACCAAGCTGATTGATGGCTGGCAGTAGCGGCTTCCACAACTCGCGGCTGGCAACCAGCCTAGTGTGACCCAGGCTTAGGCCAGCTTAAAAATCCGAACAGTCCCTAATGAATGGAGGAGTGGAAACTGGTTTTTGGGGACGGGGATTTTAGCAAAAATTTAGTTTCTTGTAAGTCGAAGTGTGAGGTGTCAATTTATACTTTTTTTGCATGCAGAGTCGAATAAAAGCAACATTAAAGTGATAAAACCCACCATTGAAGAACAAAATATGTTAGGTATAATCTTGAAAGTTCTACAGTGCATTTAGCATTACTTAGACCCAGGACTAAATCGCCTAAAGTTGAAACCTTCGCTATTGTGTAGTACTTATAGCCCTTATTGTCATACTAAAAGTCCCCAGCCCTCCGAGGGGGGGACCACCCCCAAAATTGGGTTTGAATTTCTAAAATTACACTTTTTATCATATTTTTCCGATTATCTCGAAAACTAGGTAGTAAACGAAAAAGTATAAGGAGTCAAAAATTAAAGAGAAAGAAATTATACGATTACATTACGAGTACTGTACTAAATTTCTAATCATCGAATCGTAATAAAAAAATATAGAATTATGTGAAATCTTTGATTTAAAAAAACCGACATCCCGATTCATCAACCTAGGGGTCAAATGTAGACATTTCTTGGTATTTGCAAGTAAATGTAATTAAATGGAAACCTCGCTGTACATTTAGAGGAAGAAGTGACAAAGGAAATCATGAATTCGTGCTGTTTCCGCTCTAAACGACTTTATAGTGACAAAGAAATTGAAATTTTTTACAAAATTTTTATTGGAATTACCTTATAGATCTCTTGGATAGTGCATCACTGCAACTAATATATACTACCTATTTTTTTTAAATTAAAGTCAATCATAATTTATTTTTTTAAATTATAAAATCATTACTTCTTGTTTTAAGATTTTCTATCAATTTATTATAGGTAATTTCTTGTTCTCTATTATAAGAAAGTACTATAAATAAGTGCCTAATTAGCAATTTCGATATTTGAATACAACATTCTGGACAAGAAATTGTGTAGGTGGATATAAATTTTCTGCCCGATTTGTTCCCTTCAACCCTTCACTTGTAAGTAGATAACAGATTAGGTAGATTACAATGTTTAATAAATAACTTTTGAAACAAAACCTAAAATTTCTGCATAAGTAACTAGATCCTTTTCATTAACACAGTAGAAAAATTGTTTTTCGGTTTAGTAAATTTTCCATCAAAAATAATCCTGCAGTTAGTGGAAAATTTTCCAAACCAACAGTTTTAAGAAGTCTTTAGTTAATTAGTAAAAATAATCTCAATTTGTATTATACATAATAAAAGAAAAAAATCCACTTGTCGAGTCTTAAGGATTTTCCAAGGAATTAATTTGACGGCTTTATTTCAGCAATCTTTTGTAATTTCGCGTGAAATGTGATTCTTTAGAAACAGTCAATGGCCATACTTTGGAAGTTCAAAAAACTCATATTCACTATATTATGTTCAAAATTAGTATAGGTATAGTGTGACCGTATCAACTTTAATTAAGCTTTAGAAATCTTTATTGTTTTACGTTTAAGGGCGTCTTTAACTTGTGAGCAGAGTATCTGTTGTAATAACATTACTCGCATTACTGTTTGAAACATCCTAAATTTTGTAAACACGATTAATAATGCAAATATCTTTTTCTTTGCAAACCACCCAACGACGTGGCATTATCATTAACACTCTAGATCTTTTGTCGAGAAAATAATCTCAAAGCTATCGTTGTGAATTTTTGCTCTTCCTTTGATCCTTTTGTTTAGTAACTTATTACGTTCATTAATAATCGTAAGATTAATGTTTTTTTTTTAAAAGGAATTATCTCTTTTATAATTTTTATCTTAAAAGTGAATAAACTTAGTATAGTAAACCACCCACATCGACAAATCGCGATTGCGCGCGTAAACTACCCCTTATATAAAAGCAGATACGTAAGGGCATGTATATTGAAGTCAACCCGCGAACTCAAACGTTTTGAATTAAAATAAATCGGTGTACTTGTTGTGTTATTAATTTATTTCATGCGTATCTAAAACTTTTTTTTCAAAGCAATCTGGATTTAATACCCCTTCATCGGACGACATAGAAATAATGTAAGGAAATTTTTATTTAACTTTTGTAATACACGAGTTATGACTTGATTATTGTTGTATTGCTAATTAACTCTGGTAAAGTATACCCAACTAAACTAAAAAATTTTGGAACCCATTGGCAATTGCCCTTTGTTAAATTAATTTAAGTTATACAAATTGAAAGTATAATCTTTTTAAACTCATTATCTGGTTTTGAAACTCTTATAATTAATGTTAATTAGCATGGTTTATTATCACTTTGACCTGTATATTTAAAAAATGCAAATAGCAATAGGTAGGTATTTGGTCTTTAATTTGAAGTATTTCAACTTTCAACAGCCTACGTGATGTATGCAAAAGGGAGATATAGACAGTTTGCTTTCAATGCAAAAAATTTAACTTTTTTATTGGTAAATTTAAATTTGACATTTCGTGTTCTAGAATTTCACTTTTAAACAGCATGTTTGTAAAATTGCAAAAATTCAAAAGCTGGTCCTTTAGATCATTTTTGTTATAAACACTCTCCTAGAGTAAGTACTTTAGTCTCTGTTAAGAAAATTTTATACTTGGTTAAAATTAAACGTGGTAACCAGTAGATGTTACAAGTAAGGTTGGTTAATTTTAAACCTTGAATTTTAACCAAGACTAAATATACCAACCCTTAGTATTTTTAAGTAAGATAGGCTTCTTAGAATTGTTTGATTCCTGATTTTAGGAACACCTTGTACACGATGATTTAATACCGAGTAGTGAATTTATTGTTCCAAAAAAATAAAAATTTTAACGTTAATTTTACTTATTTTTAAAAAGAGGAAAACAGTAATTAATTATCGTTTAAAGGAAGTTTCTATACAAACCAACTAGTTATATTTAAGCAAAAATTGAATGACATATCGAAAAAAGTTGAGTTTAAATCAAATAAATGAGATACCTATCGATGAACTCCCACGTCAGTCTCGGACGGAAATTGTTCAAGTTTTAAATTAGTGTTCACTGAAATTATTATCTGCTGCTTAAAAGTAGATTTTTGTATGTTAATCTCTATTCTTGTATACAGAAACTATTTAATAATAACATAACTGTAGCTAGAACCAAAGTTAAACTTAGGGTCACCGCCTAGGCCTTCTGCCAAACGTCGACGAAGACGAGTTTAAATTGGGGGTGCTTTGTAATTATAATTGCAAAAATGTCTTAGGGGCTATAATAGTACTTTGTTTTATTATGAGATAAAGTACTGTTTTGTGTGAGAAGACTGTATTTGGCTAATGAGCGAGGGTAGCGAGCGAGTCCGGCAATACAGGCGAGACAAGAAAAAGCACTTTGTCTGAGAGCTTTTCCTGCCGATGCGGGAAAGGTAAACTTCACTCTTACATATTGAGTAACACAAGGTCGACTTTTTTTGACGAGAAAAAATTTGTTATTTACAAACAGAATTTTCGAAACAGTAGGTATGCCCGAGCCCGATATTTTTAGTTTCTAATTACAGTTAAAGGTTTCTTTCAGAAACTAAATTAAATTAGAGGCACACCATCATTTAAAAAAATCATTTTGGGAGAGTCGCCTAATCTTTTTTTTTTAAATTAAACCACCTGTATGTTTTGCATTTTTTGAAGTATCCTCTCTTTAGAAGTAACTTTCGTAGACCCTGAGCTAGCAACCTGAGACCTTTGAGCCAATTAATTTGGGTTTGTAGAAAAGCAATGGGATAAAGAGATACTACGAGAGCTTAGTTTGCAAGAAAATATTACAACTCCATACTAAAACTTCGTTTTACAGTATTTATTCAAAATGTAGCTTTCAAAATGCTACCTCTAAAGGCTTATACTCCGATTTGGCCTGTGCATTGTGCAGGCCAAAACTGCGCAGTTAAGCCGCAACTATTACTTCGTAAAGACGAAGTTTAAATCTATGTTTGAAGTTGGACAGGCCTGGTCAAAGTGCGCACAGGCCGCCTGAACTAAACTGTGCAGGTCGTCTTGCACAGACCAAACCGGAGTATAAGCCTGTGTGTAGCGTCGTCTTTAGACTATCACTCTTAACACGTAATTCTCGACAAGACTTTAACCGGTGTTCAAAGTACCAGAATCTTCTTTAGCTTTCATTACGTTAAAATGTAATTTCTAAATATAAAAACACAGTTGTTGTTACATTCGTTTTAGAAATCATTGCCTAAATTTTTTATTGAATTTAACAGACTTTCATAATCGATAATACGAGCTGGGAAGCTCGAAGGAAGAATGTTTTCAAGCCTCGGTGAGGGTTTTAGATTGAGGTGTGAGAGTTGAGACTGTCTAGCATCAAGAGTTGACGAGTGCCCACGGTTTTGATTTTTTTTACTTAAACCTAAGTCATTATATAAAAAAATTGAGAAAATCGAAGAGGGTGTATTTTGGAAACTTCTACTGAAATATTTGACACTGGAACAGTTTGACCAAAAAGGCTTTAAGTTTAAATCAACGAAGCGATGCATAAAATAAATAGTACGCCTCTTTAGCTTTAAATAGGCGTATTTTGTAGAAATATATCTCTTATTATAAAGTATTAGAGTTAAAAAGTTATAAAGTATAAATTTATATAAGTATTCATAAAGTTATTAAAGTTCTATTTTTATATTCATGTTTTCAAAATAGTTCAAAAATTAATTTGACCGTAGATGGATCAAAAATAATTTTTTCGCAAAACCAATTGTACACTTAAGTTTGAACATATTTCCAACCGACACACCAAATTTCGTCAAAATCCGAAGACCTAAGGGTCAAACGTGGCCGATCTGACGTGGAATTACCCAGATGACATTGACTGACATACAAAAGTGATCTTGACAGTGACAGATGACATTGACATAAGTGATATTGACAGATAACCTCCTTGACAGACGACAGACAAAAGTGACATTGACAGATGACCACTGACATTTGACAAAACCTAAACAGTGACAGATGACGGTAACTATATGGTGACATAAACATATGAAACATGGTTACTATGGTGACAGACCACTCCACATTTTTTAAACCAATCCCTATCAAACTTTCTATCTCTATCTGTTTTATTTTATATAACTCTGTCCTTTTCGAACCCTATATTGCGCATTCTCTATGACCATGTGTTTTTTATTGTGGGACTATTCATCTTACGAAAAAAAGTCATAGGACCTTTTCTTCTTTAAAAAATAATTTAACTTTTTTTTTATACGATCACTAATTTCCCGAGATGTTTCGAAAAATCGAACTTTTAAATCTTCGACTTCAATTTTTTCAATGAAGCGGCCACTAAAAAATATTAAATATTTTTGATTTTTAAAGAATAGGCTTTCAAAAAGTCCATGCACCAATGTTTAATCGTTCTACTATTTTTCCGACCTCGTTTTCGTCTGTAGAAACTGAACTATACTGACTTGCTGACTAGCTAAACTGAACTAGCTTATTTTCATTATTTTAAAAAATCTGTTGTGTCAACACAAGACTTTTCCATATTAATAAATAAAAATTTTAGAAAGTCATATTTTGACATCGTTCATTAAATTGTCAATAGAAACAATTTTTCAATGCATATTTCATATTGCACATTGAGTGTGATTTTATTCATTTCCAACTGTCCATTGAACTCGAAAAATAAAAAATTACTAAAAAGTAATAACATGTCTGAATAGAGAATAAAATTCTGTACTTATGGCCAGTTGTTCTATCGATACTTATCTACTGACGAATACATATCTATTCCCTCAGTTTTCAAAAACCGGTTTCAAACAATAGAAATGGTTAAGTTTAGAAATGTTATGGATCCATAACTAAGCAAAAATGTACCAGAAACTGGCCATTAATGGTGCAAAAATATTCTGACGTTTCTTGTTAAATCGTTTGAGGGATGTTAATTTTGAGACTTCCGGTGAACGTATTGCAACCAAAAACTAATGGTTCCAAATCACGACTCTAAAGGTACGTTTATACTAGAGATTTTATTCATTACATTTCTCTCTAGAATAAAATGTAATAAGTGTAAACCTTGCTTATAGAAGGTATCGGAGATTTTATTCATATAGCTTGATATAGTTGAGATATATTACTTGAGATAAAATGTCGTAAGTGTAAACGCTACTGAGACAAGTTTTAACAGGTCTCGGATAGATATATCAAAAGTAGAATAGTCGTCTACTTTTTATCATTCTCTCGAGAGTTTCGATTTAAAACAGTTTAAGCTCTCGCTAATAAGCAAGTGAAAAATTAAGTAAACTAATTAATTAATAATTAGTAACTAAACAACTAGTTTACGGGAAAAAAATTTCAAAAAGGCGTGATGAAATTCTTATTAACATTTACGTTTCAATAACTAATGAAGCACTTCTAGGCATCTCAAAAACTTAAAATTTGGCACCAGTGCATATCATGTCCTCATTTCAACATTTATAAAAAAAGTCTTCAAGTCCTAAAAATCCTCCGGGGCCGATTAAGGGGGGAGGGGGGACGCCGCCGTACTTTTTTAGAAAAATTGAGACCTTTCTAGGGATCCTTAGAATGCAATGTATAATGACATCAAATTTCAAGTTCTTAGGATGCTTAATAGTGCTTGTGACTCAAAATCACAAGAATTGGTTAAAAAGATGATGAGGCAAATGCACATTTTTTTGAGTTAGTTCTTCTCAGTAATATTATTTTTTATCTAATTCCTAAGATGATGTTACTTTCAATCACAACCACTTTTAGGCGTCCTAAGAACTTGAAATTTGGTGTTATTGTATATTACACTTTCAGGATCCACAGATATTATAGGTCTGAAGTTTCTCTTAAAAAAACGGGAGTGTTGCCCCCCTTCAATTTGTCCTCCGGGAGGTTTTCAGGACTTGACAACTTTTTTATAAATCTTTAGGATATCGTATACACAGGTGCCAAATTTGAAGTTTATGAGATAGAAGTGCTTCATTAGTTGTTGACACATAAATGTTAATAAGAATTTCATCATGCCTTTTTGAAATATTTTTTTCGTAAACTTGTTGTGTAGTTACTAATTTTATCAGAAGTGTAAGTATTTGTACCAAAAATTATGAAAGAAAGATTCTTTTTAAGATTATAAAAATTGAATTAACAAGAAGTGGTTTAAAAAATGATGAGGCAAATGCACACTTTTTTACAAACTTTGAGCTTTAAAATTTGTTCAAGGCGTGGGTACTTCGCAGTTTATGCGGTTTTCAGTCTAATTTGACTCCATCTAATCAATGGAATCATGACAATGATTCAATCATGGAAAGATTTTTATTTTTCTATCTCTAGTCTAAACAAAATTGTAATTAAATATCGACATCTTTTCTCAACCAAAAATGTCAGCACTTAATTCAGTTACATTTATGTCATAGTATAAACACTTCAAAAAGTTTCTCTCCGACATCTGAGAGAAATGTAATGAATAAAATCTCTAGTATAAACGTACCTTAAGAAGACCGTATCTCAAATTTCAAGTCAATCGGTCAAAGCGTTCAAGAGCAATCGTCGGGGAATACATACACACATACACACATCCACACACGTGGATAGTCGAGATCGTTTCAAAATGTGCCAAAACGCATATGTCCTTCTTAATCTCAAATTTTTTTTCAGCGCGATTACTATACTTTTCCTTACCTTTCGGTAATATGGAAAAGTAAGAGCTTGAAATTGGGATGCAAATATTTTTTAAACACATATCGTACATGTCGGCGCCACCGGATAAAATAAAATGGACTCTGATCATGTGATCATAATCCTCCGGGTTGTATCCAGTCGATTTTTCCTCAAAACATGAAAAGATAAAAAATTTACTATGGCCAGACATTAACCTAAACAGGCACCGGCTAGTCGGACGTCGCACGTCGCACGTCTTTTCATTTTCAAAATAAATTGATATGAATATCTACAGCTTTAATCGGTTATTATTTTTTGAAAAATACCATGGTGTGTAAATATTTATTAGACAGACAGATCGGTAGATACACAAATGCAAATTGCTTTGTCAATTTTTCCCTCATACACGGAATTTTTCTGAACTTTTGGTACGTCAGCTCTTCAGAGTCAGTACGGAAATTTTAGCCAACTGTCAATTTTTCAAGATTTTACTGAAAAGTGAACCTGGACTATATTATAAGCAATTTTCTAGTAGTCTGAAATTTCCATATTAATTATCAAAAGGTGCTTACGATCACCTTGCGATTATAATAAACCACTACAATAATTATTGTGTCTCGAATAAGTGGCATAAAACTAATAATGTAGTTCACTTTGAGTGATATATCACACCCATTCTTATTATAAACTTCTCGTCTTCTCGCTACAATTTTATCGCACTTTTGATTGCTAGGGCGATTTTATATCGGAGATAATTTCTAATGTATTTTTCCGGAGATAGACGAAAGTTTTCCAATTTTATACTTTGTTTAATTTAAATTTAAAAGCAAATTGATAATATCCTTTTATTATAAAAAAATATAAATTAAAGTGACTTTTCATCTTTAATTTAAATTAAGAAACATAATTAAGACGTGTAAAAGTGAACAACCTTTAAATAAATTTAAGCTATTATTGTTACATAAATCTAATTATACCTAAACAATTTACCAGGCCCTATAGTATTGTGTATTCTCTTCTCGAAGACAAAAGAATTTTCGTCTTCTGAATCGATTCATAATCAACACAATAAAATAATTCAATTTTAATAAACCAAAAATAATTTAAAAAATAATCAAATTTGAATTTCGCATGCCTTTGAAAGCAACAATTTATTGAAAAATAAATTGCGTCGATTTTTTTTTCATTTTTGAGAAAATCGCAAGTCTTTCACGTCAAACAAATAATTTTACATTAAAATTTTTATTTATTTATGAACGTACATTTAAACATTTTATAAGTTTCTATAGAGTTAATTTTCCTACCCATTATGAATAAAAATAGGTATTAGTAATTTCATTTAATTGGGTTAATAACCAATATTTGTGGCATCTGCACTGAAATTCAATTAAAGATAATTACGAAAAAATAAATTATGCAAAATGAAATAAGCACGAAGAGCTTTATCAATGTAAATGGATATGTGTAAATATAGAATATTGGCCTCTCCTTATTAAACAACTGAGCTTTGTTACAATTGTTATTATATTACTATTAAACTACAAGACAATATTGTGTTATATGGTTTCTCTGTTACGTTAGCGTAAAAATGCGTTTGAATATGCAACTGTTGCAAACTTTGAGGTTATGCTATCGTAGTGCAGCATTGAATAAATAGCCGCTACTGTAACAAGAAAGAGCCATTTAGCTAATAATATGGATTGCAATTGTTTTCTAATATAGCGATTTCCGGTCAATTTCTCCAATAGAAATTGTTGCTTATACTCCCACGTATAAAGAAAAATCATGACAGTCAATGAAAATGTAAACTCGACGAAATGAATGAGTCATCCATAGATTTCCAAAATGTCCTTTCTGTCGCATTTTCTTTTATAGGCAACGGTTGCTAACCCTCCTTTCAGATCTATTTATTTAATGTCGTGCAGCAAACCGCTTTATAATGATTGTGATATCGAGTAAGAATGAGATGACAAGGCGGAGCCAATGTACCACAACGAAATGTGACCGGTTCCAAGTTGTACGCAAGCTTTTAGCTCGTTTAGTTCCATTTTTACTCTACTTTTGTAATTAAAAATTTTAATACTCGTATTATACGATTTTGGCATAGCCTTTCTTGTAATGGAAAACGTCATGATTATTCTGATACGAAGAATATAAATTTGGACGTTTTAGGCAGGCTTCTACATTATGTAGGATTGTCTGAGCAGGCCTCCTGAAGGATGTACAGACGCTCTAGTTTGGGCTGGCAGTCGAGTAAAATCATGTGCTTGTGGCTCCACCCTAACGGTTGCTAATACTCCCTCCTGATAGTTAAAACAATATTTTTAGTCAATGCCTAAGTACATTATTTCGTGATAAAGTTGGAAAAAAATTAAAAAAATCCTCAAAATTGCTCAGATATATTTTAGACTAATTACCTACTTATCGATGTACCGATTCTTATGAAAGCGTAGGTATATTACATTTTCTTAAGAATGTTTAAGTAAAAAGCTAAAATAAATACTTTTACCAAAATTGTTTTTTTATTGAAAATCAAATAGAAATTTAAATGAGAAGTGTAAGTTTTTCCGACGAATGAAAATACTTGAATAGACAGACACTTGAGCTAAAAGTAATTTTTATTACATTCTTTGTGTTAAATCAAGAAAGAGATTGCTAGCTAGCATGCTAAATAAAAAATAAGAAATAAATATGCATTGAAATTTAACATTTTATCAGAATTTGATTTTTATTTAGTGTAGAGATAAATACATACAATGCTCTATGTTCTTTAATATTTCATTTGAGAAAAACAGATAAAACTAAAATTTCAAGATCTCAATTTTCAGATGAGATTTTCTAAAATGATAATGTTAGCTGCTTCCTTAATGAATAACTAAATATATCTACAAAAAACTATTGTATCAAAACATTTTTAAGAAATAAAGTCTACTCCCTCAATGGAATTTTCTCTAGGTTTTCTTCTAGTAGGTCGTCGTTGCCCACACGTAACAGGTTATTAAAAGTGATCGGTTATGACACGACAAAAAAGCGATGAACGAATGGTATTAAAAAAACACTTAAACAATGTCTTCACATAATGTCAGCTTAGAATGCCTAGAAGACATGTAAGGTTACACAAACATAATGCAACATTCTTAACTGTTCAACAAACAGTACTCCATTGGAATAATATGCTGTGTTATTACTTTATATTTTATTTTCAGCAGAATGCTCTGCTCTAAAAAATTACTTTGACGCTGCATTTTAAAATCTGAAATATTCGATAATATTATTTAGATGTACCACTTAGAAAAGAGTGACTACTACAAATATTTTCCTTAGAAGTATCACATTGTTGCTAATAAAAACTCTTGTTTCCAATCCTCACAATTTTTTGTCTTCTAATAGATACGTAAAAGCTAAATATTAAATAAGATACCCAGAGGTTAACATGTTTTCCTGGTTTTCTACTCGTCGTCGGGGTGGCTGAACTCGTATCGTTAGCTTGGGTTTCTGGTTTGAGCTCAAATATGCAAAATCTTAAGAAATGTGCACAATTACATCAAAATTTCAAAACAAATGGACTTGAGATGGCGTAAATCTGATTTATACAAAATTTTATCGCTCTTCTACACTAGAAAACTCACAAATAAATTTTCATTTTCTAACAAATGTAAATTTTTAAGATTTTCCTAAGCATCTGCTGCTTTTGTTTTAGAAAGTAACAAAGATTGCACAATAAAATGGTAAAATTTAAAGTCAAAAATATTGTGAGGTTTAATATAAACGATAGGTATAGTTGAGGAAAGAATTATTTCATTTAAGAATTACGAGTAGTAGGTACATTTACAATTTAATCAAATAATTATTAAGTTTCTCGTTGCGGACCTTAAAACCAACCATGTGACTCCCCGAACATTCAAAGCAAGTAATTATTACGTGACTACCTTTAAGAATCTTAAAAATTCTTTAAAGATGTTTTTAAATCTTAGCTCAAATAATTATTACCTCAACAATACCTACCCTTATAAATATAAGAATACGCTATATCCATCCATTCAAGTTTATATTTCGCCTTTTACTTATAGTCTGACCCAAAAATTTTTATAGGCACTTGTGGTAATAAACAGTCCTAAGATGTGTATTTCCAGAGTTTTACCTACACATTTTTCTTTTATTTCTTCCTTAAAAGTGTTTATGACTTTTTAAAATACTAATAAACTACTATTTATAATGTAACGAATATTTTCTAATATAAAAACTTGACCGCAGATGTAGAAAATTACCCCATACTCTTATCAGTTTGGGTGCAGCCTAGACTTAAATATTTATTTCTAGTTTTTTATGAGTAATTTTGTCTGTTAAGGAGGTGTCGTCTGCGATAGTGTAGATTCACTAGCACAAAATATAACAAATAGTATCGAGGACGCTAATAATACAGGAAATTCCAAAAAAGTTAGATTAGATCTGTATCTTCATTGTTTAGTCTGTCTATCGATTGTTACATCTGTCTCCTGCCACGGTCCTACCTGTGTGTCTAACGTTTGTTCTTCTTTCTTCACCAACCGATTTTGCGTTACGGAAAATATGTCAACTAAAATAATTTTATTTAAAATATTTTTTGCGGGAAAAAATTCGTCCAATCATAATCAAGAATTCAGGTTAGGTACAGGCATAGCTAAAAGTCGCGTGTCTACAGCTATTTTAGGTTATGATAAAACTTTTCAAAATGACAGTAAGTTGTACTTTTTAAATTCACTGTCTTATGCTCGTTGTCACCAACGGTTCCTAAGCAATTGCCTACGTAAGAACTGCCTAACACTTTAACGCAAAATTATTTACAATTACGATATCAATATACGGATACCTTTCTTTATCTTATTTAGGTGCGCGTGGTGAAACGTGGTGAAGCGCAATTTCGATTTAAAAAATGCTAATGTTGAATTAAGTAATGCCTAACTTTGCGAATCGTTGGTGAAAACGGGTATTTAATATTAACGCATATTCAATTTTACTGACAGTTACTTGTCAAATTTAGCAACTGAAATACTTTTAACTCGTAGTGTACTTCAAAATCTATGACAGCGCTGGCAACGCCCCCTCACCTAGCTAATAAAGTTGGTGGGATTGTACTTGCTTGTCTTTCTTATATTTTTGTCAATCAATCTATAGTTATATCTCTATGTCTGCATCTACCTTTTTAACATTCTATTTGAAATTCTGTCTGTCTATCGATCAGCCTGTCGACCCGTATTTCAATCGTTCATCTTCCAGTTTCATCAATTGTTTTGCTTACACTTACATTCATTATTTGTTCTGCTATAATCAAAATCTGCTTTCATGATATAGGCCTTATAAACTGTCAATGGTGTCAATAAGGGTTAAGTGCAATTATAAAAGAGAAAATTGTTCTTTGTGGTTCTTTTACAGTGAGTTCAAATGTAGGTAAAATTTAATACATAGTAAAAAGATATGGACAGAGTTGGACAAGATACGTATAAAATGTACCTTTGATACAAGATACATGATAATTCAGTTTCTGTAACTTTTATACAAGATACAAGGTACTATTAATTTTTGTTCGAAAGATACAAAATACCTACTGATACTTGATACTGGATACTGGATACTTTTTTCATTATTCTATTTTTCCTTGTATTTACCACCTAATAGCAGACTTTAAATTACAGTAATACCCAAATTAGTATAATTTATACCTGCTCCATTGCTAATTTTACTTCCAAGCCTTCTAAAAAAATTTAATTTTGTTGTTTTTTATTGAATTTTATTAATGTTTGAAATACAGTGTTAAAAAAGTATCTGAGCACATTGAGGCTAATAAGTATTTTTGATACAAGATACATGATAATTCAATTTCTGTATCTTTGATACAAGATACTTTTACTTCGAGTATCATAGATACAAGATACAAAAGTATCAAAGATGCATGTATTATTGGTACTGCCCAACTCTGGATATAGGTTGATAAGATAAGAGCTATTACATCAAATTAAAAGTATTAAAAGCTTTTCAGATTGTTTTTTGAAGTAACCTATTATCTAATATAGAGAAAGTGTAGTCATTTATATGCCTCTATTAACCTATAACTTAAATAAAAATTAAATAAATTAAAAAAAAGTGAATTAGCATTAGGGTAATAATATCAACCTTCATGAATAGTAAATATCTACTACACCTACCACAACTAACAGTACTATATACAAATTGTAGAATTCAATGAAAATTTAATCGCATTTTGATGACAGCAATTGACATCAGTTTTCTTTAAAATTACCAAATAATAAGAAACAGAACCCAATACATTCAATTATACCGTTTTATGAATGGTTTATTTGTAAATGTAAGTGTCTTCATCTCTTCATAATCAAATTAAAAATGAAATGTGTAGGATATCTTTCAACAGAGAAACAAAATATTATTAGAATATTATTCAATAATTCAATTCAAATTATATCTTGTGTAGGTACTCGTGTAAATGCGAATTTCACATCTCCAATTCAAATTCTCCAAATAAGTAGCTTGAATAGTTACCTAAATAGCAACATATCAATTATAATCTATAATCGATTATAAAAATTGTTTAAAAAACGATACGAAACGTGCATACCAAACGTAACCTATAAAGGATGGCTAAAACTACCCAAATTATTAATTCATTTGAATACTATCATCATGATGGAAATGTATCTAAAAATACCCATTTGTAGAAGTTATGATTTATTTAATTAATTATACCTGAACTGCAACTCACTATTGATAATTTAAAAATCAATAGTTATTATGAAAGTGTGGGAGTGGCGAAGTGATGCAGTGATTTTGTAATTAGTAAATAGCAATTAGTAATTAGTAATTCTAATTAAATTACATATAGTTAAATCAAATTAAATGTAGAAGAACCTACACGCTAATGTACTCCCCTAACGTCATATTCACATAGAATATTTAATAACGTAGAAAGAGGAAGCAAGTGCACTTTCCACATTTTCAATAACATTGGTTAACTTACAAAAGGCAACCTTATAGTTCAGAGGTTGGCGTTTAAACAATATATATTTATATTAATTTCCTCTTTCAGCAATTCGAACACCGACAGTTAGAATATTTTTATAATCCAATTTTAAAATTGCATATTGCTCTTATCTGCTTGTAAGCTTGATGTCAAAAATGCATCGATGAGCGTGATCGCTAAATGGATGTCATTTTTCTAAAAAGTTTACACAAAAGAGAAATTGATCAGGCCATACCATAAGGTACTATGCCTATTAAGCTTGGTTGAAAGGAACGGGCTGAAGACAGGGCAAAGCAGCCATCCAGCCATTGCTGCTCCTTCGACACGACACGTAAAATACTACCTCAACTCGTCTCGATTACATCTGCAAATACTCATGGGCATCGTTACCGGACATTGTAAGCTAAACACTCCTTCACACTCTGGGACTAAATAGAAGGCCCTAGATGCAGAGGCTGTAATCAGGAAGATGAAACTGGTGCGTTGCTCGTGACTGGGGCATCATTAACTAGAGGATCCATACTTGGTACCTACCTGGCTGAATTTGGTTAGAATCAGAGACACACCACCCTCCAAGTTGCTCGAGTTCATCTTAAAGTTCGAATGGCCCGAGGAGTGACGAGGAGTGGCGCGTCTGTGGAGGTTGCACAATGAGCCCGATCAAGCGGCCTAAGTGTAAACTGGCTGAAGGCCAGCCCTCCCACTACCAATACAATGTAATCCAAGGTACCGTGCCGGTACCATAATGTTATGTACTTTACATTTAATTAATTAAATATATTTATTACTTATAATTATTTATTCACGAAGTGACCATGTCAATTCACTTACAGGTAATCGAGTAATGCCGGTACACGCGGGTAGTGTAATGCACGCGCAGTCCGCACTTAGCGTCTGCGTATACATTACACCCCTTCCGACTTATCTAAAATAATTAAATAATAATTAATATTTAAACCTTACAATTTCATTTCTAACTCTATTACTTCTTCGTAATTCATTTTCGACACTTTCTAAATTTACATTTTCGACACTTTCTAAATTTACATTTTCGACACTTTCTAATTTTACATTTTGGACTTCAATATTGTCCTCACAATTTACTTGAACGTTTTCATTTAAATTTTCATTTACATTTTGATTACAATAATTTTCAAATTCCAAAATTTGGTTAACATGTCTTTTTACAACAATATTATTTAAACTAGGCAAAGTCACTAAATATACTCTTTGACCTAAAACTTCCTTCACCTTCCCTCTTATCCATGAGGGTTTTCTACCTCTATAATCTCTTACCAAAACTGTATCATTTACAAAAAATTTCTTATTCCTACTACCTTTATAATATTTTTTCTGATTTTCTTGATTTTTGTTTACATAACTATTTACATTATTTACAATTTTATTTACATTATTTCTTAACAAATCAAATCGTGTACGCAATTTACGATTAAACATTAATTCCGCTGGCGATTTTCCAGTCGTACAATGACACGTATTGCGATAATCAAATAAAAATTTATTTACATATAATTGGATGTCTCCATTTAAATTTTTGTCATATTTTAACATTGCTGATTTGATCGTTTTTACAGTATTTTCCGCAGCACCATTTGTAGCAGGATGGTACGGAGCACCGCATTTATGTTTAATTCCGTTTATTTCTAGAAATTGTTTAAACTCAGCAGATTTGAATTGTGGTCCATTGTCCGAAACAATTACTTCAGGTAACCCAAATCGCGAAAACAACGTTTGCAAAATTTTTATTGTGGTATCGCTTGTGATACTTGAGGTAACACATGCCTCTGGCCATTTTGTATGTGCATCTACCACTACAAACACATACTTCCCAAAAATAGGACCTAGGTAATCAACGTGTAACCTACCCCAAGGTTTCTCTGGATAATCCCAGGTTAATAATTTTGCCTTAGGCGGGTTTGGTCTTAAAGTTAAACACTTATTGCAATTTTTAATTAGTGATTCTATCTCTTCGTTCATACCGGGCCACCACATATAAGACCTAGCTAAACTTTTAGTTTTAACTACTCCCATGTGAGATGAGTGAAGCTCTTTCAACAAAGTAGCTTGTAAAGATTTCGGTATTACCACTCTATGACCAAATAAACAACATTCGTTTTCTATTGTTAAATTATACCTATTTTTGTAATACATTTTTAATTCATTATCTACTTTCTTTGGCCACCCTTGGTTAACAAAATTTAACACTTTTTTCAATACTTGATCATTTTTTGTTTCAACGGCTACTAAATCACAATTTATTTGTACATCCTTATTTTCAGTTACATAATTAATATAAGAAGCGCAATCATTCTCATAATATACTTCGTTCATTGGCATTCTAGAAAAACAATCAGCATTATTATTTTCTGATTTTACATACTCGATATCGTAATCAAAATTTGAAAGTAACAGCGCCCATCTTTGCAGTCGATTTGCTGCTAGCGTTGGAATTCCTTTCTTAGGACCAAATATTGTTACTAAAGGTTTATGATCTGTAACTAACGTGAATTTCCTGCCAAAAATATATTGATAAAATTTTTGAACTCCAAAAATAATTGCTAACCCTTCGCGTTCTATTTGTGAATATTTAACTTGAGCAGAATTTAACGTACGAGAAGCGTATGCTATAGGTTTATCCTCCCCGTCAGGAAAAACATGAGACAAAACTGCTCCCAAACCGCTTGCTGAAGCGTCTACAGTTAATTTGATAGGTAAATTTGGATTATAATGTACTAAAACTCTTGAAGAACTTAAAATATTCTTTACCTTTTTAAATGCATTTTCACAACTTTCAGACCATATAAACTTGTTGTCATTTTTTAGTAAATTATATAATGGTTTTAACACCGTCGAACTATTTGGGATGAATTTGTTATAATAATTAACAAGTCCTAAAAATGATTTTAATTCTGTAATACTTTTAGGTTTAGGTGCCTCACATATCGCTTCTACTTTATCCTGAGTGGTATGAAGACCCTGACTATCTATCACATGTCCTAAATAATTAATTGACTTTTTTAATATCTCGCACTTCTCTTTCCTAATTGTTAATCCACAATCTTTTAAAATATCTAACACTATTCCTAATCTTAAATTGTGCTCTTCTTTTGTAGAGCCTGCAACTACAATATCGTCTAAAAAACATACTACTCCTTCTACCGATTGTAATATTGATTCCATTGTTTTTTGGAATTTCGACGGCGCGCATGCTATACCATAAGGCATTCTTGTGTACTTAAACAGGCCTTTATGTGTACTTATAGTTGTGTACAGTTGGGTATTTTCATCAAGTTTCATTTGTTGGTAAGCATTGGACAAATCTAACTTGGTAAAATATTCTCCTCCCTGTAATTTAACAAATAGTTCCTCAATACGAGGTAATGGATGTTGGTCTATTAGCATTGCTTGATTAAGCGTTACTTTGTAGTCCCCGCATAACCTAATTGATCCATCCTTTTTCAATATGGGAACGATAGGTGTACCCCACGGACTATAATCTACTGGCACTAAAACACCTCCTTTAACTAACTTATCTATTTCCAATTCTACTTTTTCTTTAATTGCGAATGGTAAAGGTCTAGCCCTAAAAAATATTGGCTCCGCATTCTCCTTCAACTTAATTGAAATCTGACCTTTATTAAATAATCCCAATTTTTCGGAAAATACGCTACTATATTTATTATACAATGATTTTTGTATCTGAATTTCATTATTCTCACGTAATTGATTAATCTGTAAATTAAATTTATAATAAAAATCTCGACCTAATAATGGTGGTCCAGTTCCTTTAATTACGTATAAATAAACATCCTTTGAAATATTTTTAAAATAAATTTTAACTAAAATTTTACCTAAAGGATTAATTTCATTGCCATCATAATTAAATAGCACTTTATCATTTTTATCCATTTTTAAATTTTTAAAATATTTATCTTTATATGCAGACGAGATAACTGAACATGTTGCACCTGTATCTAACTCAAATCTCAAAGATATACCACAAATTTGTGCCCATACATAAATTGGCTCTCTTATCACTTCATTATTTGAATTCATTGAAAATAAAAAATTATCTTTGGGTTGCTCAGAAATAAAATAGTTTCTGTTATGGAACGGTTTTTTCTGATTATTAAAATTTGACTTATTTTTACACATGGTTGCAATGTGTCCCTTCCTGCCACAACGGTAACAACTACTATTTTTAAATCTGCAAGAAAAAGTGTTATGATTTTGCTTACCGCAAATTTTGCATTTTTGCGTACAAGATTGATTAAATCCTCTATTAACTTTAACATCTTTCATTGCATAAACTTCATTCTTGATTGTTGGAACCTCGTTTTCCCTTTTTACCTCGAAATTTTTCCCCGAAGCTTCTTTACTGACGGCAATTTGGATGGCATCTTCCAGCGTTAAGGTTGACGCGTCTTCCTCAAATAATTTTTCCATAATTTTCTTGTTGTTAAGACCCATCACAAATTTATCTAAAAGTAAAGTTCCTAAAGTTGTACCTGCATAGGCACATGTCGCCGCTAAATTCTTTACACGTGCAGCCCAATCCGCCACAGTTTCCTTCTCCGCTTTGCACGCGTTGTAAAATTTAAATCGCTCTGGAAAATACGATCGCTTCGGGCTGAAATGTGCGTCGAATAATAAGATTAACTGATCGAATGTTTTTTGATCTGGAGTCGATGGTACCGCAAGATTGCTAATCAGTTGATAAGTACTTTCATCCAGATTACTAAGTAAGATCGCACGTTTAACTTCCACATCTTCAATACCATTTGCGATATAAAATTGCAACAATTTGGCTTTATAAATATTCCAATCCAATTTACTGTTGAATTCATTTAACTTTCCATAATTAGCCATTTTTTATCCTCGTCGCCAAATGTTATATACTTTACATTTAATTAATTAAATATATTTATTACTTATAATTATTTATTCACGAAGTGACCATGTCAATTCACTTACAGGTAATCGAGTAATGCCGGTACACGCGGGTAGTGTAATGCACGCGCAGTCCGCACTTAGCGTCTGCGTATACATTACACATAATATTACTAATGTCACCCGTACTGAGGTAACATCTACCTAACGATCGCGATCATGCTCATGGATGCATCTTTCTGTCATTGAGTTAGCCAGGTATAGTTTATCCATTTTTGGAACGAGAAATTGCCTTCTTAATCCTTATTATCTCATTAGCACCCTACTGTGTTGGGTACCAATAAAAGATGCTTAAAATCTTCGAGAAAAAGGTAAAAATGAATTTCTATGCCAAAAGCAGGTATACCGGGTGGTGACCGGACCTCTCGGTCATAGAGATTTAACATGTAAAAACATACTTTGGTAATTTCCTGCTACCCAATGTATTTTAGAAAGAAAATCTTCAAATAAAAGTTTTAGAGAATAAAATTCTGCATATAAATGAATAAACAAAATTAATTTTGGATGCATTATAACGCCTGAAATTTAATTTGAAAATTCCGAAAATTAGCAGAAATAGCGATTGCCTTGAAACACAATTCTAAATTGTCAAATATTTTATGCTTTATCTGTCAAAATAATTCTGCATTTTTTATTCAATTATTAAATTTATTTAATAATAAATAATATTTACGTATGATGTATGATATCCCTAAAAATTACTTCATTTTTAGTTTCAGTTAATTTAAATTACCCTCAAAAATAATTTTGAAAGATGTCAATGTAAAATATTGATAATTTTTATTGGGAATATTTCATGGCAATCGCTATTTGTGCTAATTTTGGGAATTTTCAAATCAAATTTCAGGCGTTATAAAGCATCCAAAATTAATTTTGTTTATTCATGTAGATGCAGAATTTTATTCTCTAAAACTTTTATTCAAAGATTTTCTTTCTAAAATACACTGGGAAGCAGGAAATTACCAAAGTATGCTTTTACATGTTAAATCTGTACGACCGAGAGGTCCGGTCACCACCCTGTATAAACCCTTCTAATGCTTCATGTAAAAGAAATTAAAAAAGAATTAATCTAAATATTATGTGATATTTTGCACATTTTTTGTAAAGTGCAAAGCATTAAAAGGGTTTATATACCTGCTTTTGGCATAGAAGTTCATTTTTACCTTTTTCTCGAAGATTTTACTCATCTTTTATTGGTACCCAACACAGTATGGTGCTAATAAGATAATAAGGATTAAGAAGGCAATTTCTTGTTCCAAAAATGGATAAACTATAACTACATTTAGTTTAAACATGTTTTTAGCCGAGACCAAAGGTACCTGCTCTTAGCCCAGTTAAAATTTAAGCAGGTACTTGTAACAGTGGTAACCGCGTTTAACTTAACCGAGACTCAAATTACACGCCCAAAAAGTTATCTGCTTTGGACATGATCACCTTCATAATATTCCTAAGAGCTGCCACTCGTCTATCGACCTCAGGAATATTTACTAGCGTGTTTTGGTAAAAAAAGAAGTTCTTTGTAGATTATTTTTAGTTTGTCTTTTTAAATCATGCACACTCTCCGATCGGTTCCTAACGCACAACTGTGATTGCTTATTATTCTTATTAAACTTTAACATAAACATATACCATGTCCGCCTCAATTTCTATACCTACATATTTATATTTAGGTTAACTTAATTTTTATATTTTTCTTTTTTCATATACCTTATTTAATTTATTAAATTCAATTAACTAGCTTTCTATATTTTTATTTTTTGTAACCATTTGTAAATTTAAATAAGGTAGCTACGCATAATACACATTGGATTTAAAAGTTAACAAAAAAATATTTTTTTAAATTATTTTTATAACGTTTTTTTCAAATCTTGCATTTGAAAAAAATATATATTGATGGATTTATTTAGAAAGTATTTATTCGAATAAAAAAATATTATTTAAAAAATGAAATTCTATAGTAAAATGTTGTTAAGAATCAATTTAAAATTTCACAAAGAAATCGAAAGCTTTGATATACAAATTTTAAGTAATTGCTCACAAGGTTTTAAATAGAGATTTAAGGATTCGATAAACAGAGACAACATATTAAATCAGAATTTAAAACTCCCACGAGTACCAATATAGTCATGGTTAAAAATATTTATTGACCCAAAACCCTAAATAGTTCATGAACTTTTTGGTGGTAGTTCTTTCTTACCTGATGGTAAACACCACGTCCATAAACATTTACACCTATGAAAAATAAACAACGTATGTGTTTAAATAGTATATTAAAAAGCAAGTATCATTAGGCACTTTCTTAACGTATGAGTCCAAAATTTAGAAAACAAGCGCGCAGTGAGTAAAAGTGATTTACCTTTTATTTATTATTAATTTTGAACAATGGCTAGTAAATGTTTTGCCCCTGGGTGTACTCGTGGTTACGCGAGTAACAAAAATAAAGTAAGTTTATTTATTTTAAATAAAAACAATTTACAAGCTTGTAGCGCGGTAATTCCTCTAACTTAGCTCTATGCATCAACGTGAGACGCACTAGGATACCCGATAGTGCCGCGCACTCGCACTGATGAAAATGTCTGTTGAAATTTGTTAACCATATAGTGACGGCTTGTTGCCCCACTTCTTGATCCTACACCGTGATCAAAGCATTACATTTTTGCATCTATCACCTAATAGAGGTGTTGGCTACTATACTAATCTTACAGAGACAGAGCTGGACAAATTTGTACTTTTTCTTTAAATTGGCAGTTTTTTTTATCAAATCATTATTACTTATTGACAATAGTTAAGTTGATTCTAATTGTTCAAGCAATAGTATCCCTGTCATATCCTTCTGTCAAATCCTATTAGAAGTTCTATCAAGTTCTATTGTGACTAAACATTTCTATACGTACTTAACCTATTTATAAACTATGCATGTGCTATGCATAACTCTGAAATGATTACCAAAGGTTATGTCCTTGTCTATTGCTTATAAAAAAATTACCATGATGTTATGAAAATGTCACTAGTTATGAAAGTAATTTTTACGTAACTAGTTGTGAAAAAAGTGATATTTTATAACATCAAGTCATTCAGTTTTACATCAAATGCCTCTTTCAATAATCTATCGTTTGTCAAATTTTAAAAATGACGTTTCTAAAAATTATTTAAAACCGTGAAAAAAAGGACCAATTAACGAAATTAGATAACATTGTGTACGTAATACGTTGTTTTTGTTTAACTAGCGTAATTTGCAAACGTTACAACTCCTCAAACAAAATCGCACTTCGCAAACCTGCGATTAAGTAAATAACTAATTAGGTAGGTATAGTTTGATTTTTGTTTGTTTACCAACATGAACCACCTTAATATGTATAAATTAATATAAAAACGATGTATTTATTGAGTTTAATTATTTAATTTAGATAATAAAGCTCCACCAAACAATTTTGCGTTACGGAAAATATGTCAACTAAAATAATTTTATTTAAAATATTTATTATGTTCAATTTTAGTGACAGTTACTTGTCAAATTTAGCGACTTAAATACTTTGTACTTTTTTAAATACTTTTTTAGTGTACTTCAAAATTTATGACAGCGCTGGCCACGCCCCCTCAGCTAGCTAATAAAGTTGGTACACCTGTACATTTATTTTTAATTATTATTAAATACGTATTTAGAATTATTTAGTTTTAGTAACTAGTTTTAACTACTAATGCCCGTTTTCACCGACGGTTCCTAAGCAATTGCCTACGTAAGAATTGCCTAACGCTAAGACAACTTCTAACCCGAGGCAAAAAAATTAATAACCATTACGATATCGCTATATGAATACCTTTGTTTATCTTATTTAGGAACCCTGGTGCGCGTGGTGAAACGTGGTGAAGAGCAATTTCAACTTAAAAAATGCTAATGTCAGATTAAGCAATGCCTAACTTTAAGAATCGTCGGTGAAAACGGGCATAAGACTTTCGCAGTCTCGCAGTCGGGTGCCTAAGTGATCTACATAATAAATTTTAATGCAAAACCAAAAATTCTGCAAACCTTTTGTATAAAACTTCATGCCTTCCGCCTTCAGAAATATACCTGTTTTGTAAGCTAAACATCTTTGTCAATTACGAATATCAATTTTATGTGCTAAATTCCTTGCACAGGTAATTTTTAGAACATTATAAAAAAATCTTAAATAAATAAAGATGGCAAATACAAATAATTAAAACTAAATGTCATTATGAGACATAAAAACGCAAAATTAAATCCATGTTTGATATATATATTTTTGCGAGAGTCTCGCCTCACAAGTTAAAATCGTTTTTTCGCCTCGCATCTTGCAACTTTTTGCGAGGCGAGGCGAGCATACGAGACTCTCCCAATTTCTCGCAGACTCACGTGAACCCCTATTTATAATGACAAAATGTTTTTGTAAAATTATAAACCTCTTATACAAACACCTCGTTATTTTAACGTTAAGTTATGTATCGGTTTTGTACATTTTACCTATTTCGAACAAAACAAATTTAAAAGTTTTCCTTTGAATAACATTATTATATTTTATAAAACAAAAACTTTTCGCATAATTAAGATACATAAAACACGTGAATTGTAAAAAAAGTCGTTAAAAAATTATAAGTATCTCTAATTGAGTAGAATAGTGTTTTTTTAACTTCCAATGTTGTTTTGTCAAAAAGAAAGTTAGAAAAAAGTTTGCAAAAATTTTACAATTAACTCATTTTTTAATGGGGAGAAAAACAATTTTAATTGAAATTTATTTTTTTCAGAGGCTTTTATAAAAATAAGTAACTTTAAAATTACAATTCAATACTTGTCAAGTGCAGACAAATTGGCGCGTGTCTCTACTATTAAAATAAAACTCTCATTATTTATAAAGTAACTTTTGCTTGATATGTTTTAAGTTGTTTCAACTTTATCTCTAGTATAGCAACAAGTTGGAAAACTTGAATATGCACGAAGGGAGAATGAAAACTACGCTTTTAGAGAAGACTAAATTGCTATTCGTGGTTGAAACTGTGATGGTCAATAATTGATGTATTTATATAGAAAAACAGGATGTGTCTTGTGGAAATATAAAATATGTAGGTAGTTACAGGGATTTTTGTTGACAATTTTCACATATGCTTGATAATTTCCACAAATAAATTTTTCAAAATGTATCAAATTTCATACTTTTTATTGATTGTTTTTACCTACTTTTACAGTGTTTTATGTATACAATAGAGTGGTAGGTAATTATTTCTAAAAGTTATCATTTTCTAATAATTTGTATAGAGTTGTTCCACTTAGAATATACCTGATGTGGAATAGTTTTTGTTATCTTGAAAAACACCATATAAAAAATGTTTTCCCGAACATTATCTAACCCCAATTTCTTGATATTAAAACTTAACTTTAGCCCTAATATTTATTTTTCAAAAATTATTATAATGCACTTACTACCTACACCGATGATTGTTAGTTGTTAAATGTACGAAATAGGCGTGCCCGTCATTTAACGTTATAGAACTTTGTTAAAGTGGGGAGATAAGATTAATACTCGTAGAAATTTATTAATTATTACATATTTAAAAAAATGTATGAAATTGGTAATTTGAAGAAAAAAATTAGTGCTGGCTTATCTGTGGCTCGAGAGCTTCAATTTAAAAAAAATATATCAAAATCGGTCTAGTAGAAGTACGCTATTATTATAATATCAGAAAAAGGCGTTTTCGCGTTTTAAATATATGGATAATCTAAAATATTTCGTAACAATTAAAGAGGGTTGAAAACGTGTTTTAATGTAATAATGACGTCGGTATAAAATATTTAACAAGGACGTGTCTCGTCCTTTTATTGTAATAAATAAATAGCAGTTTACAAATGTCTGAAATTCGTAAAATATGATTCTTATTGCTATTACAAACTGTGAGCTCTCTAAAGGATTTTATTGAACCTGTTGATGCTTTTTCATCTCTAATGAACACAGTGTATAGTGTAGGTCTACCACAAGATTTATACTTGAACCTGTTTACACAAATTCTGTAATCCATCAAAATCCAAAGCAATTAATTAAAATACCTATTGTAAACAGATTTTCTGTTTTATAAGTTTTTCAGGAAAAATTGTAATATACATCATATCTAGCTTTGACACAACGAAACAACAGTATTTATCCACGACCGTCCAATAATACGTTCATTACTCTATGATTTTTGACCAGTAATGTGTGTCATTACTCACTAGTTGCAAATCATTGAATAATATACATATTACTCAATGACTATTACATTACTCAATGGTTTACCGGGCGACACAGGGGATTGGAAAACTTTTATAGCTCCGTTATTTGTCAATGTATCAAAATGAAATTTGCTGTGAGTTATAGTCATATAAATTGCAATTTGTTTAACTACTTTTGAAAATTCTTCCACTTCCGATTTCGCCGGAAATGAGGTAAACTTTAGATTTTTAAATGCAACACCATATATATTTTTACATTTTTGAATTCTACATTACATTTTGAATACATTTCCATAAAAAATTAATTTTTTTTTAAAATTAATTTTTTGTTTTAAATAAATTTTTTTTTTCAAAAAATACTCGCGTATTCAATGTATATTTAGTTCATAATATTTACAGTCGTGGATAAAGTATAGTATCCTACTCGCGGGTAATGCTCATTACTCACTCTAATGATTACGACACTCGCCATACGGCTCGTCGCAAATTCATTCTTGTGAGTAATGAGCTTCATTACCCGCTCGTTGGATAATATACTATTATCGCTAATTATCTGATTATCTCACACTTGCTATTGTCTTAAAATGATGTTTCACGAGCGCAAGTCTAAACTATTAGTACATCAGTAGATTAAGACGTCAAGATAAAATAGGTATCTACCTACCTATAACAGAAATTTCACATAAATGCCAGTAGATGACGCATCCGTCTAAGGATAATTAGGAACCGTAAAATAGCATTTTAAAATAAAAATAATGATTTGTGATGAAAAGGCCAATTTTACGTTCAGTAATTGAAACATAAAGTAGCGCTTTGTGGTGCGATTCTAATTAAATCTGTAAGTAAAACTGTAAAATCGTAACGGAGTTGTTTAGGATACGGCCGTTAACAAGTCTACTTGAAAGTTGTTCCAGTTGCTATGAGAACACTTTAAGTGCCTTACGATAGTACGCAGAATTGCAGTTATATTTTTTTACGACTGAAGCTTTCAATAGTATGTCTTACTATTTTTTTAAGTGGTACTAACATTGGGATCTCGGAAACCGTAAGAGTTACGAGATTGGTTAAATTTGCAAAAAGTTGCATATTTTGATGACCGTTAAGAATCCGTTTAAAAAATTTAAAAATTCAAAATGGTTTCCGAGATAACGCCGAAAAACTAAAAATTCGCAATTTCGTTTTTCGACTGTAGTTTCAAAATGGCTAACTTTAGAAAAAAAAATTTCAAGCAAAATTTTCAGGAGGTCAAAAAAGCTATCAAACGATACCAAACTCGACTTTTTATCACCTAGGCGTCGCGACGTTCAACTTTTCATTTTTTAATGGGCGACATATCATTTTTTTTGCAAAAACTACTCAGTAGGCTTGTCAAAATTTGGATGCCAAACGAAAACTTTCTATCTTGTACTTTTCTTGATTTACACAATTTTTTAGGTTATGTTATGTTACGTTATGTTAATATGTCACTTTATGTTATCTTTTACGATAAAAATTTACGAATAAAGCTTAGTTTTTAAAGCTTTAGAAACGTAAGTTGATCACAAATAAAAATAAGTCCAATTATTATCTATTAAATATTAGTAACATAATTTTATTTCCTGATCAACTTACGTTTCTAAAACTCTAAAAACTAAGCTTTAGTCGTTAATTTTCATCGTAAAAGATAACATAAAGTGACATATTAACCTAACGTAACATAACATAACCTGAAAAGTTGTGAAAATCAAGAAAAGTATAAGATACAAAGTTTTCGTTTGGCATCCGAATTTCGACAAGCCTACTGAGTAATTTTTGCGAAAAAAATGATACATAGCCTATAAGAAAATAAAAAGTTAAACGTCGCGACGCATAGCGTCGATGTGATAAAAAGTCGAGTTTGGTATCGTTTGATAGCTTTTTTGACCTCCTGAAAATTTTTCCCAAAATATTTTTTATAAAGTAAGCCATTTTGGAACTAGAGTCGAAAAACGAAATTGCTAATTTTCACTTTTTTTGAATTATCTCGGAAACCATTTTGAATATTGAAATTTTTTAAATGGATTCTTAAAGGTCATCAAAATATGCAACTTTTTGCTAATTTAACCAATCTCGTATCTCTTGCGGTTACCGAGATCCCAATGTTAGTACCACTTAAAAAAATCACCCTGTATAATTGATTTTGAGGATAATTACAATAATTATTACCGTCGTAAATATTGTTAAAGAGCGAGACAAGTAGTTGACGGGAAATTTTAATGTTTTTGAGGTTTGTAAATGGGAAAGTCTTGTAAATACACTTTTTCTTTATCTAGTTAGACAAAGGTTTTGGAAAAATGAACAATAAGATAACAGATTTTAGTTTTTTGTTGTAAGCTTTCCATTTTTTGAACAAATATTTATATTGCATACCAAAATTGAAAAGAATATGGCAACAGTAAGTTAAAAAAATTGTTAGATACAATATTTTCAGTCTGTGAACGTATTGGGGATTATTGACTTGTCTCTGTATATTGTCTGCATCAGTAAAGTTTATTTGCACTGAAATTTTTACCTGGTGTTTTTTAATTAATAAAAACAAAATTATAATTAAAAATGCAAATAACCTCGTCTTTGAAGACCTACCTTCTGTTCAATTTCAGATTGCAATATTCTATACTTCGATTTTCGAATTTTCTGTAACAAAATAATTAAATCAAATTCACAAATAAATTAAATAAAAACTAATGATTAATAAATTACAAAATTGATCATTACCGGAGGGCAGTTATGTAGGCGTTTATAATTAGTTTCAAAACCATACAATCAAAAACTAATTAATTTATATCAAAATTGAAAATTCATTCAGTTGCATTCTCACATTTAATTGTCTATTATACAGGGTGAATCCTAACGTACGGATCAAACTGATAGGGCATCTAAAGGGGACCAAAAGATAATTTTTTTTAAATAAACTTTTAATCAAAATCTAATAACAACAAAGTTACATGGGTTTTAAGTTCTTATAAATTAATGCCCAGCTATTGAGTACCGCTGAGCTTATAGAAAATACCCTATTTAATTTCTGACGTTTAATAAATTTTGACTGATTTTGACGTACATGATTAAATTAAATAAATCAGCGGATTTCAATAGGTGGGCACCCATAACTGGGCATTATAAAGAAAAATTAAATAGGCATAACTTTGATAGTAAAAAAGTTTTACTAAAATTTTAGCTGAACTTTGTTTAAATAATTCTCAAATATTGCAAATTTGAATTCAAAACGTAAGTCATTACTCTATTTTTAATATAAAATGCTCAGGTTTATAAGAACTTAAAACCGTTATAACTTTGTTCTTATTTGATTTTGATTAAAAGTTTATTTAAAAAACAATTATATTTTGGTCCCCTTTAGGTGCCCTATCAGTTAGATCCGTACGTTAGGATTCACCCTGTATTAACAAGTTGCTTGCTGCAACGTTTAGTAGATAATACACTGAGTACATACGATATCTACAAACAACCAGTAAAATAGTATGCCTGTTATAGTATGAATTATAATTATAATTCTTTTCTAATAATTTTGCATATTTTTATATAAATAATTCTGTCTATTTAATATTTAAAAATATTTTTGGAATTTTTTTAAATTGATTTGAGATGGGCCAATAATTAATGACAGATTTTTCTGAAATAGTTTTTATGACTTCGGCTCTGTACTTAAGAATTGTTCTAGTTGTCAAATAAAAGCTGATTTTCAATAATTGACAGGTAAAATCAAAAAAGATATTTAAAAATAACAGATATTTACCTGATACACTTAAAAGTCCGCTTCTATTTCACAACTAGGACTATTATTACCTACTTACAGAGTCAAAGTCATAAAAACCATTTATCGAATTTTGGGCCATACCTTCTCGGTTCCATGTCTATTCTATCTACTCTAGATATGCGATCGTTTAGTTTTTGAGTTAGTTGGTGATTAGAGATAGAGTATCTGCCCGTGTGAAGGCCTTTTTACTGAAAACCTAGTGGCCTCTGCTATTGTCTGCATAATAGAGATGCAATAACATCCCCTAAGAACGTAAAGCGAGTGCCCACGATCAAAGCGGAACATAGCCAAATAACACAGGGAAGTACATTTGCAGTTTACTGCTCATCAGCTCCATCTACAAGAACGGAAACGATATCAATTGAAAGATAATTATTTTCTGAGTCTGTTGATACCAAATGGTTCTTGATTAATGTTTTTTTTAACATTGAGGAAACAATTTAAATAATTTGAAAAACCTTGAGCATCAAATTCAAATAATAGTAGTATTCCTTTGACATGTAATGGCTGCTCATGGTTTACCAAATTCTGAAAATATTTAAATTTCTTATTAAACGTTAAAAAAATCATTTATTAAGAAGTATTTGGTATAAACAGACTCAGAAAATAATTCTCTTACAATTGATATCATTACTGTTCTTGTAGATGAAGCTGGTGAGCAGCAAACTGCGAATGTAATTCCCTGTGTTATTTGGCTATGTTTCGCTTTGGTAGTGGGCACTCGGTACTTGCTCTCAGAGAAATTAATAAATCAGAGGCTATGAAGCTACTTAAAATAATTCAACAATAGTGGGGTTAAATCTCATAAATCCGTTTTGAAGACATTTCGTTTAAAAAATTGAGGAAATAGAAAATCTTAATTTTTTTAATAAATAAAAATTAAAAGTTGCAATTATTTCTATTAATTAAACGCTTTTCATTATATTTTGTATTTTATTGAAATAAAACATCTTCAGCACTAATTATGCATTTAAGTATTTCATATTTTCAATTTCTATAAACTGCAGTACCTACTTCAGTGAATAGTACAGTTAATTTAGAAAGTAATACCTGTTGCTTCTAAGTGGGAGGATTCTAAAGGTTTCTCTTTTCCAGCCACTACTGAATGCTTGATTATAATATTTATTGATTTCTAACCTTTCTTTTAATTGTATTAACCCTTCATAATTGTGAAATATGGAAGTAAACTAAAATGCTACTTGGAAGTTTCAATAAAGCTCTTTGCTAATGAGAAAATTATTAATTAAAAGTGCGTTATTAATTAAGATGGGATTACAATAAGAGCATTTTGTTTGTAACTTAACCGTGTATATTGTATAAGAAGGTAAAACTGATTTATCTTTATAATGTTATTTTTTAAAACAAAACATCCCTTAATAAATTATTTTTTTAAACCAACGAATCTTAAAGAGTAAAGGCGTTTAATAAATTAAATTAAATTAATCACTTAAAGCTTTTCATAATAATGTTTCAATTTAAGTTTATGTTAAATATAATAGGGTTTTAGGTGTTAACTTTAAAGCTATTACAATAAATTATTTTCATAAATGGAAAACTAACTAATAACCCTTATACGATATTCCCGAAATAAACGCTTTTACTAAGCAATTATTGTTTGTAAATTTAATCTACCCTTTCTTGTCAATTTATATAAAGGTATCTTACAGAGTGCGTAGAAGATATAATGGCATGGATGGTGCTAGTCGGGGTGGTACTGGCAATCAAATGCGCCGCCTTAACTAACGCTTCGAATCCAAGTTTCAACATCGAACCTATAATGAACGATCAAAATTTAGGTAAGTTGAAATTTTTATTAAATAATCCATATTAGGTTTTCCACTATTATTTTAAAATCGTTGCACAACAAAGGTTTTTCAAGTGGAAAAATTTGAAGTAGTTACTTAAAATTGATTTGAAATTTCGCATTGAACTGGAAAAGTAAACAACTAAGAATAGATTCTTAATGCCTTTAAATGATTTGACATTTTATACACAACACTTTTCGATAATCAGTTTCTCAACTATTTAACTGATGGAAAAGCACAAAGAAATCAAAAAGACGCATCTGTCTTATTTGTATCTGCTGTGAAACTTTCCCCCTTTAAAATATTGAAACGCAGCTCTTTTACTACATATAGCAAAAGATTTTAATTTAAGATATCCCAAAATACTAATAAGAATACTTTAATTGGATTTACTTTTTCAACTGGTCATGTTCATCTTACGATTTCATTTCTTACTATATCGTGAAATACTCCCTGTTATTATGGTTTCCACTTTTTTCTACAGAACTTTTTTTTATATTTTATATAGACTCTTCTTATGGTGGGGTACGACTTAATTTGTTTTCAGCAGGTATGTCCTTAATTTTTTGTTATCATTTATCCTTTTTAAAGCAAAAGCGTATGACTATCTTAGAAAATGAATAAAATTGTCAACCTAGAACGCTGTCTAGTTTTTATACTTACTAGCTGATCTACTGGATTTTTGTAGTCACCTGAGTGTTCAATTACGAACAAAACTTTAGAGTTTTCGTTTAAACTCGTTGACTAAAAAGAGATAGAGAAGGTGTTCATTTCAACGTCCAAAATACGTAACAGAATATCACGTGGGTACTTAGATCCAACAGTTCAATTGTATGCCCACTGCATCGAAAAAAATTTGTCATATCGAATCCAAATCCAACGAACCACGTATTCACTTTATCAATTATGGAGCTTCAACATTAAATTTTTTTCTCCTCCGATAAAAGAACTCGGATTGCTACCTAAGGCGTGAAACATCATTTTTACAGAGAAAAATAATGTTAAACAGAGATTTTTGACATAAAGTAGAAAATAATGAAAGTTTAATTCTACCACAGTCGCTCTGCAGTTAAAGTTGCATTACGTTTTGATACCCTTATAAAGAAATAAAACTATAATTTCAGTTTTGCTATTACTTGTGAATGAATTTAAGATCATGATAAAAAGAAATTTAATTTAAAAACATAATCATTTTCTTATTAGAGATACAAAAATCTTAAACTTGTCCCTTTTGCTACATTATATTCGATATAATAACCGCTGCAAATAACAATCTTAAATTGAAGAATAAGAGTGTTGGCGGCTACTATTAGATAAAATTGGATTATTAACAGTACAAGACATTTAAACGGAAACTACATTGGCAATTGAATTTATACGCTCTTACATGAGAAGTGTCGAGGAAAATTTCCACTTCTTGGTTGTGATTAGATCATTTATATTGCTTAAAGTTCACAAAACTTAGAAATTACTTCGACGTACTGATTTAATAATTGCTAACAATGTGTTATTTTTATTTGTAATTAAATATTTGCTCTCTTGTCATATTTCATGTTATGGGTTTTATATTTTAGGTTTTATTTTATTATAGAAATTATCCTGCAAAAAAAGTGTAAGAGTTACAAGATTTTCATGCTTTCTTTCTCTCTTGTCAAATCACTGGGTTGCAATAAAGTATTGTGCAAGGAGAAGCAAGAAAGGGGAAGCCCCGAAGTTATTTTAATCGAAAATATGCTAGACAAAAAATATGCAAGACTTTACAAAACACGATTTTTGTTTGCAAAGATGAAGCAAGACAAGACATATTTTAATATCTTGTCTTGCGATACAAGACACACTTTTTACGAAAATTTAAAAAACTTTGTAGGTACTTCCAATATGAAAATTTAGGGTTGTTTTTTCCAAAACTATAATTCTTTGTTAGTTTTGATATTTTTTATTTATGGTTCACATAATGAGACGTTGGTCTGTGCGAATAACTCATATATAAGCAGGTCGGTAGCGAACGTGTTAGCGAAAAATTCACAGCACAATATTCATAGGGAGAAAATTAATCGTAGGGAAAATTCATCGTTGCAAAATTTATCACAATTAATTATATCGCAAAAAAATTCATCGCAGGGAAAATCCATAGCGATTTCAGAGCAGCAATTAAGAGAGTGCCGTGGTGGTCTTCCACGCTCTACCGCGTTAGGTTAAGAAAAAATTGTCTTTTCTGATAGAAGAGCTAGGATAGGGAGGTCACGTGCCCTACGTATAATATAATCTGGTAGATATATGGTTTCGGGCCGTTAAGAGGTCAGGTGTTGCGTTTATAATTAAAAATGAATTTGATAACTTTTATTAAATTAGAGATCTGCTTTTTGTGGTTTCAATTTCTACTCTAACAATGTATGCAAGTGTTAAGTTGTTATGGCTTGCTGTAATTTTTTAATTCAATTGCTTGTACCGTTAAAGAATCGTCTAATGATATATTCATATTCATGACCCATACAACGATTAAGCAAAAATTCATAACACAGTATTCACGAGGAGAAAATTAATCGCAGGGAAAGTTCATGGCGATTTAAGAGCAGCAACTAAGAACGTGCTCTGGTAGTCTTGCACACTCTACAGTGTTAACTTAGGTTAGAAAAATGTTGTATTTCTTGATGAAGGATAATACTGTCAATTGTCACACATATAAAATTATGTGTTATTTAATAAATAGGTTGCTAGGAAGTAAGCAACAAAGATTGCAATAACTAAAACGGTAGAGCACACTCAACGTAACCTGAGCGTCCTGAGCACACCACGTGATGACCATTAAAGTTGCTCAATAGTTTTGTACTGCCGTTGCTTAGAAACGAACGTAGACAATTACTTTTGTCGAAATAATTAAAATCATTTTACTAATGTGGAGATCTCATTCATAACGTATTAAACCGTTAACAACTTTTAAAAATATTTTTTTTGACAGAAGAAATAATTAGCTCCGCCACTGGGCTCTGAAGCCACGCCTCGCGCTGGTTTGGTCACGTGGTGTGCTCAGGTTACGTTGGGAGTACGGGAGAGCGGGTACAATTGTAACAATTTTTACATTAATACGATTTTTGTAGAAACTACATGTTAAAATTAAAAAGCAAAAAATACCTGATGTAGGCCAAACATTAAGCTAATATCTTACGAAAAATAATTTTGAAGACGTTAATCCATTCGCTAGTAATAAAAATAAATAATGTCTTAGGCAACCTGTTACAAATGTACCTATAGATGGTACAATTGTAACAAGTATTGGGGACAAATGTAACAAACCCTAAAAGTCTGACACGTTATTTTTGTTTTAAAAAAAAGGGTGTGCAGATTAATAAAACAATAAAAACTGAACATGATATACATTACGTAATCAAATAAAAAAAAGAAAATTCGTTTTTTTGATATAAATAAAGAACTAAAAACAAAAGAAACTTCCTTTGAAATAATAAACTAAAATATTTAACTACTAACAATTTGTAATCTCTTCGTTATCATCGGAGTCGCATTTTAAACAATAAAAATACTCCAGTCGCAGCTTATGAGCACATTTTTCGTGTGCTCATTACTAAACATTATGTACCCATTAGTTTTGTTACATTTGTACCCCGACGACATTTTTATACTTTTGCCTCCCTTGTGAGATAAACAGAACTCTTAACGTCGGAACAATAGTGGGAGTTTTTACAGACATCTTACGCCTACGTCACATATAAATTCTTTAAGACAAAATTTGTCTATTAATATAGACAAATTAAAATTAAATTAATTATGTTCATATTATTAATATGAACATGTAAGGGCTATCCAAAAAAAAAGAAAAATATTAAAGTTATAAAAGTCACCTTTAAAACGAACTTTCTACAATAACTTTGCAACTGTATAATGTAATCCACTCATATTAACATTAAAAGTAGTTCATATCACCATCATTTAAGTGTCGTATTACCAGACCTAAGGAACTGCACACAACGTGCTGACAGCTGTTGTTACATTTGTACCGCGTTACAATTGTACCCGCTCTCCCCTACTCTAGTTTGAGTTAATTCACGTTCAAAACAAGGAAGGGAATGCTAGGTTATGCACAATACAGCATTTACGACAGTTGTAAATAGGAAGTTAAGAATTAATAAAAAGGCTTGAATGAAATCACAAATAAAACACAAGTTTACAGACGATCAGTTGGAATAGAGAGGGTGAGGAGCCCTAGGTAACAAATGGTCGTAAGGGAGGAACGAATTTAAGTCGTAATTAAGTGTAAAGTGTAACAGTAGCAAAATGAGTGAGAATTTATTATTGTAATAAACATGTATTTTATTGGAACTCTTGCAGCCGTAGTTATAGACGTTTGCACGCGTATAGTACAACGTGTAAGCGACGTGTAACTTAATTTAGCATTGAAAAACAGGGGCTTACACGCGTGTAGTTTACACTCCTTACATACGTCTGACTATAACTATGGCCGTTAGTGTATATTTATACACCCCCAATTATCCTGGTACAACCTGAGAGTCCCTCAGGAGTCACGACAATCGTGACAATATCCTCCGGTAAAGATGGTATCGGGTCGTTAAGAGGTTAGGTTAGGAATCAATAATGTCTTTACCCGACCTTCTCAACTAATATTTCACAAGACAAGATTTCTTATCCTGCTTGACTATTTCTCGTCTTGTCTTGTATAGCAAGACAAGAAATTAAAATATGTCTTGTCTTGCTTCATTCTTGCAAACTAAAATCTTGCCTTGTCTTGTTAGTCTTGCATATTTCTTGTCTTGCATATTTTCAATGAAAATAACGTCGGGGGTTCCCCTTTCTTGCTTTTTTTTGAAAAATACTTGCATTTTTGCACCCTGGGGATTTGACAAGAGAGCAAGAAACTCTTGTAATTCTTGCGCTTTTCTCGCAAGCTAGTTTCCACAATAAAATAAAATCTAAAATATAAAACCCATAAAATGACATATATGTCAAGAAAGCATCAAGAATGCAAGAAAATGCAAGAAAATCTTGTAACTCTTGGACTTTTTTCTTGCAAGCTATCTTCTTGTCTTGTCTTGCTACAAACTAGTAGCTCTTGTCTTTCATTTTGTGCAAGAACAAGACAAGAACAAGAAAAATGTAAGAATATCGTGAAACATTAACGAAAACGGTGACGACCAAGGCAGACCTTTAACAACGATTTTAACAAAATATTTTCCTAACCCAACCTAAGACGATAGAGTCGAAGATACATTCGTAGCCGCTGCTCTTATATTGCAATGAATTTTCCCAGCGATGTTTCCTGCGATAAATTCTCCATGCGATGTAATTTCATTGCGATAAAATGTTGTAGCGATAAATTTCTAGTAATTAATTTGGGGGGCAAGGGGCTAGAGGAAACAAGTTTTGGTTATTTAAATATAAAATACGGAACAGTCTTGAACTCGTGAGAAGTATCAGAATATTCGAATGAAATATAATTTATTTTCATTTTATTAACCACATTTTCAATCTTTTATGTGCATTTTCAATTATATTAGTAAACTTGCGTAACAAACTTTAACGTTGTCTAAAATGTTTGATTTAAAATTCCATAATGTGATACCAGAAATTAACTAAAGTATTTAAATCTCGAGGTGCCGCCACTGTCACAGTATTGTCTGTATAAAACTTTGAGGTATTTAACAGATTTCATTTCCAAATCTTTAGCAAATATAAGTTATTATCTAAAATATTGAAATAGTTAAACCATCTTTCAGAACACGAGTTAAAACCCTATACAGAGGGTGCCAGCTTTCCGATACGTATCATAGATCTAGCATAGCTCAAGACCTATTAACTATACTACTATTCATTTTCTGGTGCTTTTTACAGCGAGCTTTGAATATGACCTAATTAAATCGCCCATTAAATTTTTAAAAACTGACATTTAAGCCAATTACGTACTCTAATATCAAGTTAAAGAAGTTAATCTAAGAATATTTATAAAAGATAAGCTGTGTCATCTAAAAACGTTTTAATGGAAAGTAATTAGTAAATTACAAATCAATATTTTTAAAATCTTTATCTAATGAAAAAATTTTAAAAACTGAAAAAGATTTCATGTAGGTGGATTAGAAGGAGGTACCTAATAGTAATATAAGATACAAATACGTAAAAATCAACATTGAGCTTAATTTAGTTTGTTTTTAGTTCATTATGTTATCTTTTCTTATACCTGATATTAATTTAATATTTTCATTGATTTTTATAAATGACTTTGTGCTGAACGCTAATAAACTTTTTTAAAAGCTTAAAAAATGTAAAATATTAAAACAAAAATTCTATTTATCATTTTCCTTTGTTAGATACTTTTAACGGTAAGAAGTAAGAAGCTGAAAAATAACTTAAGTATATTTTTATTAACTTGTCAGTACTAATTTTTTATTGTATGCTCAAATCCACATAAAAATTGCTTTTACAATCGCTTTTCTTCTGATAAATGAAGAAGTGAATTTCTTTGTGTTTTTCTTTTTTAATTTCTCTAATTCTTGTGTTTTTCAATTTTTCTGTTTTATGATTAAAACAAAATAAATCACAGCACTTAGTAAATTAATACATGACTTAAAGTTAGGCTCCATGACGCAAAATTCTGAGTTTTCATCGTATAAGCAATAATAGGTGTTCCTATGGCTGGAATAGTTTCTTTAGAAAGCTCTAATCTTAATACTTCACGTTCTCTCTTTAAATGATCTATTTCCACAGCGTCTCTTCTACGTAATTGGCGATAGGTATTATTTCAATTCGTAAATCTAAAGAAGTTTTTTAAAAAAAATTGTTTTATTTTCTTAGGCCTGAGAAATTTGAATTATATACGTAATCGTAAACAAATATTCCGATATTGAGTTAAATCCCCACCTAATTAATACACTTCGTGGACTCATAATGTATAGCACCTGATCTGTTATCAGAATCAGGCAAATAACAAACCCTTATTAGCCTATATTTGAAAGATTATGTAACACAAATTATATTGAATCACCTTTGTACCACTTATAGTTTACGAGGTCTCCATGCATATAGACTCTTTGAAGCATCCTGTTGTAAAATTGCTATTTACAAAGAAAATTAAATTTACACTGAGAGAAGTGTTTGTTAATAATTAAGAAATTTTGGTAATTGTTAATAAATCCTTTACTGAAAAATGGCGAACCAAATATTTATTTTTCAAAAACAAGGGGTTTAATAAAACTATTTAAATTTCCCCGATTTAATACAAACAAATTATTAATTATAATCAGATTAGAATTGATAATAAAAAATAATATTTATTAACAGTAAATGTAGGTATAGTAACCACAAATTAAATAGAATTGAATAGTAATATGGCTAATTTCCTTGAAATAATTCCGTATTGATAAAAAATAAACCCTTATTCAATCAAGTAAATATTTATTTATAATTAACATTCTCGCCATAATGGTGAGTAAGCATTGTAAGGTAATTAGTTATTTATTTCACTTCTAATATAAATTGCTTCCTTTCAATTTTTGGTAACATCCACTCAGCAATGGTACTCGTCGTAGTTGGAGTGGCTGATGATGGCACGTCGGCAAAAATCAGTGATACACTATAACACTAAACGCCAAGAATTAATACATGCATAATTAGTTTTTAATTATACTTACAGTCTTTTAATTATTGAAGTCGATGATCAACATTCAAATTTGGTTTTTAGTTTCATACGTGTATATCTAGCACAAGAATGAGCTCTTTCCACTGCTCTTTCAAGTCGAAGTTATCCTCTTGCACACTTGCACTAATTTTTGCAACATGGCGACACTAGCAATTCCATTCTCTTCAAATAATTTGTTTTTTTAACATTAAATGGTATATTATTAAACTTCAGAAATTATTAATTAGGTATTATTTTTAATTAAAATAAATAAAATGAAATAATCAGAAGTATTATACACAATACACAAAAACACTGCATCAAGCGTCACTCCCGACTTCGCTGTTAAACAGTTTATAACCTTGTGGTATAATATTTTTAATAAATCAAAATTTATTTTTAGTAAATGTTGGGAAATTTATATTCATTTACTAATGGTTTATTACACCCAAATAGTGCCTTATTAAATACAAGAAAAGGTTTAGTTATTATTACCAAATTTAAATTTTATAGTTAGCATATTTCTTTCTTACTTATTATAAACCAGCTATATTAACTACAAACAAAATAGACAGTAATAAAGCATTGATTTATAAGAAATATACCGATTTATAAGAACTGACAATAGTTAATAGATTTTATTTTTCAGAAATCCAAATAATTAAGTATAAATAAATCGGACTCAAAAAAATATTTATTAACTATGACTACTACCATTTCTTTCAGTGTACGTGTGGCGTTTTACAAGTTTAATTTTTGTCTTTAATAAAAAAAATACAAATTGTACTAAAACAAAAAGAGACATATAATACAATTATTATTTGTCCACAAGGTTAGTAGCAAACGTTTGTGAAGTACTATAGTTTATTGAAGAAGACAAGCGTAAGAGAAAGCCAAAAGCATTGTTAGTTAATTGTGTAATATTACTACGTACTATGAAAAACTATTATTATAAAAAAATTGTACAAGAAACTACACAATTTTATTTTTAATTAAATTTTTTAGTAGATGTTTTTAATAACAGTTTTAATTAAACGCGTACTTTAACTTTAGAAAAAGCTCCATGTTTGGACATTTGTCAACTGGAAAAGGCAGATAGGAAAATATAAATTATATTTTAAGAAAAATTAGCTTGTAACAGTTTTAATTTTAAATACAGGAAGGCACAGGGCGTTAGGGTACTTCTGTAACTCAAATATTTATCAAATTATACAAATATAATTGTTATTACCTAAATTTAAATTTTTTTCACTACTTTTGCTTACTCAGTAGACGATATATTCAAAATTTTTACGTTCAAAAATTGTTAAAATTTATTTTTCATACTTCGCCTTTTGGACTTTTGGGAGTTGATCGGTCTGGACTAAGATATATTGTAAATTGCATGCGAAAAACAAGTAAACTTTGTTAGCTCAGTAACGAATTGTCTTTTTTACTGTGGTTGGCGTTAGAAGAAAATTAATGGCGCCTTCTTTCTTTATTGTCTACCAAAGCTGCCAAAAACGTACAGGTCCCGTCACATAAGTTGGTGAGACGTTTGTGCCTTGAGGTTAGTTTTTCAGGAAATTATTAAATATTTTCTATCTAATTTTTGAAATTTTAAGTACCTACCTACCTACGAGATACTCCAACACAGATCCCTGATGGCAAGCGGTAGAGATAAGTTCGAGCAGATTTGGCCACGCCTCTTTAAGAACGTGATTTAGTAAATATATGCTGTCACAGTCACATTCATTTCTTAGATTAACAACATTTGCTAATTTTCAACTGACAATTTCTCAAAAATTAAAAGTAAAATAATGAAATGCTGATTTGTTTATCAAATAGTTGCCGTTAAAGTATCGGGTATGGGAACTTTTTCATTTTAACTTTTGATTTTTGAGAAATTGTCGGCGTAAAATTGAAAAGTGTTATTAATCTACGTAATGAGTGCGACTGGTAGACTGGTAGGGATAAATACCAATCTGCGCATTCCCACCGCTCGCCAACATAAATCTGTCTTGCAGTACATTACTATTACAGCAGTAGATTGACGTTCGAGCTTTGCAAAGAGGCTTGGAATACCATAAAATTTTCTGTGTTCGACTTGCTTTAATTAGCGTCGTAATTGGACGTCCAAATACTTTCATACAATAAATAAACCGATTTTTAGTACAGATTTCCATTGTTTTTGGTTAAAATTTCTCTGTTTCTGCAATCTAGTAGATGAGTTGTTCGGCAGCAGCATTGCTCCCAGTGACGACGCCACGTGGGGGGGGGGGCAAGGGAGACTAGCGCCCCCTTGAAAACACGGTCTGCCCATCAATAATATGTTGATACAATATTCAAATTTTTGCTTAAGAATTGTTCCAATTTAGTAAAATGTTAAGTATAGTACATCATATTAAAACTTAAAAGTGCAGATAAAATTGCATAACGCTTTATTTCTAAAATGACTCCGATAAACAAAAGAAGCTCGTGCTAGAAAAAAGGCGATAATCGTAACTAGTACATGCAGTGAGCGCCAAAAGTGTATGGAAGAATGGAAATATTTCTTTTTCCGATAGGAATATCAAAAAACGGTTGGAAACGTCAAATTAGTTAATTAAAAAACAAAGATTTTCCGATGACTTTCATTTTTCTATCAGTGGACGTCATCGAAGACTTTTTTAAGTTTCAACCGCATATTTTCTTTGGCGATTTGGATATACTATAAAATTATGATTTCAAAATATGCACATGTATGTCCTTTACACTGACGGTTCCCAAGATATTAATTTTTAAATGAAATTTTTACCAAGGAAAACAATAATTGTTTTTCGTAAAAAACCGTCGCCCCTCTTGAATCTTTTGAAACTCTGCCCCTCCCCCCCCAGAAAATATATTATGGCGTCGTCACTGATTGCTCTACCGTATCGGTATCAGACAGGCTTTCTTTTGTGCGAAGACCCTTGAGCCACAGACCCTTAGAATGGTTTAATTTTGGATTGGATTGTTAAGGGATAAAGTGAAGTTTACGCGCAATTAGGTCACTTAGTCGTGTCCAATTTACCGCATTCATTTATGGACTCTTGTGTGTTTCTAACAAGGCCCACTACACACTGCATGACCTCAGAATATTTACTTTTAAGGCAAGGCTCCCATCCTTGCACCTTCAGTCGATCTTTCTCGAAACTACTCCACTCTACCACACCAAAACGTTTTGAAGTGCCCTTGATCTAGGGTCTAGCTGTTTTCTAACAGAATACTCACAAAAGCATAGGTTTACACGCAATATTTCACGAACAGAAGCTATCTCCGTATAGAGATCTGGGTCAAAAAGGAAGCGGATACGAACACGTAGCCTGCATTGAGTAGCACAACCAGTACAATTTGAATCAATTGAATTGAGCCAAACTTCCGCGAACATAAGCTATCCTCCTATAGTAAAGTTTTGGACCCAAAGAGAGGCGATTGTGTTACCTACTCGGATGTACTCCCTGTTTAGCTGGTCTCTTGTTATGCGGAAAATGATTAACATTTCCTCGTTCATTTTTGGACAGTCGAGTGGATAATCGTCTTCCTTAGTCTGTGGTTTTCAAAGAAAGTATTGACGTAACTTTGAGAGCAGTGGGTTGTAATGAAAGTTAGACCGTCATCTTGTTGAAGGAGCAACAGGTAACTTCAGTATGGTACTGGAGTAGAAATATTTGTGCCTCTGTCACTGAGAAGTTATGAGTGAGTTTAATATGAAGATCTTGCAACAAAAGTCGGATTTAGGTCATTATTTGGACTACTAAAGTTGTCCTAAAAGTCATTAACAACTTCATCTATACAGTTGTGGACAGTTGCGCTATAAAATCTTAATTAATTACGAAAATAAGATTCCTTTTAATTATTCCAAAACAGTGAAAGTAGGGTAACATTGCAAACAATTTTCATTTAAAGGTTCAAAAGATTTAAGGGATACATTCACGAAGTACAAACAAGTTCCATTAAAGAAATTTTACTTCAAGCTTTATGCTTACATGAACTTGATACGTCTAGGCACTTTGCCCAAAATTATCAAAATTTTTATACATTTTTTTATTCTTAAATAATATTATTTCATATAAGTAGCTAAAAGCTTTCTGCATAAAAATCTTTTGTTTTTAGTATCTAAATTACATCAATTTGCACTTATTTTACTCAAAGAGAAAAAAGTGGAACGAATTTTAAATTAATTAAATAAACATAAAATTTATGTTTAAGTAAGCATCAAACCGTCAAATAATGTAAAAGAAAAAACAATATCTACAGGTTATAAACAGAAACCAATAATCGAAAACAATTGAAAGGGAAATGCTAGAGTATAACCTTCTATTTGTTGACAATTTTAAATCCAATTTTGTATCTAAAGTTATCTTTAAATAACATTGTGTTTCGAGATGAACAATAAATATACGATACTGTCAATTTCTTTTCCATTGTAGAAATTTGATACTCTATTGAACCCACGATCATCAACGTGTAACGAAATTGACTTGCTTTGAGTCTTGCAAAATACTACGAGCTTCGAATATGAAACATATGACTTTTACAGGAAATTTTTCAATATTTTACAATTTGGTTAACTTCGATGCATTTTTATCTGATGTGGGCTTTTTCGATTTAAAAAAAATAATATCCAACTATTTTACTTTTTTATAGATTTTAATTAACCTAACTTATATTTTTCAGTACCACAAATAACATACAATCAATTAATGGAACTGCACGACAGAGTGAAGCTGAATAAATTAGGAGAACGTTTGATGGAAATTTTGTTACATCCAAATCAAGGAGTTCCCCTGGTATACGTTGGAGATTATCCAAACGATGTTGACGAAAAATCTGGCGAAGATCACGATTATTCAAATCAATATGTCGACTTAGAAAATCACGCAAATCAAGACTTAAATGACGTTCCAACGAAGAGATCGAGATATTATCGAAAGTATCCTTGGAAACGTCAAAACTCCAGGGAAGTGTATGTATTTGATAAAATTAACAAATAGACTTTTTTAAATTCGCTTTTTGTAAGTTAAATATAAGGGTAGAAATTGCCATTCTAAAATTTATTACCACTGTGGTATTCTAGAAACTCAATTGAAAATACAAGTGGGATAATAGAACGTGACTGTGACTTGTGGTTGTCAGTTCCTGAGTCCAAGTGGGTAGATTTCTATCTTTTACGTAATGTTGCACTAAAATGGAACATTGTTAGCTAATTAGGCTCCAAATGTGTCCCCAAAGCACTTTTAATTTAGCTTATAATAAACAGATTGCAATTTTACATAAGTGGGATAGTACCTAACTGTAGAAAATTGTTCACAAATACAGTGGTCGTAAATCATATTGAAATTATGGAAGACACACCGACACCTTATTTACACATTAAAACTTGAAACCTATTAGACCGTAATATATTGTCCAAAAACAACAATTTAAAATTTAACAGAGAATTAATTGAATTTGCATATTAAATTAATACCGTGCCCCATTTGTTTGTTGTTTCATATGTAAACAATAAAAGACCATGTAAACAAATTTATTCGAATATCAAGTGAAGTGAAAACATTAATTATTTAAAAAGAAGATATTAGCACATAATCTACATTAATCTATTTAATCGCACCGTTTTTGATAAATCGAATTTATTGAAGTGTGTAATATGGTTACATCAGCTATTTCCAAAGCATTAAAATATAAGAAAATCGTCAAACTGTGGCGTATGAACGTCTATCTGTACGTCCAGTATGAATTTCGTCAAAAGTGCAATTTTCTTTCTATTGACGATAACTTTGAAATCATGGAACTTGTTATATTCTTCTTCTACACCTGTAAAGTACCTAGGCTTCATAACAGTTCATTCTTATTGATTGATGTACTATTATTTCTAATGTGATATTTACAAGCCTTTTCTACAGAGTCTAACAGACAAGGCCGAATTTTAAGGTAATCTTGCATCTTACATTTGTAAATTTACACGCCCACTTGCCTCCAAATTTGAACTTTTCGCCACTGTTATGCTTATGTGGCGTCACATTGGTCTAAAAACAACTTAGCTTAGCTATAGTACTATCTCTCACAGTACCGTCCTGCTAGGAAGTGCCGGATTCACCTGGGAGGTGGCTGAGACGCCTACCGGCTAAAACTCGTACCAATTGAATAGGTTGTTATGATTTTTATCTTCCTACATAGCCTTGTCTAAGTGTCTTTTGCTCTTTAGGCTCAATAAGATCCCGCTATACAGCGTGATCTTCTTATTAAACCACATATTCGTTCTTCGTTAACCACATAACCGGAGAAATCTCCGGTGTATGACTCAGTAGGCCCCACACTCTAATAATCTAGTTTTGGAATAAAAACAAAAATAAGAATTTTTGTTTTAAGTGAGATTTCTTTATATCCTGATAATTATTGATCTTCCTGGGAGTCAGGAGGGTGCAAGGGCCAAATTAGAGGTATTGCCGAAGGGATCAAATGATGTCAGTCCGGCCCTGGTTTTCAATAAATATTCACTCGAAACCGTATTCCATATTTTAATTATTATCGACTATGAAAAGTTGGAATCGTACGTCTCTCATAATTACAACTACACTACCTATGGTCTAACTTTCAAAGTGCAACGTTATAATTATTGCTGGTTTTAGAACTCATCAAAGTAAAAGTAAATTGTTAGCAGTTGTTCTTGTTCATAAAAGTAGAACGATTTAAAATTAAAGCAATTTTTGACATCTTTTAACCAAAGGAGGTAGAATCATCTAACATTGACTACAGTCAGTGATAACATATTAAATAAAAATTCTTTTGGGATTTGAGTCATAAAGAAAATGTGAAGTTATCTCTGAGCTGTGTGAAACATTGCTCCATCCTGTTGAAACCACGCTGCAGAAAGCTTCATCAGAAGAGCATCATCAATATACGATAATTATTTCGAAAAGCGGTTTGACTACTGAAAATATTTAGCAGCTTTTGAATGTTTTTTATATACTTAAGCAGCTATCCGACTATCAATATTTTCAAAATATTTTCAAAAATATTTTTATAAAAATATGTCATCATGTGGCTTGTGGGTATACCACACTGTCATAATTTGCTATCATTATTTTTACGGATTGTAGAATGTGCTGCATAAGCTGCAAACCTTCAAGAAATCCATGTAAATGCGAAACATGTACTACCACAAAACATAGCATGGCACACACTTGCATCAAAAACTAATAGAACTCATCCTTTCATCAACAAAAATGGAACCGTTTGTTTTTATGAGACGTCACGTCAAAATATTTACGTGAAGTGGCATAATGGCATAAATACAGTTTTTATAAAAACTTCGTAAATATCGTCGAGCACACTGTCAAAACCAGTTGTACAAAAAAAATTTATAAAACTATTTATGAAAATATTGATAGTCGGATACCGCCATAAAAGTAAAGAAATTACTGACTAAAAGGACAAAGTCATTCTTACTTATGATTACGAGCTATAAAAGCTACAGTAATATTACTGTAATAAGTTCCAAAAGCATAGAAATATAATAAATTAAAGATTGGAGTTGATGAAGCATTTAAGCTCTTCTTAGACCTTATGCTATACCATACGGTTTTTAAGAAAAATTAAACAGAAGTAAGACAAATTTTGCTCTTCCATTAAGCTTATTTTAAGATATTTTCAGTTAGCGTTGTACTTAAACCAAAATTTCTCAACTTTCAATCTAAAAAGTAGGAAGTAAAATAAAGTTTCTTACAATAATTTTAAACTGATTGTAAAGTTTTCCAACGCATTTTCTTTTAATTTGTAAGTTCAAAGCAGGTGTCAAATTCTTTCAAACGGTTCCAAAACTGAAGTAATGTAATATCCTTGAAGATTTTGATAATTGGTTCCACAATAAAGCTGAATGGTCGTTCGTTCAAAATTAATTACTTAAACTTTTTGAATATATTCGTTTAGGACTGTAGTGATATTTCATTCATTTGCCTGTAGAGATTACATATTTAATACTTTTCTACTAAGAGATTTAAAAATGTCTTAAAGATCTTCTCGTCAAATTAATATAGGTTGCAGTCTTTAAGCTACACCGTAATATAAAACTTGACATTACCCTTAAAATGAAAGCTTTTCTTTTTATTTTTATAGATATGATGCAGAAAACCATTACCTATGTCAACCAAGTAGAGAAGATGTGTTTAGATTACTGGTAGCTTTACACGAAGCTCGTCAAGGAAATGGCCGTACAGTCAACTTCTGTAATAGAAAGAGACCCGCCACCGCCGTCTTTACAAACATTCGATTTTTAGGTAGACGAAAGTAAAGATATCAATAATATTATATCAAGTGTAGTTTGTGTGTGAATAAATATTTAAATTCATGCTCTCTTTATAACTTGTTTTATTTATCTTCGTTGTAAATTGTGCTTTACTTTTATTAAAAGTACTAGGTTTACAATTTGACTTTAATCTTATGTAAAACTATCCAGGACGTTTCAGAAAGGATCATTTTTCTTCACTTGGAAATAAATAAAATGTTACGATACACAAGAGAGTCACAATGTACAAATACAAACAGAATACTTTAGATTAATCTTTAAAGTAAGCATATTAAGATAAAAATAAATAGTAAAGAAGAGTTTGTATTTTTAAATTTTCTGAACGAAATGAAAATGATTATTAAACCTAGTACTTTTTAGAAATAATTTCATCATCGTGAAATATAATCCCATACATGTTTTTTTTTAATAAAAGGGTATCCATTATAATTAAATCGATGTTATTAAATTTGTAATTTCATGTAAATTTATCAATGTGTTCTATTTTCTAATTAATTTAATTTAAGCGTATTATAACAATTTAACTCTTATTAACACTGTTTTACAACATATTTATGTAACGAAATGTAAATTTGTAGTATTAAAGTGATAGTGAAATTTGAGCCATTATAATTTTATAATTCCCAAATTTGCATGGATTAATGAATTCTACATTGTTTTAAAACTGAATTTCCGACTAGGGCGTTATCGAAGATTAATTTTTGACTTGAAAATTCAAATCTTAAATTTAATACTGTAGAAAGATTATGTTAACCTAAATTAAATAAGCTCTCTAGACGAATCCCGAAGTTTCTATACGAAAACTTTATTAAATTATACAATATCTTATTTTTTTTAAATCTATAATAATTTTCCGAATATAAGAAGAACAAACTTTTGAGTTTATTAAATCAAAAACAAAATATAGCCCAATTCAATACGTATTTAGCTTATCGAATAAATGGGTCGCATAAAAAGTAAGTAAGAGCTTGTTTCGATTGCCTTTGACTAGCGAGCAGCAATAAAAATGTAAATAAATGAAATTGTATCATTTAATTAGCTGTATTTACTTTTCCAAAAAATCAATTAGAAAATACATATTTTTAATAAATACGTAAATATGACATCAATAAAAGCATGTTTTTACATCTTAATTTATTGAATTTACGATGAGCATTGGAAATTGAAATAATCACCAATAGAGTTTTCTGAAACCTACTATACATACTATGTACTATGCTGTAAAGAAAAATCTTAAATTTTATAAAATATTTATACACAAATAATTCCTATTAAAATTAAAATATTTTTAATTTTTGAGTAAATGATGTGTTTTATGCTAGTGTTATATCTTGCGTTGCTTTTAAAACACCCGCGGATTTGATAGAAATTTTGCTCAAATACAAAATGGCAATACTTGCACATTACAGTGAAATATAAATATTGCCACTTTTCAAATAAATAATGTATTTAATTCAAAAATTACTTTTTGTGTGCATTTTAAATCACTCTTTAGAAGACTGTGCTACGGCCACATCCATTAAGATATGGCGTAGTGTGAACGTGTCCTTAGAATACAAACTTAATACAAAATAGTGTTATAAAACAGTGACTGGAAAATGAAATAACGTTTGTACGCTCAATTTTATTAGGGCGTAAAAGAAAAAAATTATTTCATTTTGAAATCCAGATACCTATTAGTTTCAAAAAGCGTTTATTTTCGGGGTTAAGATGACAAACGAAAATTATTGTGTTCGTTCCGGAAGGAAATCTGTCAGAAAAATTCGTTTTCATTCTCTTTTTGAAAGCCTTAAACTAAATTAATGGCTGAACAATAAATGCAACTAAAGACAAAATGTAATTACATTTCATTAGGTACTCAGTACTTAGAAATTCGAGCAATCCAATAATGTTGTGATGCAAGGAAGTTCCAGTTAATTGAAAAGTCTTAGTTGACTATATAATTATTATCACTGCAAAAAAATTTTTTCCGTCGATCGTTTGTTAATGGATATGTCATTAACCAATTAGAAATGATCGTTAATAACCCCTATTAAGGACGCGCTGCAAAAGTGGAGGGGAGACTTTTGCCATAGCGTGTATTTTTACCACTTTAAGTTGAAGGAAAAAAATTATAGATGGTGCCAACATACTGTCAAAATAATTATTTTAATTACCAATGTCAACCAATCTCAAACTAAAAAAAACTAGAAACAGTACTTAAAAGTAGAACATTACAACATCGTTTTGGACGGTTTTCGATGCTGTAATGAGTATAATTGTAAACGAGTATATTGTGAATGAGTATATTGTTACAAAAGAACAGTAAAGTTAAAAATTTATACCTGGAACTTTAAAATTTTGCTTGGGCCATCTAAAAGGCAATGCCTGAACTATTGTCGAAAGATTTGGTTGAAAAGACCGCTAAGGACTTATTTTGATTCAGTATTTTGTTGTAGATTTCGTTTAATTAGCGATGGAATCACTTAAAAATTAGGTATTGTTCTTATAACGATCTCCACTAGGAGATAACGGAATTTCATCAATATTGGTTGCTTCAAAATTTGAAAGTTTCTTGTTTTCAAAAATTAATTTAACCTATTTATTCATAATATAAAGCAATGAAAATTGTTCATCTCCTTCATTGATCTTTCCTTATTAAAATTTCAAAAAAAATAAGTTCATAACGTTTAGTTTTTAAATCCTACAACTAAAACTAAAGGCTTATTTTTAACGTTGCTTTGTCAGCGCGGCCTTAACGATCAATTTTCTATTAACGATCAATTATGGTATAGGCAACCAAATCACACCAAATGTTGCATTAAAATTGTGACATTAGTTACCATTTTTGTTTTCAGTGGTACCTCTGATTGTAGAATATTATTGAAAACTTGTATTTTTGTTGTAAAATGTTTGACGAAATTTTTGATGAAAAAATTTAGTAATCAACTCTTGAGTTAATTGCCGATTAATAATCTCAACAATTAACGCGCTCGCTACTCTCGCGCGTTAAAATGTCTCGATTATTAATTGGCCTTATTAACACACTAGTTGATTAAATAACTATTAAATAGCTTCTATCCTGGTTCTGCGTCAAAAGATTCTCATGAGAAATACAAAGGACAAAACTGGCTACTTTTGCTGTTATTTACTCTAAGCTTTTTAGTTCTGAGTTCACTAACCGCTCATCAGGTTAGGTAACTCCAGAAGAGTTCTAGGTATGAAGTTGGTCTTTATAACTGATAAGATACAAATTTTTCCACTCGAAATCAAATTAAGATGTCCAAATGGCTTGTAACATCACCAGCTGTGTTACGCATGATTTATCAGGTAATTATAAATTCGATATTGCGACTATTGCTATAATTAGCCAAAGTGTTAATGAATGAACTTCAACCTTATAAATTGAAATGAGCTATAATTACACTTCTAAGCACTATTTTTATAGTTTATCTTCTAATGTTCATAAAAATGTTATCAACTAGTGACATAATTTTATAATCTCTGGACAAGTAGCCGTAAAGATAGGCTCAGAACTAATAAACTAAGTGTGGGCGAAAAGAAGCATTTGAAATCGTACATTGGATAATAAAAAGTTGGAAATCTTTAAAACCAGTGGCTCTGTTGCCAAAATTCAAAAAATATGTTAAAGGCAAAAAAGTTGAACTAAGCAAAGGTTTGTTAGAGCTATGGGCGACGCAAAGCAAACACGCTACGTGAGTTTTTCACTGAGCAAAACGTGTATTTGCTACTGAATTTAACCTAAATCATTCACGTTCGCTTAAAATCAAAATGAAATTTGAATTTTTGTGACATTACGTGAGTTTTGCGTCGCGTACTGGCTTAACAAACCTTACCCTTAGATAGTGGTAGTTTTAAAATACAAATTTTTTTGTATTACTTGCTGGTTTTATTACTTAGACCTGGTATGCCACTATACTAATTTTAGTGCTGAATTCAAGACTAAAAAAAATGGTTGAATTATCTACTAAAGCAGGACTTTCCACTTTAAATCTCTAATCTCACAGTTTTCCCAAACTTTTTGAGGTAGATCGTTCTCGATTGACCATTCACCATTTCATATAGGGTTATATCTTGACCTATAATTATATTAAAACGATAATTTGGCTTCATGGTTTATTAAGTCAAAACATTTGCTAAAAATAAAACAATGTTTTCATAACCTTCAATAAAAAAAATAAACAATAAAAGCAAAATTCTGACTTATGGCTTATGGTCTGGTATAAGAATAATAGATTTCTATAAAACAAAGAAAGTGCATCAGTCCAGTTATGTATCCAGTTCGGTCCAAAGTGTGTCATATTTTTACAACAAATAGATATTGTTTAATCTAGTTAATACGCGCTTATTGACTTGTTATAAAACTACTAGTTTAAAGGTTATCTATTAATTATGAGACTTTTACTTCCTCTTGATAATACAAAATTACCAGTTTCAAGTGGATTTTTGTATATTAAACTTTAGTTTGTTATTTTTGATTATGTTATTTTATAAATAATGTAGTAACAATTAAATATCTATAGACAATTTATAATAATAAAAAAAGAGTTAGACAAAAACACAGTTTATGACCAGCTTCATTTTAACAGCTTCTTAATTTTGCCTTTTCGTTAGTGATTAAAATTTTTAACAACTGTGGTAAAGGTATTTACTTTTTATACTTTTATGTGTTAAAGGTTTATCCCTAATTTTTTAATATCTTGACATAATATCTCATACAAGACGTTTGTACCTGTCGTAGACATACCACTCAAACTGTTAACTAAATTCATATACAATCCCAATGCCGTAGGCTCTTTTGGCACAACTGAAATGATAAAATTAATTAATTTGACCTTTCAGTTAAGTTGCTTAAAAAAACTTACATAATACATTTGGTCGAATTTCAATGCATTTTTTTGTACTTGCACCTTGGTTAAGCTGATTGCAAATCAAGTTGACATTAGTGTTGTTCGTGTTATTTGAAATAACACCACAAAAGTCTGAAAAGTGCGATTATTATTAGGTGACGTTATTCGTACTATCATAGGACTTTTGTTCAGTTCAAAAATTCCCTGAGGTTTCATGGCGAATATAAAAATTATAATCAGCAATTAATTGAGTGTCTGGACTTTTAACTAGCATTTTTTTTTGCTTTATGATAAGAAAAAGTTTGCAAAACAAAATTTTGTTTTATAAATAATGTACTAAAATAAATTTCTAGAGCTGCTTATAATTTATTCACATTGATGTTATGTAAAGGTGAAATATTATAATCATTGTTAAAACTTGGGCAAGACTTATGTAAAAATTGATACAATAAGTTCAAAATATGTCATCTGATGAGAACGGTATAAAGATAGCAATATTTAGAGAACCAGCTTAGAGGATCTGATTAAATGTTTAAATTTATACAGGACTGTGAAAATGAAATTGTATGGAGAAAGCTTATAAATAGAGACCGGATTTATAAGCATTTATTATTTCAAAAAAAGCTTTAAAAAAATTGAAAAAAAGCTTTCCAATAAGTCAAAAAAAGCTCTAAAAAAGCACTAAAAAACAAAAAAAAAACATCAAAATTTAATTTTTACTCAAAATTTGAATTATCGGGGCTCTACTTATAATAAATCTATATCTTTGAGAAATGATACGATGATAATGATGATAAGTGACATTATAGTCTCGAAAGACTCGATTGTATTTCAAAATAAAACTCGAAAATAATTCTGCATGTTAGTATATTAAAGGCATACTATCAAGATAGTAATCTTGTACAAATTTTTTATTTTCTCAATTACTTTGCGAGATATTCAAACTTTTAGAAAAATTGAGATATTTTACATTCATTAATTTTTTTCTCCATGATAAATTACTGAAAATCAAAATATTGTGCATCTAATTTAAAGCTTATAATTTCCTGTTCAATCACATAATTTTTGTTTTCCTCTAAATCTGATAGGTAATGAGTAATTTTCAATAGCGTAAAATAAAGCGCTCAGTATCGCTTTTATCGCGCAACCCATGTGTATACTGCAGCACACACGAAATAGGTTAATTTTCAACTGTAATAACCCTAGGGCATTGATAACAACCGAAATAATTTTGTCATATCTTGAAAGTACATTTTTTAAAAACACCCCGACGCGAAGCGGAGGGGTGTTTTTCCAAAAAATGTACTTGAAAGATAGACAAAATTATGAGGATTCATCAATGCCCGAGGGATATTCAACGAGATAATTTTTTTTAAATTTAAATTTAACGTCAAAAGTGACAATTCGTTGAATTTTATACGATATCGCGTCGGCAGAGCAATTGAAAATTACCCTAGGGTGATTGCCAGTTGAAGTTTTATGTGATTGGATAAAAATGAACATGTGACTGAAAATAGTAAAATATGATTGGCTGTGTAAATGAAAAAAAATTATCAATAACATTTTTCTCAAAAACTGTTTAATTGTTTAAAAAATCTCAAATGAACTTATTTTCGTATAATTTTCCCCTTTTCAATTTTTGACTGTTTATAATTTTTCATTTACTACTTACTTAAGTTTTCGAGATAATTGACAAAATATGAACAAAAGTGTAGTTTTAAAAATAAAAAATCCAATTTTGGGTGATTTCCCCTCTCTCGGAGAGGTGTAGCTTTTAGTAGGGGAAAGTGGGTGAATATCGACTTTTGTCCAATAAGGATCAGTGTCCTACCCTACCCTACCTACCGAAATACTTGCGTATTTCTATTTCTAATCAACAAATAGCTATGTTTTTAACAATTTGAGTTAAAATAAAATCAAAAGAACAATGGGCCTTTATTATACTTTGGAAAAAGTCCTCACCACCGCTCATGGGGTAATATCGACCATCTCCGTCGATATTAAACTAAACTACTTTTTATGTGAAGATGCCTGAAAATCATGCAAGGAAATCATCTCGTCAATCTTGTATAAAATGCAATACGACAAAGGCGGTGAAGCCGCACAAGCATATGAACAAGGAATTAGAAAAGCGGCATCGACGTCTATGTACCAAGTCCCGTAATAGTACGGTGAAAGGCCGTCTAACTCACTCTAAGAGGATAGTTTTAATGTTTCTTAATGTTTTATATATTGTTTAAATATGTTTTCTAATACAAATAATAATTATATGAATTAATACTTAAGTCGATATTATACTACCTGATGGTCGATTTTACCCAGCGGGTCGATTTACGCCTCAAAAACTTGCTTGACTTTACCATTTATTTTTGGAGGAATGTGTTAATAAGTTCAATTTTTACAATAATTTTAAGAAGCGTTGAAGTATACTGGACATATAAAAAAATTTCCAGATTTATTGAATAAAATTTAGAGATTTTATACAAAAACTGCCTTAGGTGGTCGATATTCACCCACCTTCCCCTATGTTAATAAGGGCTATAAGTGCTAAACAATAGCGGAGGTTTCAGCTTTCGGCGATTTTGTCTCGAGTTGACTATGTAAAATTTCATAACAGCACTGGTTTCCGCTGTTCCTTCACAATGAGCCTTTTGAGCCCACAGGATATTGCCAAATTGCTTTATTTTTTACTTATAAATGTTTATTTGAATATATTTATTACATCATGTTTAGATTTTGTAGTTTCGAAAAATAATATTTACATGAATCAACGATCAAATAAAAATCACAAATTGAAAGTAGTTAGAGGCCGTACGTTTTCTCGTGAACGATGCCCTTGAAAAGAGTTACCCGAAGACGAGGCTATTTAGAAGGGAGAGGGCTATTGTAGTAAAATTTCAAAAGATAAAAATATTGACTAATTTATATAAATGAAGGGAGATTTAAAAATTTTTTAGATTTGTTAGTAACAAGCAAGTTATTCACATTTTCGACTACTGTTGTATTGTAAAGGTATTTATCAAAAAATTATTCCTATTTGTACCTAAAATTCATTTTTAAGTCCAACTCACCAGAATTATTTTCAATAAAACTCAAACTGCCATTGTTTGGTGTTAGAAAACGTTCAGCAGGAACTTGTGGATCTGAAAAAAATAGAGAAGAAAATGAATAACTTTTTCTTTTATTTTTACAGTTTGAAGTAGATAATCATAACATTAATCTATTTTTATAAATTTACATAATAAATTAAACAGTTACTCGTGCGTAACATTAACTTTTTAAGAGATTATGCAAATTTTATATTAAATAAGGATTTAAACTTGAGATAATTAAATATGAAGAATGAAAATCGAATTTTTAAAATAATAAATTGTAGGTAGTGCTCGAATTGTGTGCTTTTAATTTAAAACAAACACCACAAAAATTCGCTTTTCAATAAAAATTTTCTCGTTCTGAGGTTATCTGAAGGAAAAATAAAATTACAAATACGCTTTCTACTTGAATGAAATTTAGTATAAAGGGTGGGTGTTGGAGGTGCTTACTAATTAGCACTTCTTTTAGAAAATTTACATGATAAACAATTTTTTTAGATAAAGTTGAATTTATCTTAAAATGTGTATTTTTGTAAATTTTGTAAGTAAATAAATAAATAATCTAAAACTTATATAATTAATCAATTAAGTTTCAAAAAGTTTTAAAGATTAAATTTTAATAAACAAATATAATTAGGGCATTTTTACATCTATTTCACATTTTAACCTACTTCTACGACATCTTCAGCAATTTTTATTCTAAAACTTCCTTTTATCTTTCGAGTAAAAAGTACAATTAAGTTTCTTCATAAATGGGCTAAAAAGAAATATGTTGCAAGATAGTATCCAATAAATGAGCACCATTGGAAAAAATTTAATATTTTGAACGAGTTAAAAAACGATTGTTGTTAAAGCTTCTCCGGATATACAAACAACAAATGACTAAGATTAATATCGATAAAGAGATTCAAACTATACTATAAATAATTAAGTAAAAAAGAAGACAACATATAGACAAGGAAGGGATTTAAATTTAAAAACTATGGCAAAGTACTTGTTCAATAAAGATATACTCAAAACAAATGCTGCCTTAATGTATTTTAACGGCTAATACACTATAAGGTGGTGGGATGATGTTAAAAAAAATCACCTATCAAGTTATCTTAGCAAAATTTTAGTTCAGTTTTACAATGGTGTTTGTTCTTTATCAACATTTCGCGAGAGCGATTAAACTGTGAACGTAATTTTGTGGTCAATATGATCACAAACTTAATAGAAGTAGTAGTTCAAGATTTTAGAGAGTCTCAAGAAATCTTTACTCTTTCAGTTGTAGGAATTATACAAAATATTTTCAAAACCATCACCATTACCAAAGAACCTCGCACTTTTTATATGGAAAAACGGTTTCAGTCAAATTTCATGAAATTTTGGTTTGAAAGTTGTAGATCTTGACCTTCTGAACAAAATTCTTAATGGGCAAAAATTTCTAAGACTTCGCCCATCTGTATCAAGGCTGTCAAGGGCGTGAGAATAGTTTACCTAAAGCACTCCAGCGACTATAGCGAAACTAACGTGTTAATAAAATAAGACTTATTGTTTTTATGCGAACCCCCAAAGTTTCAACTAAAACAGTCTAGGTAGGGGTTTGGGACTAAACACTCAAAAACTCCTCTCTTATAGGACCCATTTTGAGCCCCCGCTAAAACCTTTAAAAATCAGATTTCAAAAAACAAAAAAATTCTTTAATTGGTTGGCGCCATAGTTTAACTTCACTCTGTAAAATGTATATTTACCAATGTTCTGAGTAACAAAAAATATGTGCTTCTATTTGGCTATTTTCCATCTATTTTAACGACTTTGACTACCCCTATCTCAGAAGAAATTTTTGCCAATGAAGAGTTTTGTTTAAGAGGTCCAAATCTACAACTTACCAAAATTTGACTGAAACCGTTTTTTCATGAAAAACGGTTCTTTAAGCAGTTTAGGTGAAGAAATAAAATCAGCTGGTTCTCATTTTAAATGCAATTTTTATAAAAGTATTCATATCTTTATTGTAAGTAAGTTTTAAAATTACTACATACAATAAAATTATCCAGCCTCAACTAAAGCGCTTTGGGAACGTTTGCATGTCATTGTAAATCGTTTTGCGGTAGCGCAATTTAGTTAAAACCGCTTTAGAAAAAATGCAAACTTAGTAATTGAATTTTTTTTATATTTTGTCAGTTAATTTCAAATGAATACAAAATTCAATAATATTAAAATGAATTCTGTATTAGAATACACTCAACCCACGTGACTAATTGGCTAGACAATCACCATATTTCATTACGTTTGGTTGGTGCTTGCCTGGTAAATTGATCACGAGGGTTGAGTGTATTTGCGAAGACCCTGTGTAAGTAGAATATTTTCTTGATAACTTTCTAAAGTGGGATCTCAATCAATCGAAAGTCTTCTGAGATCTCTAAACATATGAATAACTCAAACAAAACACAGATTTCGTTTGATCAAAACACAATATGGCGGCTAACAAGATTTGACATATCGACTGCCTACAATAATAGTGTTCTAACTCCATAGAATTTCCTATGGAGTTATTTACTATTATTTTGGGCAGTCGATATATCAACATGTTTTAATTATTAGTAAATAGTGGTAGTAAATGGTGATTAATACAAAAAACTCTTTTTTAGAATTTGATTGCTAATTTTTTGTCTGGTTTTATTTCTTTGCTATTCTAAGCATTTGAGGAGAATTACGCCTGTAATTTTCTCAGTTAAAGGGTTGTAAGGATGTGCAGCCTCACAATTAATGGCCACCCATTAAAGTCTCGGAGAAGAGCAATTTTTGAATGATTTTTGTAGAGAAATAAGGTGACAATTAATAAAAATAACTTTTTTTTGTACTGCATTTTACAGTTATTTATTTTTATATAAATACTTCACATTTGAGGCTGCAATTAACTCATCTCCGAGACTTTAACGGCAACTATTTGATAAACAGATCAGCATTTCATTTTAACTTTTGGTTTTTGAGAAATTGACAACGCCAAATTAGCAAGTGTTGTCCATCTAAGCAATGAGTACGAATGCGATAGCACATGCCTACTAAATTACACCCTTAAGAGTAAGTATTTTACAAAGACAAATAATTATGCATTTTCAATCGAACCTATACAGATGTTCATGACATAGTATAAATGGTAAAGTCTGATGGTCATTCATAGCTATCAACAATTTTTTTTCAAAGCTAAAGTTTTTAAATTCAGTCAAACTCGTTGAAAGCAGAAATTAAACATATAAATCAAGAGTCAGTCGTAATAAATTATAATTAGTTTTAAATTAATTATAAATCTGAAGTGCAATGACTATCACAACGTTATCTAATGTTAACATTAAGCATGCTACTTACATTCGTAAGGTTCACATCCATCGGTCATCTGTACACCAGTAAGCCGGAATCTCAATCCAGTTATGCCTGGATTTTTAGTTGACCGTTCGTAAATTAAGGACAGTTGATTACGATTAAAGTTTACATAAACTAAAATAATCACATCACATGTTATTAGGTATTAGAGTTCAATTAAAAGCATTTACATTTATCGTTCAATACCAGCTTATTCTGGTACTTTTTATCGTTTACTCTTTTTTTTTCGCTATCTATACTTACACGTTCTATCTGCTAATTGACCGCATATTGGTTGGTTATTTATAATTAACCGCTCAATGCCACAAATTAAATTAGAAATTACAATTGATAAAGCGAGTCCACATACCCCCTTAAACAAAACAATCGTTTAGATTAAATATTTATAAAATAGCAGTAAATTATCAAAATTGCACTAATTTCAAGAGTTCGAAAATCAATGATTTGATACAACGATCATCATTAATAAATAGGTGCAGGTCTAACCTGATAAGCTAAGGAGCTTAATAGCCTTTTGGGCCCAATGTGGGTCCAATAGTGCAACACCAAAAACTAATTTTCCCTAAGAGGTTTAAAATCCTATTTTTCTGATAATGGAAAAATCTCGTTTATTAAAAATATAAAAATTATTTTAAATTGTTTTTTAACCCCGTCTGTTACTAACTTTTATATTATCATTTATGTCAAAAAATTGAAATCCCTCCCCCAAGCTTAATCAGCCGTGAGTCTCGCAATTTTTAAATCCGTCCATGCCCATATATGCTCAAGTCTAAAATCTGTGAGTGTTCAAGGTGTAGCTACCCTAATGGCTGCTATTTATTTATTACCTTGTGATACTTACAGCATTATTTTTAAAAATATTAAAAACACATTTAGGTTGGTGATATTCGTACGCTTCAATAACAAAATTATTATCCAAAATATTCCTGCCACATGAAATATCCTTAGGCGTTGTTACGTGTGGTGGACATTGAGTTGGAGGTTGAATTATAGGGTAAGTTGGACGATTTGGTGGTGGAATATTATAACACGGTATTTGTTCATAAATTGCCCTGAAACCGCGTCTACAAGAATTTCCATACGTGTTGAAAAGTATATCTTCGTAACGTTTATTTCTCAGGTCAAAAGTCACTAAAATGTAAAGTTTATAGAATTAATAATTGATTGATTTATCTTCAGCTTTTCAAAAATTTGTTACAAATAAATCATGTATAATTTTGTTTTTTTTTACCGCCAAAGTTTATCCACGTTTATCCAAACGTGGCTTAAAAGCACCGCTTTAAGTTCCTATTGCATGTCTATTTAAAATGCTTTTATTTTTTTAATTAAGACGTAGGTAACTATTTAACTGTGACGTAGCCGAATTCAGTCCAATCTTTAAAAGACAGTATTTTTCTTTTTCCTGTTCCTGTTACTTGCTAAACTATCACCAATAGGACAGTACTGTGAGTTCTATGAGTTATTAGTTGGACAGGAAAGTAGTAGTAATTTTAATCAGACATTCAAAAAAAAATTCCTAGTGCTAAAAATGTGGTCTATAGCAATCGATACCTTAGAACTAAAGTGTGGAAAAACTTTTCACTACAGCATCATATTGTGTACGTTAGCATAGAGCTTAGGTAATGGTAGAGGCTGTGGGGAGGAAGATGAATCAGCCCAACGTATTTTTTGTGTCCAGAAACCATCAAGCATACAAATAATCCACCCCTGTAGGGGTGTATTGTAGGCGAAGACGCATATTTTCTGCTCTACGCTAACTTCACAAACTGAATATCAGACTACAATAAGCATTGAATAAAAAAATACCCCATAATCTATCAGGAAAGAGCAATTTTTTAAGTAATAACAATTTCGCAATGGACGAGTAGATATAGCGATTTCCGGTCAATTTCTCCAATATAAATGGTTGCTTAAGTGCTTTTCACTTATAAGGGAAGACCATGACAGCCAAAGATAATGTATACTCGATGGAATGAATGAGTCACCCATGGATGTCTAAAATATCATTTCCGTCGCATTTTCTCTTAGGTTGCTAACCCTCCTTCTGGATGTTTAATGTTCCAAGATAATAAGACTTGACATAACCATTGACTATAAACTATCTAAATAAGACTCGAAAGTAAACGGGGCTAGGACGGCCGCGAAAAACCGTCTCGATAGCAGGTGGCACTCGAACTGCTTTACAGACTCGAATCTCCCACCCTACCTTTCAGTTTCATGATCAGTTACTTCCCAACTACCGAAGTGAATTGTTAAAAATGGAGAAAGAAAAATATGACTACAAATGCGCTTTTGTGAAGTGTGATAACAAACATACAAAAAGTACTAAATTATCATTTTTTAAATTTCCCATTAGTGATAAATATAGAGTTAATGAATGGGTAAAAAATTCAGGCAATATTCGTTTAACGGATAAGGATATTAATGAATTAAAGTATACAAGACTATGTGAAAAACACTTTTCCGAACGTGACATTATAGTGACAAGTAGAAACAAACATTTAACTAAAACCGCTGTTCCTATAAAATACATTGATGAAGGTAAGTTTTAATTTTAATTTTGCCAATTTTGATTAAACTTAATGTGTTTGTTGGTTCGTAGAAGAATTATCACCTCCCCCTTCAAAAAGAATTCGCAAAGATACGTCGATGCAAAGCGATCCAAGTATTTCTCAGTTGCCCCAGGTTTTAAAAACATACCAAGGCAAAAGTGGAATTAAAAATATTGTTGACCATAACAAACTAATCAACAATGAATCTTCTTCAGAAGCTAGTAGTAGAATTTTAAATTTGCCGTCCTTAAAACTGACTCCGAAATGTCGTAAACTAAAATATAAAATTCGCGATTTAAGAAAAGAAATGCGTTCTCATAAAAAAAAGATAACGAGATTAAAGAAACGCGCTTCTGAAAAACCAAAAAAATCTATTTTTCAAGTAATTATGTCTTTTTTAAGTTTCAAGAGTCCCGCCGTAAAAACTTTTGTTGCAATGCAATTGTTCCATAAACTTAAAACACCTTGGACCAAAAAACAAAAAGAGTTAGCTTTAAGTATTTATTACAAATCACCTTCAACGTATCGATTTCTACGCGTTAGTTTAAAATTTGCATTGCCATCGGTAAGAACTATTAATAATTGGTTGAAAATAGCAAACATTAGCACGGGAGTAAATTCGGAATTAATAAAACAGCTGTCTAAAAAAGCGAAGACCATGAATGATAGAGAAAGACAAGTAGTACTTTTAATGGACGAAATTTCGTTAAAAAAAGACTTACGGGTCAATTGGGCTCTAGATGAAATTGAAGGTTACGAAGATTTGGGACATTTGCAAAAATCTAGCAAGTTAGCGAATACTGCTCTAGTTTTTTACATTCGAGGCCTTTTTTATCGTTGGAAGTTTCCATTTTGTTTCTTCGCTAGTTCAGGTCCTACATCTAAAGACCGGTTAAAATTATTAGTTACTGCGGTAATCGAAAAACTATTTTCAATTTCATTTAAAGTTAGAGCAATTGTTTGTGATCAAGGATCTAATAACCGAGGAACATTTTCACTTTTAGGCGCCGATAAGGCAAATCCGTATTTTATTGTAAATGAACAGAAAATTTATACAATATATGATGTGCCCCATTTAATAAAATCGGTTAGAAATAATCTGATGAATATGAAGTCAGCTTTCGTAGTTAACGATCGTAAAATTTCTTGGGAAGATATCATAGCAGTATACGAGGTAGATCAAAAGAGTGGAACGACTCGAGCTCTCCATAAAATTACCCAAGTCCATCTAACGCCTAATAGCTTCCAAAAAATGAGGGTGAAATATGCGACGCAAATTTTTAGTCATACTATGTCATCTGCTATACGAACAGCGGTAAAAATACAACAAATAATCAGCGATAGTGCTAGTGATACTGCCGAGTTTATAGAATCTATGAACAATATATTTGATGCTCTGAACAGTAAACATTTAAAAGATCCAAATAGAAATAAGCGTCCATTATCTATTTTCGATACAAAACCGGAAAATACTTTGAAAGATGCAAAGCAATTATTTGCAAACGTTGAAATGTTATCAAAGAATTCAAAAGTTAGAGCAAATGTTTATTGCATTGACGGTTTTATTTTGACAATTACTGCGGTATTATTACTTTGGGAAGATCTAAAAAAAGAAGAAGTGAAATATTTACCAACATCACATCTTAATCAAGATCCTCTGGAAAACTTTTTTTCTGTGATACGCACGAGAGGTGGTTATAATCCATATCCAACTCTCCAAGAATTCAGAATTGCTATGCAACATAACATGCACATCAGACTTCAGAATGATGTCAACTCCAGTAATTGTGAAGCAGACGAAGATGTGCAGTATCTGGAGTTGAGTGAATTGAAAAATATATCGGAGCAAAAATTTTCCTCAACAGGTGCAGAACGTTTAGATGAATTGGAAATGGAAACATCAGAATTACAAGTCGATGAGCTAGAAGGTAGTTGGATCTTATTTACTGAAATTCAAAATTTTAATCAGTGTTTTACTTTTACAGAAATATGCAGTGAACATCAATCTCAAATGTTAGTTTCAAATTTAGAGATTTCGACACCATCATTGGAAAATTGTAGCAATGCTTATGTTGCTGGATATCTAGCGTATTGGATTATTAAAAAATACAACTGCGACCATTGCAAAATTGCTCTTTTGAAATCAGAAGGTGATCCAATAGAAGATAGAGAGCTATTAATTTTTTACAAAGATTTTAATTTAACAGAAATAAGGTATCTGAAACGACCTTCGGATGGATTTTGTGCCTTAAATCAATTGTTTTTGTCAAACTTTTTAAAATTGTATGATAAATACAAATTGTGTAAAAAGTTTACCGCCGAAATGAAAAGAGAGCTTAAAATTTTGTTCGATCTTTTTTGTAAGAAATATGATTTCAACTGGAATTGTGAAGTGCACGTTGATTCACTAATTAAATTTTTTATTAAATTGATTACAAATAGAGTTCACAGAAATTTAATCCAAAAAACAAATCTCAGTGCTAACCATAAAATTCGGACTTTATCCAATAAATAGATACTGTTACTTTCTGATACTGTTGTGTCTTTCCAACTGTATGGACGTTGAATTACCGAATAAACAATTTGCAAATTTATAATAAGTGCAATTTTATTATTTCATGTGCAATTTCATATTTATTTTTGTTTTGGAAATTCAAAATATAATAAAGTATCTTGTTAAGAATATGAAATAAATGAAAATTTCCTTTTCACAAATTTTAGATTTCCGATCCTCTCAATTGTATTTAAAACTTTAAACCTTTTTTTATTGTCAGAGTTGCAAAAATTTTAATCCATTGCAGATTTCAAACAGCTTTTCTTAGAAAAAGATAAAATTTTGCAAGAAGGTTAGGTAGTTTAAAAATTTAAAAACGGATGTTGGATAATATTGTAAATAAAGTTTTAAATAACAAAACTAAGCAATTTAATATAAAAAAAAAATTTTTTGATTTTTTTTTAAGTCAAAAAAAGTACAAAAAAATTGTGAAGACAGATTTAAAGAATTCGCAGCTTCAAGCAGCAAACTTTAGTATGAAACGAACTTAACACGATTTCTCCCGACAGACTAGAATAGAAATTGTCGTGTTTCGATGTTTAGCGGGTTGCAATTATTATTTAAATACACAGCGATAAGAAAAACTTGGAAAAACTAAACCTCGGTCGACTGGGTGCATTCTTATACCGTTCAGTTTCCGGTCTTATTTAGATAGTTTATAGTCAATGACATAACCTAAACTTTTATTTAACTTAATTTACTTTAGCAAAATTCATCAATTAAATTAAATCTATACAAGATGACTGAAAATGTTGGAGTTATTTGGATGCATATCCCAAATTCCACTAGCCTATTACCGAAGCGATTTCTAAAACGTCATACAGGACTCTGCAGCTCCGAGTATACTAGATATCCGTCCCCGTAATTTTCTTTAAAATGGTAAAACTTTTCCAGAAAAAATTCTAGAGACTTAAAACTTAAAATCCGTATCTTGAACTCCTGACCCAAGCCCAAGACCCAAGCTCAGTCAAATTCCATTAACGACGTTGAAAATACTTATAGGGATTGCCATGTAAGTTGATGTAAGCGACCCTGAGCAGAAAGCAATTCTGAAATTCATAACCAAGGTTACATATACGTCAAACCTATTTTGAAAACAATGTTTGGGCATCTTTTTCTACAGCTTTCTCACTTCCCCTTCTGCGCATATAAGGTCGCTTATTACATTTGGCAATAACAAACTATAGGTCTCTTGTCATCGTCTTTAAGTTAGGGTTGTACAGTAGCCGTAGTTGCTTTAAAAAGTCGACCTAAATATTCCACACTTTATGAATTAAATGAGTAAGAAAGTATGACTCATAGAAAAATATTTGTTGATGAATTATGAATAAGTACTACAGTCACAGCTTCGCTTACAAGGTCAAATCAAATATTTTCAACATAATGTGTAAAATAAACGAAGTCCATTTTTTTCCATATATTTCTTTAAAAAACCCTAAAGCCCTAAAGTATCTACTCTTCGCCCATTTCCCTTACAAACGAGGATCCACTTTCCGAACTTAAAGCTTGTGCAACGAATGGCATCAAGAGAGTGAAAATGTCTAGATTTTCAATTATTTTTGCAAAAAACTTTTCAAAAGCATCGAAGGTAATAATAATTTAAACTTACACGTAGCTCTGTACAAGCTTCTTCCACAATACCTATATTTTCCCATTAAAGTCAAACGATCCCTGTTACAGTTAACACTATTTTCCAAAGAAAATTCTTCAAAAGTAATTCTTACAGCGCAGTAATTTGGTTGCTTAACTATTCTATTAGAATTTCAAAATTATGTTATGCGAATAAACTATTTGTAAACTCACCTGTAACCTAAATTTAAGTTTCCAGGATAACTATAAGGAAATCTAGGACTTTGTATGTAACCCAAAATATGATTGGCTAAAACATACTGACGAATAATTGTTCTACTGTTGATATCGTTACAAAGTGAATTTTGTTGAAATTCTTTTGCGAGAGTTTCCCACTGCAAGTTACCCCAATTTTGACACTTTTCATAATTAGTGCTTCCAGCTAGAGCAGAATTAATCGTAAACGTATCCTTGTACGAAGTTTGTTCAATTTCCTGAGTTTTTTTGGGAACAAAGCTTAAATCGTTATCAGAAGGACTACCAAAAACATAAACGTGCTTGAAAATTTTTGAATTATTTTCCACATCCCTTTGAATTCTAACTTTCGAATCGTTTACTGGGTCATATTCTTTCGGAGTGATACGTTTTGGACATTCGTCTTGTATAACTTCCAACACAAATCCACTAAGACGATTTTGAGCAAGTTGTCGTTTAAACCGTATGGTTTTTGGTAATTTTTCCCATCGTGAGTCAAACGGTGAAATTAATTTAAGTTCGGTTTGACAGCCACAAATGTGTTTGCCGTCAATTTCTAAAAATTCGTTAAAACAACCGTAATTTAACTGGTAATCTTGAAGCCAAAAGAAATTAAAATGGAGTCGTAAACGACACACGTTTGAGTTTGCTCTGTAAATGTTGTACACACAATCGTTTTCGTTGTTATTGTTTGATGGAAAGCCTGGACTCGATATAAGAAAACGTTTCGAATTGTACGTTTGGGCACAACAAAAAGGTAAATTTGACGGACTTAGCGAACTTCTTGTGGTCGAGTTGTAAGTTTGATTTTGAACTTTAGTAATTGCACAAAAAATTAGAACTAAAACTGTTAAGGTGAACATTTTAACTTGATGGTTGGTAAAAAACTAACAAAAGGTTTGTTTAAAATATGCTAAAGTTGTGGTTTTGTGTAATTATTAAAAATCAAACACAAACCTGTTACATTTGGAGTTTCCTCAGGAAACTATGATGTAAGCATATTGTCTTAAAAGTTTAAAATCAATAATTATGACATTATTGTTTAAAATTTCGCGATATAAGAATTTTTAAATAATCAAAACTTGTTTGTTATTCATCAATATTTGAAGCTTTATAAATAGAAATTTATAAATGAGTTTACTACGAAAGATCTGGAAAGCAAACAAAGGACCGTCGTGTTGTAAATTTAGAAGATTTTCTCAAAATAAATTTTAATTATTATTAAAGTACAACAATTAGAATAAATAAGAACATTTTTAAATATTAAAAAAGTTGCTTATTAAGGCTAAATTTGAAAAAATTGTTACTAATTAATTATAAATAATTAGTAAATTATCTTCATCCATTAAATTTATCATACTTGTGAGTTAATTAAAAACTTGAATAAAAATTAAATTAGTTCACAACGCAAACTTTTAAAAACGATTTAAATTAATTTGTTAAGACATTTTATTTACACATACAAAGAAGAATTAATTAATAATTTATACAAATAATTAATAATATAAGTAATACAATTTGATAATCACTAAAATAATACAAAATTAAAATTAATTAAATAAATAAATATGGTGAGTTGTTTATCCAGGTCATAATTTGGAGACGAGGTTTTTTCTGACGAGTTCTGCATAGATGATTCCTGAAGGTTTATCGACGGAATGGTAAACTTCTTTATTTTCGTTACTTTCCAAAACACTCGGAGGAAACTTGGACATATCAACTGTGAGATAGTGCTTGTTGGGCATTTGCATTTCAATTCGGCTTATCTAAACAAACAAGTAAATTATAATTGAAACGTTTGTACAATGATAGAAGTATTAAATAACAGCATTTAATTTACGTAAAATTAATTTAAATTATAATGAAACTTACTTGAGGTATTTTGTCCAAAATCATTTTTTCTGCCAAATATAAGGTGTTTTGTACTGATGGAGAAAATATTCCTTTTTCGGGAGGTCCGGCGAATTTATCAAAAATGCAATCGATGACTTGTACCCAGGCTTTATCAAAATCGACTCCATTTGCAGTTGAAAATTCCCAAAAGGCGCTTACGACTGTACTAAATATGCGATCGTTGTCATCTTTTAACGTTCTGTAGCCATCTTGATAAAAATCGGTGAAAGCGGATTGGGTGGTTTTCAACAAACGTAACCCTTTTAATCCACCTTTGATTATTGGAGATTCTATAAACAACAACAAAGTTAAAACTTTGAAAATCGAAATTTTCCCAAAACTTACCATTACGTTTTTGGCTCACAGTAGAAAATCTGACTGCACTTGGAGAAAACAAAAATGCATGATTGTGTGGTCTACCATCGGCTTGTAATCTTTCCCATGGATATTCTTCAATTTCAACTTCCACTTCATCGACGTGCTTGTATATGTAGAGAAAATGACTGCAAATCAACAAAGCGAATTCTTCTGGTGTTTTAATTCCGTGCTTTTTAGCCAACACGTAAACTGTATTTTTTTGTGTATCAGTTGCAATAACTTCGCGATTATCACCATCTAAATAGTCTTTTTGGCTTTTCAATTTTAAATGGGTATTAACTTCAAATTCTCGAATGGTGTGTTTGGGTCCATCGCGGAAAACGTGTAAAAGTTTAACATGATTTTTACCATAACCGTATTTTCCAAATTCGTAATGGTCACGATTAACGTAGTCTAAACTTCCTTGTGGTACACGGGGTGGTGGTGGTGTTTTAACAACCACATCACCGTTACCATTAGTTCTAAACAATAGAAATAAAAATATAAAAAAAATTAATTTAAAAAACAATTTAATACGTACTTGTCTGTACTGCTCCAAATAGGCATTTTTGAAAATTTAATTTCAACACTTAACTTTTTTACTTCTAATATTCTATAACTGTTAATTATAAATGAGAGTAGTAGCTCGACTCCCTTTTATATATTTCAGTCAAGTAACTTATTTTATTATCAGTAAATCTGAATAATATACACAAGTCAATTTAACCCGTGATAAATTTTACATTTGGTATACATGCGGAAAAGATAATTTTTTAATTTTTTGAGGTGAAAAAGGTTAAACTTTTTTATTGTTGCTTATAAAAATGGAGCTTTGAAGTAAAAATCCCGCGAAAATAATTTTTTATCAATATAGCACTTGGGGTCACCATTAATTTACGTCTATTATGTTTACAATTTTTATTAGTAATAACAAATCTTTCCACGTGTAAATAAACTGTATTTGACCCCTAGTAAAATTTTGATACATTTTTAGAAATTTTATTAGTTCATTTGTTTATGTATTCATCATTATCATTATTTATTCCAAATTTTTCAAAGCCTACGTTTTTAAAATAAACCCAAACTTTAGAACTTCAGACCCAGTTTTTCAATCATCGTTTAAACTCAGTTACAGTTAAACTAAGTTCAATTCGTTTACATGGAACTCATCAGGGTCGGTTTAGCAGTTTCGTTCACCTGTAACTGAGTTTGAACGAAGTTCAATTCGTTCACCTGAAACTAAGTTTAAACGAAGTTCAATTCGTTTACTTGGAACTCAGTTTAAACGAACATTAAAAAACCATTAAAATTTTGATACATTTTTAGAAATTTTATTAGTTCATTTGCTTATGTATTCATTCATTATCATTATTTATTCCAAATTTTTCAAAGCCTACGTTTTTAAAATAAACCCAAACGTTATAACTTCAGACCCAGTTTTTCAATAATCGTTTAAACTCAGTTACAGCTAAACTAAGTTCAATTCGTTTACATGGAACTCATCAGGGTCGGTTTAGCAGTTTCGTTCACCTGTAACTGAGTTTGAATGAAGTTCAATTTGTTCACCTGGAACTAAGTTTAAACGAAGTTCAATTCGTTTACTTGGAACTCAGTTTAAACGAACATTAAAAAACCATTAAAATTTTGATACATTTTTAGAAATTTTATTAGTTCATTTGCTTATGTATTCATTCATTATCATTATTTATTCCAAATTTTTCAAAGCCTACGTTTTTAAAATAAATCCAAACTTTAGAACTTCAGACCCAGTTTTTCAATCATCGTTTAAACTCAGTTACAGCTAAACTAAGTTCAATTCGTTTACATGGAACTCATCAGGGTCGGTTTAGCAGTTTCGTTCACCTGTAACTGAGTTTGAACGAAGTTCAATTTCTTCACCTGGAACTAAGTTTAAACGAAGCTCAATTCGTTTACTTGGAACTCAGTTTAAACGAACATTAAAAAACCATTAAAATTTTGATACATTTTTAGAAATTTTATTAGTTCATTTGCTTATGTATTCATTCATTATCATTATTTATTCCAAATTTTTCAAAGCCTACGTTTTTAAAATAAACCCAAACGTTATAACTTCAGACCCAGTTTTTCAATAATCGTTTAAACTCAGTTACAGCTAAACTAAGTTCAATTCGTTTACATGGAACTCATCAGGGTCGGTTTTTCAGCATCGTTTACCTGTAACTGAGTTTGAACGAAGTTCAATTCGTTCACCTGAAACTAAGTTTAAACGAAGTTCAATTCGTTTACTTGGAACTCAGTTTAAACGAACATTAAAAAACCATTAAAATTTTGATACATTTTTAGAAATTTTATTAGTTCATTTGTTTATGTTTTCATTCATTATCATTATTTATTCCAAATTTTTCAAAGCCTCATGTTTTTAAAATAAACCCAAACTTTATAACTTCAGACCCAGTTTTTCAATCATTGTTTAAACTCAATTACAGCTAAACTAAGTTCAATTCGTTTACATGGAACTCATCAGGGTCGGTTTTTCAGCATCGTTTACCTGTAACTGAGTTTGAACGAAGTTCAATTCGTTCACCTGAAACTAAGTTTAAACGAAGTTCAATTCGTTTACTTGGAACTCAGTTTAAACGAACATTAAAAAACCATTAAAATTTTGATACATTTTTAGAAATTTTATTAGTTCATTTGTTTATGTTTTCATTCATTATCATTATTTATTCCAAATTTTTCAAAGCCTCATGTTTTTAAAATAAACCCAAACTTTATAACTTCAGACCCAGTTTTTCAATCATTGTTTAAACTCAATTACAGCTAAACTAAGTTCAATTCGTTTACATGGAACTCATCAGGGTCGGTTTTTCAGCATCGTTTACCTGTAACTGAGTTTGAACGAAGTTCAATTCGTTCACCTGAAACTAAGTTTAAACGAAGTTCAATTCGTTTACTTGGAACTCAGTTTAAACGAACATTAAAAAACCATTAAAATTTTGATACATTTTTAGAAATTTTATTAGTTCATTTGTTTATGTTTTCATTCATTATCATTATTTATTCCAAATTTCTCAAAGCCTCATGTTTTTAAAATAAACCCAAACTTTATAACTTCAGACCCAGTTTTTCAATCATTGTTTAAACTCAATTACAGCTAAACTAAGTTCAATTCGTTTACATGGAACTCATCAGGGTCGGTTTTTCAGTATCGTTTACCTGTAACTGAGTTTGAACGAAGTTCAATTCGTTCACCTGGAACTAAGTTTAAACGTAGGTCAATTCGTTTACCTGGAACTCAGTTTAAACGAACATTAAAAAACCGACCCTGATGAGTAGTCTTTCTATTAATACAGACTTTCTCAAACTTTTTCTCTGATGGAACACTTTGATGGTCTGCGTTTTGACAGAGCACCTTGTCACCTTGTGTAATTTTAAGGGTAGGTTGTTATTAATATTTTTTCAAGAGCACTTGCTAACTTCCAACGGAGGACAGTTTGGGAAACCCTGTATTAATATAAAGTATTAAAGTTACAACTTTTGCAAGTGCAAAATTTAGTAACTCATGGGTCTGGTGGTACTGACCATGTTTAAAAATTGCTTTCGGTATTTTCAAAAAAAATATTTCCACCACGGAAAATTAATTTCCTACCTTTCCAGAAAAACATTGCCAACTTATTATTTTTCCAATATTGTTTTATATTTTCATCAATATTCTGGAGTATTACATAACATAATATGCTTTACAAATATTGTTACAATCTAATTTAATGTCTAACTATTAATAGCCTTAAGGGCCTTAAAGCTTTGGTTTTTTGGTAGCTTCTCGAAAATTTATTTGTAGCTTTTTAATTGAATAACTAAAAAGAATGAAAACTACAAAAATATTTTTTTTAACATCAATAAGAGTTGCATCAGAATCCATTTTTAATAAAAGCCCTTTGGTAAATTTTATAACGAGTAATGTTTTCAAACTTTTCAAAAAAAGAAAACTTACTGCTTTCTAATGCTCATTAGTTATGAAAACGGTCGTTGTTGTTCCTATGTTCCCTCTAGATGCGTTCTTCTTTCGAAATCATTTTTACTCAAAAACCAGCAAAGACAACAAAACAAATATAAACTTAAAAGGCCTTACAGGCCATTTACTAGCACCTAATAGTATTTACTAATTGGGCCCTAATATGGGCCCTTGTAAGATTGGCCATGCTTATCAAGTCGCGATTACTATGTTAACCAAGCGGTCTGGTGTCTGGTCTTCGCGTTTGTAATTTGAAATACTATTATCGCGTTTAGCAAAACTCTTAATTTAATAATATCCGATTGTGTACGAAACTTTTACCGAAGCCACCTATCAAAAAAAAATTTTGGGTTGTTTTAATCAACAATTTTGGAAGTATAAGCGAAGGAGATTTAAAAACTCATATTTCTTTATACAAAATTTTATGAAGTAGGTAATAGAATTGTTTGTGAAATTTCATAATTTCAAATTTTTAGAAGTAAACAATCACAAAAAATTATTTTTTAAGTTTCTGGTTTAATACTCCTACAACTTTTGTAAATATTAGCATTTAAAATTATAAATCAATAAAAAGCTGTGATTAGCAAAGTATCAGAAGTGTGTGCAATCAAGCATCAACCCTAAAACACAAATAATAAATTTCCTCTACTGACAAGGGACTTATAATTTATGCAATTATTAGTCTTGTAATTATTCATTTGTTTTGAAAGATTTTGTTTGTTATCCGAATATTTAGAAAATACACATCATCAACCCTATGTCGCAAAATAATGTCATAGTTTACTTGATTATTTTCTTAATCCCATTATTGCACCATTTCGCCTTAAAGAGATGTATTTAGCAACTTATTGGTGAGAAACGGAGAAAACAACTTTCTCAATTGTACTTTTTATTTCTTATAATCTTGAAGAACATACCGTATACACCATGGGTTGCCAAATGAAAGAGAACGGATTGGTAGTTTTGGAATTTTTTATTTTTTATATTACTTGCTGATTTTGTTACTTTAAACATGATTAATTTTTTCCTATATTTTTCCTGCTTTGCTTTGTAAGCTTTAATTCGATGCATAATGCTTAAAAAATTGGCTTTTGAAAATCACTTTTTCCTTTAATAATTTTTTTCAATTTTGGCAATAGAGCCCCTGGTTTAACAGATTATAGGGAATAAAAATGTGACAAAAAAGTCTACATAATGTCTGACAGCCAAGCTGCGATAAAGGCACTCTCAGCCAATTGCTTTGAGTCCTTATTCACCTGGGAATGCAGCCAATCCCTCAAAACTCTGGCAAGGGACAACAAAGTTGCCCTTCATTGAGTGCCGGGTCACGAGGGAATTGAAGGGAACCCAAGAGCTGGGGAATTAGCTAGAACACGCTCAAAAGCCCTTTCGATTGCACCCTAACCATTCTGTAGACTATCTAGAACATATAGAAGGGCGGAGATCCAAAAATGGGTAACTGGGAACAAAACGAAGAAGTTCATTGAGTACTCGACCACGAATGCTAAAAAGCTTCTTCTATTATCAAGGAACGAAATCTTTACTGATGTTTACCAAGTTTACTGGACACTGCCCGGTGAAGTACTACCTCAAAAAACTTGGACTGGAAGATAGTGACATATGCAGACTCTGTGAATCGGAGCTCGAATCCGCTGAACACACTCTCTGCGATAATTGTGATCTATCGGCTCGACTTAGGCTGAAACTCTTAGGGCGGGGTCAACTGAGTCCTGAAGAAGTGAAAAGTAAACTTTTTAAAGATATTCTATGCTTCGCTGGAAAAATTGAATTCCTGAGAACGTCGTAACTAAGAGTAAGATTATGATATTTTTCCTGCTTTGCAAGCTTTAAGCATAATGCCCCAAAAATTTGTATTTGGAAACCACTTTTGCCTTTAACATATTTTTTCAATTTTGGCAATGACTTAAAAGATTATAGGGAATAAAAATGTCATTTGCTTCGATACTTCCAAGATTTCACTGTTTTTAGTAAAAATCGTATTTTTAATTTTGTTAATTGCACGGTTTCGAAAAGTGGAAAACTGTAAACGATAATATGTTCAGATGCAGTATTTTTAATCGATCATTATACGAATTGACCATAGAAATCCCTATACTGATTACGCAAGTCACAAGTACCTATGTTTTTATTTATCATACAAAACAAAAGACGCAACTAGAAGTTGAAGTACAGAAAATATGCATCATGTCGCAAATTATTTATCAAAGACCGTGTCATATAAATGGTTTACGTATTTACCATTTTTCTGAAATTTAAAGTCAAGTATGATCTAAAACAGCGTAACACTCTTAAATTTATTTTGAAGTACATTGTTTATAAAACAAAAGACGTAAGTATCAAAAACGAAAGAAAATATTATGCATCACGAAATCAAGCGTATGTCGCAAATTACAATTTTTCCATATTGACAGAAAAACTAACAGAGTATGTGTCACGATTAACGTAAATTGTTAGTATAAAATTAAAAACAATAAAAAATTTCCTTAAAAACATTTAAAATAATTAATAAACAATCGATGTTAATTTGGGGTCAGTGTTAGTGCAAACCGTTTTATCGATTTGCAAAATATTGACATTCCTTAAAAAGTTCCATGTTTTTTTCTAAATAACAATAATGACGCACATGAATAAAGTACTTTTCGTGATAATTTATTTTTACAGCCTATTTATGAAAATTTTTCCAAATCTCTATAAACCCAGTCCAAGGGTAAAAATAAAATTCGAACTATTGAACTTTTTTCTTTTTGATAGATAATAATCGCAAGTTTTTTAAAAGCTAAAATTACAAAGATCCACAAAGGTTTTCATTTTTAATTTGAAAAGTCTAGTTATAAAAAATAAGCTTCTTATTAACTAAAAGACGTTTAGAATAAAATAATATATCGATTAGAAGGTAAAAGAAAATTAAAGAAAAAATTGAGGATGAAGATGAAAGTAAAACAATTTGTTTGAATAAAAATTTTTAACGTATAGGCACTAGTGTAATAATTTAATAATTAATAAATATTACTTAAATAAAGTTTCTGCATATTTTAATGTGACTCAACTCATGGGGTAATCAAAATTTCAATAGCGATTAAAATTTATGTAATACTATACTTCGTTTTTGGAATAAATAAATAAATAAAAATAATGTTAAATGATCCACCATCTATTAATCAAACAGTGCGTTAACTATGGTCGGTATATCATAAAGTTAGAGATTTATTTAAGTTCGCTTAGTATAGAGTTGACTTTCTGCGTATAGGTGACGCTACTTGTAACAAAATAAACTGAATCATACAATATTAAATTCTGAACTCTCGGAATATTACATAAATCCGAGGGGTTATCCACTCTCTGCAGTCAATGTACAAAAATTGAGCTGTCAATGGTAGTCATCTGCAGTCAGTGGCAGCCATAGCATATGCAGTCATGGGCACTCAACTGCAGTCAGTGTACAAATTCAGAACAGTGGCTGACCCCTCGCATAAATCCAAGAAAATTATATTATTGTTTTCTAGTAAATTCAAATATCTACTCCTAGTTTTGTTCACCATCATTTTGATACTGGACATAAGCAATTACATAAATAAAAGACCCCGCACCCTTTATGAGAAAATGGGTTACAGTGGAGTTTTCTGAAATTGATGTTACAGTTTAAAGTCTTATGAACAAAAGTCTCCTTGAATCCAACTCCAAAAAATGGCGACTGGTTTATAACCCCTTAAAGGGGTAAAAGTGTAAAAAATATTTATATAACTGCAGTTATTTTTTCGATATAAGAAACATAAATACTCTTTAAATTCATCTGGCTCTTAAATAATTAGGAGATTCAACATTAAGAATTTAACACTGAAATTTCCATGCTTGCGTCACATTAATCACCACTCGGGAAACAGAGTGAGATTAGATCGATGTTTCATTAGAATTACATAGAGTTCTGTAAAAAAATTTAAAAAAAGTTCTTAACAAAATCATCTTATCTCAAAGTCGCCTATATCGTTAAAATATTATTTAAATATACAGGGTGGCCTATTTTTATGGTACGGGCTATAAAGTTTCGCGGGCCGGAGTTGATTCGCGGGCATGGGCGCCAGCAAGGGAGGGGCAAGGTGAGGCAAACACCCCCCTCTGAATCTTTACTCTAGTCAACAAAGACGAAGGGGTTATAGAGGACATAGAAGTGGGTGGAATTTTTTTCTTTAGCAGTGTTTTTGGAGTAGTTATAGTAGGTAAAAATACTAAAAGTCACCGCTCCTAGCTGAATGTATGTATGGCTAAGGAAAAGAGGGAGGTGTAAAAAGGTCTCATTTTTGTGGTTTTCGGTTATATCTCGAAAACGGTTGGTCCTAAGGAAAAAAATATTTTTTGCAAAATGAAAGCTTATCAAATTTTCTACATTCATTCATTTTTTTCTCTATTCCTTATAGTTTTCGATATATCCGTCCGCAAAAATCGGTAACGTATAAAAAAAAATTTGTTTCACGTTTTACATCAAACTTTTACCTCTAGCACCTCAGCCCTTCATTTTGTAAAAGTCTTCAGAAAAAATTATAGAGCATTAAATTTCCTGAGGCAAAAATTTGTTTTATACATTAACGATTTTTGCGAGAGGATATCTGGAGAGGTGGGAATTGTAGTTCATTTAGCTGAATAGTTCATACTGAACTAGTTCAAAATGATCGATAGTTCATCAATGTTAAATATTACGTATGACGTATCGCCCTGTCTTTTGTAGTAGGTTGGTACATCCATATATCAAATAGCTGGACCGGGGTTGATTAGAGAAGAAAATAAATATAGTAGCTAATTACCTATGTATATTATGTAGTTATTCTAGGTCTTGTTACGTCTAGACACAAATTTTACAAAAATACCGCGATATGCTTCTTCAGACGGTGAACTACTAGTTGAAGTTAGTAAAAATTTAAATTTCACAAACATGACCATTTAAACAAAGATAAAATTACCTGCAAGAGACAGAAATTTACTTAAAAACTATATTTAAAAGGATTTAAAGGGTGAAAGTAAATATAGTGCAAAAACGGAAAGTACAGAATTACCTGATTACCTACTACGTACCTACCTATTAGTTGATTTAGAATATGTATTGAAAAATTATTTCCAAAGATTTTTTTTTAAATTACTAGAGAAATAAGCGGCTCTAGACATTCAACGTTTGTTTGATTTTTTCAAGTGCTAATACCACTCCGCTGTGTTTATGAACATCGTAATGAAGGTCAGCTGGGGGAACGGATTACAATACCCTAAACTAACAGGTAATACCTTCAAATAATTTAACGTAATTTAATAAGCGAATAGTAACCTATAGTTTGAAATGGACTAGTTCCTTTAGAAAAAGTGACGTAGTTCTTGTTATTCGTGATTGGCTTATGAAACACGGGAACAAAGCGCAAAGAATGAGCTATATTGTATTTTGTATTCGCTGTAGGAGCTATTCGTTCAACAATATCAATTTCAAATAATGCAAATAAGTTCGTTTTTATAAGAAATCCAGAAAACGAGCGAAGCGAAGAATAACAAAGTATTAGTTCAAAATTTACTAGTTCGTTTTTCTATGAAAACGAACGAAGTAACAAAAATAAGTTCAAAACGAACTATAGTTCCAAACGAGCTAGTTCGTTTAGAGAAAGTGACAGTTCATCTAGTTCAGTACAAGTGAATAGTTCATTTGAACTATTCGGTAACGAACTACCCATCTCTAAATAGAAACGATCTTGTAGAAAATTAGTTTTCATTTTGCTATGAATAATTTTTTTTCTAGGATCCATCGTTTTTGATATATGCGAAAACCCCAAAAACGGGACCTTTGCACCCCCTTCCTCCCAGGAAGCATTTAGCCATATAGCTAAAACCGGGACTTTTAGTATTTTCACCTCCAATCTACTCCAAACACATATTTATGAAGAAAAAAATTCCACCCAAGCTAAATAGTAATTTAAAACCCAGATATAGCCACCATCCTTTTAAAAGGACGCGGTACCGTTTGCTATATTTTTGATTATAAGAATAGTTTTATGACTGATATGAAAATGGCGAAAATTAAAAAGGCCTTTTACACTAAAGTCAAAGAATCGTAAGTGCGTTCCGGTCAAAATTGGGTTGAGACATTTTATACACACACTCACAGGAACGGTTTCGACCGATTTAGAAAAAAAATTGCTGTTACAAAAAAAGTCCAAAAATACTTTCATAATCTATTACGTCTAAATGATGAGCTCGTTTATTTTAACAAGTAAAATATTCATTGAATCTTTCATTGTAATAACTATTAAATGTGAAAACATTAATAAACATGTAGAATTTAAATTACACGAAGATATTTTGTATTAAGATTGTCAAGCAACGAATATGGGAAGTTAAGGTATAGAATTTAAATTAGTATTATACAAACAATAATAAATTTGCATTTATTATGTATAATTCGTTTTTTTCATGTAGTTTTTACCTTTCATATTTAATACAAAAAATATAAAAAAGCGTTAATTAAAAGCAACAGTTTTGATATAAAGCAAAACATTATGTTTAGTAGAACAATAGGCGAGATTTTCGACGTCAGCTCAGAACCAGCATTTCCAAACTAGCTCAAAAGTGTGGAACATTTAAATTAAAATACAATTTGACAAAATCCTTTTTAATACCATAATCTTCAATTTACAACATACAAATTGCTATTGTAGCAGAAACATAACATACGCCGGGCCGGAAGATTCCTTTGAGGAATTTCGTGAAGTTTACTGAAATTAGAAGACAATTTTTTACACGATATATGATATATCGTGGATAATATTTTTGGTAAACGTATTGTATAATATTTTACTTTCAATAAATACACCTGAACTAACCTGAACTACATTAATTCATTCATTCCAACATTCATTGAGACGCGACGTCGTAGTGTGCTCATCTCCTCATATTTAGCTAATCATATCAATTTGACAAAGAAAAAACTAAATATCTACAAAACTCAATGTAATAATTAAAACATTTAAAACACACAGCAAAAAGAAGTAATCAGAATCCCTCAGTGTAGGTAGTAGATCTGTAGATACAAGAGGCATCAAGACGATGATGAAAATTGTATTATAGGTATTGTAGGTCTTACTCAGCAAACTTGATTTATCGAAATTGGATTTCAAATAGAAATGCCTTTTACAGAAAATAGCAAAATTCTTATAAAATGTAAATAAATATCAAAATACAAAAACAATTCTATAGAAAAATGCTTCTGAATAACAAAAAGGAGAATAATTTTAACATATCAAAAGATTCCAACTTATAACAACATTTTTAGCCTTTTGTATTAAATCGCATTTAATGAGTTTAAAAAACATTGGTTGAATAATTCATTACACTTAGCAACATTTATTAAAATCTTTCGTTCCAATTAAATTATAGAGGAAAGTAGTCGAATATGGATAGTGTCCTAATATGGAATAGTGCCGTTTCTAAGAAACTAATATTGGAAGCTTTACTAGAGGGAACCCAACATAAGGTGAATCCACCACGTGATGATCGTTAAAGTTGGGCAGTAGATTAGTGCGGTCGTTGCTTAGAAACGAACGTAAACAGTGCCGTCGTATAATTATTACATTACTTTGGTTTGGTTGAAGCAAAATAATTACAAGCATTTTAAAAATTGTGAAGATCTCATTCACAAAGTATTAAACCAGTAATTAATTATTAATAGTACTTCAAATAAAAATTTAAATTAAGTAATTATTTTAAATTTTGACAACTTTTAAAAATAATTTATTTGACAGAAGAAATAACTAGCTCCGCCAATGGGTTCTGAAGCCACGCTTCGCGCAGGTTTGGTCACGTGGTGGATTCAACTTACGTTGGGACTACTATAACTGATTATTATTTTATTATTTATCTCATGAGTAATATTAGCATCATAGTCGTTTTGATATTGACAGTCGGGCAAATATCACTCGAAGTGTTTTGATTTTTTACCGTTTCAAAACTTTTTCAAGACATGTAAAATTAGTATTTTTCATTGGTCTATGATCAATATTATCTATTTATTTTATGCTTAGGTTATTGCTGTAGACATGTTTGTCTTTAATATTCACATGACTTTTTATTGATACATTTGGTCATATCTAAAATATGAAAATAAATACGGACAATCAATGAAGGTTCAATTATGGAATACCTGGATCAAGTGGGCTCTGGGTACAAAATGATTATACCGGTCCATAGTTTGATACTTAGATATGCGATTTCTGCAAGTAGATTACGTTTCCAGTTTTTTTAAATTGATGTTTGACTAAAGAGTAAAATTGTTTTTGTTTGTGGTATGTAAATACAGGGTGATTTTGAAATACACGTATATATTGATATTCACCGTAGACTATGAAAAGTTAAAGGCATCAACAAATTTTTTTTAGAGCAAATGTTCTTCAGTTCTTAGTAAAATAGTGTTAAAGTTTGACCCTCCCAGTTTGATTACTGCATGGTTTACGCAGCAACCCGTAGTAAAACATGTGCCTATTGGTTTATGCCAAACAAGGTAGTGCTATTCTATAATTTAAATAAAAATAATTTTGGTTAACTAATTGTCAAAATGACAGTTTCTTGAAAAAATGTTTTAATCAACCAATGAGAAAGAGCGTTGATAAACAATCGTTCCATGATTTTGTAAATTATACGTGCAGTTTTCAAATGGCGCGGGTCAAAGTTTAACACTACATATCTAAGAATTGGTCAACATTTTCCTTAACATTTTTTTTGCAGAAACATTTAACTTTTCGTAATCTACGAGGAGTATAAATATATACGTGTATTTCAAAATCACCCTGTATAATAAGCAAATTTCGTATTACATAATTGGGTACTGTAATAATCTAATAATATTTTAAGTAGACGAGCGCTGACAATGCGCAGATACCTAAATTGGTATTTATCCCCACCAACGCAGTAGTCAACGTATTTAAATTATTAAAGGGGCGTGGCCAAACCTGCGCGAACTTACCTCAAGTTAAATTATTTTTACTGTAGCTGGTACCTATTCCATATTAGGGATCGTTTCAGATTTTTTTTATTTTCGTTATATTTTGATATTTCTAATCATGTTAAAAAAATACGAATGTTACAATATAATCACCAATGTTGTAAGTGATTAGCAATAAATATCTTAAATTTTTGACATAATTATTTTTTGAGTTTTATTCGAAAATCAAAATGGTATTCCATATTTGGCTACTTTCCTCTACAATAAAATTTTTAACGTGTATAGTTATACGAAGGTATTTTTAATAATTGCAAGTTGAAAGAGTAAACAAAACATAATAAAGATAATTACCTAATTACGTTATGTTTTATTAAAACCCAAATAAAACCGTGTTGTTCTTTTTCGTGTTTACTTGCAATTTAGCAAAATAATGCTTTAACAAAATAGTAACACTCATTCAAGACTTAATCCCCTTTTTGTTGTAATCCTGGATGTTAACTAAATGCTAACAACTTAATACGTTTTAATAATAATATTCATAATTTGCTGTATGTTTTATTTAAACTGCTAATGGGGAGAATTCCACATACTCGTATTTTCGTGATTTCCTGCACTTAGAAACAGCCTGCAACTGGATCACCTTAAGAACCAGTCGAACTGTCGGACCCCCGATGAGTCAGTAACTAATCTTACTAATTCGCTCCATTTTTCATACTGACTGTAGAAATGAAGTTTTGCATAATTTTCCTCATGAACAACGAAATTCTCACAAATCGGACGAATTAATCCGATTAATTAAAAAAAAAACATTGGGTATCATCATACCTCTAAAATTCAGTGTCTCCATAGCACCATTATTATGGTTGGATGCTGAAAATTCCATCATGATTTCCTGCACTTAGAAACAGCTTCCAACTGAATCACCTAAGAACCAGTGTAACTGTCGAACGCCCGGTGGGTCAATAACTAATCTTACTAATGGGGTCCATTTTTCATACTGACTGTAGAAAAAAGTTTTGCGTAACTGTACTTATGAACAACAAAATCCTCACAAATAGGATGAATTAATCCGATTAATTTTAGAAAACCATTGGATATCATGCCTCTAAAATTCAATGTCACTATAGCACCATTTTTATCGTTCGATGCTGGTAATTCTTTCATGATTTCCTGCACTTAGAAACAGCCTCCAACTGAATCACCTAAGAACCAGTGTAACTGTCGAACGCCCGGTGGGTCAATAACTAATCTTACTAATGGGGTCCATTTTTCATACTGACTGTAGAAAAAAGTTTTGCGTAACTGTACTTATGAACAACAAAATCCTCACAAATAGGATGAATTAATCCGATTAATTTTAGAAAACCATTGGATATCATGCCTCTAAAATTCAATGTCACTATAGCACCATTTTTATCGTTCGATGCTGGTAATTCTTTCATGATTTCCTGCACTTAGAAACAGCCTCCAACTGAACCAGCTAAGAACCAGTCGAACTGTCGAACACCCGGTGGATCAACAACTAATCTTACTAATGGGGCCAACTTTTCATACTGACTGTATAAAAGAAGTTTGCATAATTGCACGTTGCAAGTTAATATAATTGCATTTTATGGCAGTTGTCAACTGTAATAACCCTAGGGCATTGATAACAACCGAAATAATTTTGTCATATGATATCATAAATATTTCTGAGAGCAAGTCACCCAAAGCGCTCCACACGCGGGAGCGTCAGAGATCTCATACTCCACAATTGCTCGATTACAAGTTCTTGAGCTCGAAAAATAACCGATCTAATAAAGACCCCAGTTTTTTGTAAAATGAGTTTTATAGATAAGAGAACAAGGAACAAATTGATATTTTTTCCAATTAATTCAAGTTGGGGGCGAGCATGTTAAAACTATTTAAGCAATTAAAATGCTATTATTTTTCATTTATTCACAATAAAAAAATTTTTTTAATACACTTCGAAAGGTAGGTAATATAATAAAGTGTAAAATAAAAAAAACGACATTGATCCGATCAGTACAACTGAAGATAATAAATTTTAAGTATGAGAAGATTAGAAAAAATCCAGCAAATTATCGAAAATTCATATGTGAATATTTTCGAAAACAAATTTTTTTCAGCAAAATTCTGAAATACGGGTCAAGTAACTTTATGAATATGGCTGTAAAAAATTTTTAGACGATTCTAAAATGTCAAGTTTCAATTGGTGTGCGATTTGTAATAGAATGACCCATATCTAGAAAGTAAATTTTTTAAAAACATCCCGACGCAAAGTGTTTTTCCAAAAAAATTTACTTGAAAGATAGACAAAATATTAAAATGATATTTGTAATTTGGGTTGCAGTATATAATCGTGAGGGGTTATAAGATACGTGGCCCACACCCTGTATACTGTATAGTATGGATAATGAATTTGAGCAGGATTAACATCCAATGTGGATGCTATTTAATTCTGAACACGCGCACACTTTTGAGATATTATTGAAATAATATAAAGCAAATTAAGAGCTTTTAAATGTGTTTAACATGTACGCTGCACATCCCATTGAAATCTCTGCTTTAAAATTGTTATTATGAACTTTGCTGTATTTATTCTCGCTATGCACGAGCGTTTTGTTTTATTTTCTCACATAATGGTATAACTTTAGAGAGATTTAATATAAATGAATTCAACACATTTAAACAAAGCTGAGGAAAAACACCTACACTAAATGTAATTACTGTAACTGGAGGAAAACTTTTGTTGAACTTCTCTATTTAAACCGAATATTTAATATTTGTTATGTAAAAAAAGTGAATTATTTACGCTGATATTAAGTTTGAAGAATTTACTTCCTACGTCAAATAAAATTAAAGCGATAAGAGGATTTATAATACAACTGTGATACTTACTACTTAGTTTTGGAAATATTTTCTGATTTGCTTTCAGAAGAATTATAATAATTTCAGTTACCTACATCCCTTTTGGCGTTGTTGCCGGTATTTATATTTTTGTCAATAACCTTTACACAGATACATATTCAACCATTCATCCCATAACATGAATTAATTATAATTATTAATTATTATATTGTGCATAGATTTGAATAATAAATTATGAAAACACGTGTGGAAGTATTAGCATAATGATCTATTAAGTTAGTCATTCAAAATTATTACCAAGTATAGTATTATTCATTAAAATGTAATTTATTTATGAATATTAGGAAACACGTATAAGATAATTCTCTTTACCTTGTTATTTAATTACTACGTTTGAGTCATAATTCCAGCTTCAATAAAGACAAATCGTAGAATTCTATTCAATGAATTTCTTTTGCATTTTATCTCATTTATTTTTAATTATTAAATCAATACCTTATAATACCCAATGACAACAATAAATGATTATTATTTTTTAATTTACGAGCGACTGTAGCGACTGTAGAAGTTAAGGATCTTTGCAATCGTCGAAAAAGTTGATCTCGACTTTCCACAAATTTTGACCCACGGATACCGAAGAAAGCAAGTATGAAGAAAACATTTTTGTGGGTACCTCTCAGTTAGTCAAAAGGGCCTAAAGATTAGTTCATATCTTAGCTACAATTTGAAAATATTTTCAAAAACTGTAGAAAGACTTTAATATTTACAATCCATTGCAGTAGTATTAATAAAAAAGAAAATAAAAATTTTATTTTGTTTATTTATTACCTAAACGATCTTACGATCTTACAATCCATAGTAGGCCATGATTTCATTAAACAAAGTTCCTGTAGGTATTATTTTTATTTTCAAAAATATATACAGAGTTGTAACGATGCAAAATTCTATCCGGATGCTGGACCTAAATACTGATACAGTATTACAGCATCCTGGAAATTTTGTATCGTTTAAAGTAATTACCAAACTTTAATTGTAACTCGGCAACCGTAAGAGCTAGAGCTCCCGTTTTATTTTTAGCGCGACTCTGGTGTCATTTTTACCCCTGCATAAATTAGTTCAACCTTATCAGTTGATTAATTACTTATCATCTAAACTTTTTAATTATAGGTTTGTAAAAAAATCTTATTTAAGTCATGTAGAGGGTTATAATTAGTGATACGATGTAATTAGTATTTTTTTTTACTTCCGTAATTCATTGGCACCCCTGAATATTTTCCACCTTTTAAATAATTTTTATTAATTAATTTAAACATGAAATTTCAATTTTAAATTACAAATTTATACCGACGTGCTCGTAATTTTAGTGCGATTCTATTGAGCTAACTTTTATATTTGAACTCGCGCTAATTAAAAAGTTATTAATTTAATTTATAACAATTAACTGATAGTCTCTCTTGTATTTAATTCCATTTTTGCGTTCCTATTGGTTGTTGAGAGACTCCGAGTTGGTCGTCGGATCTTCAATAAAAGCCCCTTCTTCATTTAGATAAGGGAGTCATCATTTCACTATGCATCGTGGTGATCGGAAACGCGCATTTTTTTCAATTTTCCTATTCGTCATTTCATTTGGTTAATTATCGTCGATGATCAATTAATAAATTTATAATTAATTAATTTGAGTGTTAATCCATTTCCCATTTTTATTCAATTTTAATTTTTCGTGTTGCCTTCAGCAAATCCGTGAGTTTCCCTCCTTCCATCAAGACCTTGTGATCTCTCTTCGTGAAAGGACCCGGAATCTCATAGACGAAGCCCTCTTGTTTCATCAGGATCCTCTCTTCGTGAGAGGACTTGGGATCTGGTGACCGTCACCCTCTCGTGCTTTCATCAGGACCATGTGACCTCTCTTCGCGAGAAAACTCACGATTGGTGATTGTCATTTTTTTTTGCTTCAACCACCAGGACACTGTGATCTCTCTTCGTGAGAGGACTCGGGATCTGGTGAATGAAAACAAGAATCGAGTCATAGAGATATTGTATCTTTCTTAACTTTTTATTTTGTACTTGTACCAAAGGGTACCTAGAATTATTTCTTTTATTTTTAATAAACATATTTTCTCTTGTTCTCTTGTGTGTTTAATTACGAACCCCTCCCGTCTCCAGCTTTGAGTGAAGCTGAAGGGAGAATTTAGTAGTCTTCTATAGCCCCTAACCGTTTGAAATAAGGCATACATTCAACTACTTAAGGAGCATAACTTAAAATTATTTTCAACTCTACAGAGTGTTACTGCCCGGCGATATTTTTAATTTTTTAAAATGGTATTTGCTATTTAATTTTCTATTTTTTGACTTCTAATTAAGTCGCCTACTTGTCCATAACATTTTTTTAAATTTCTCCGTGGTGTTCCCAGGTTATTAATATTTTTCTCTAAAAAATGCCCGCAACACGCGCTGCTTTATAAAATAGTACTAAAGCCGTTCTTCAAGGAATAATAACGAAGATTTTTCCTAGGTAGTTATGACTATCTTCTACATGCAATGAAGTTAAAGAATTGCGATTAAATTGTACCTTTGTTCATTAAAGCGAGCCAAAGTTATTCATTTTCAAATGACTATAACTCGTTATTTTCAAATGGAAGACCCTGTATATTTTTACGTAATTAGATTCCTGGTAAAATTTATATGGTAAATTTGTAAATATACACTGAGTGTTCTATTTTAAAAGTCATAAAAAAATACATGGGAACACCCCATTAAATGTATACCTTATTTCAAACGACTAGGAAGCTACAGAAAATAGTAGCTTCAATGAATCGCTCTGTATTTTGGGGTTATTTGCAAAATTAAGACAAATATTTATTATTTATCTTTTAATAAAATATTAAAATCACTTAATTTTCTAAATTACCCCAATTTCAACATAAATTACATATCTTTGGAAATAGAAACAAATAATACTCTATTTAATGAAATTTTATGACCTACTTATTAATAAATTATATTTAATAATAATTACATTATTGTAATTAATTAATTATAATGTAAAGAATATCGGAATCGGATACGAAAATCCACTTAGAAGAACCACCTTAGACATTCAATAATTTATTATTATCGATTATGGATTATAAGAATCACTTTCAAGTAACTATTCATAAATAGCTACACATAATTCTCAAGTAAAATTAATTAAGAAAATCTAAATGCAGAAAACAAAATCTATTGGAAAACGTGAAACCTTACAACTCATACATAATCCCTTTAAAGTTTAAATTTAGACTCAATATATCCATTACTGTTTGTTTATAACAATGTAACTGATTTAATTACTTAAAATAGTTATAACAATTTTCTAATAATAATTATTTAATTAATTAAATGATTTTTTGTCATAAATTATTACCGATAATCTTGATTGATAGTTTAGGTTATTATTTTAAGGTCGAATAAATTCTAATTAACAAAAATTTTTAATTAGATGAAATAAATCTATTGAAAATATCTAAAATGAAATAACGTTCAGTAGTAATTACTTACGATACCAATTAAAATTAAAAACTTGTCTTATCAAAAGCAAACCGCAATTTTCCACAAACAAGCCATGTTTGGCCTAAAGGTTAATATGTTTTTTATACTTTTCACGCTGAAGTGGATTTATAGACGGTTCGTTAGGTTAGAAAAGGGTCTCGAAAAAATTTATTAAAATTAAGTTTTTTTACATAGAAAACATGTTCTTATAAGGAAGGAGAATGTAAGCTATAGGATTTATAAAAGATTTAAGTTTGCTAGAAATATTTCGATAATTAAAACGTGCCAGGTCACAAATCCAAAAAATAAGCATTAGAGCTGTTGATTTGCAAAAAACATAAAATATTTGTGCTGAGTTCTGATGCTTTTTATAGCCAAAAGTATTTATTTTAAGACAAAAAATTTCCCGTTTGTTTGTTGATGTATAGGCATTTCCGCATATCGGTCTGTGGGTAAGCTCGATAATTTTAAAATGCATGTCAACAGCGTCAGCCATACTGAGTCAGTTTGCAATAAATTGAAGAGCACAGGCTAAAAAGGCGATATGTCACTTTTTTGAAAAATTGAGATTTTGGTGTCAAACGAAAGCTAATACAAAACTCTATCATAATAGTACCGTAATACAAGCTAAAAATGAGTATAGTCTAATGATATAGCAAGTTAAAGTTTGACTGTGCCGGCTAAAAAGGAGGAATTTTAATACTTAAAATCGATCTCCTGAAAAATCGCAAATTTTGACATATCTCCTTTTTAGCCTGTGCTCTTCAATTAGTAAGTACTAAGTAAATTTGTTCAAATTTAAACGAATAGCTTACATACTAGCTGCTATAGTACTAGCAACTCATTTAGATTAGAACTTTGAATTAATTCCAATATTATCTTGAAATGTGAAACACTCTAGACGTAGAGGTTGTTTGAAATACGCGTCTATGCACGAGGATCTCGTAAATTGTAAGAGACATGAAGAGGATTAAATTGGGACACAGATTGCTTATTGAAGGGTTATGAATATGACATTAAGAAATTGGAGTAGCATAGTTTAGAAAATACGTAACTTAAAAAAATTGAAATTTCGGATGCTGTACTTTTTACCTCATTAACAGCTGGTATTACAAAACTGTCAAATTAATTATGATGAATTTGACCTGCCTACAGTTACTCTTGGCCAATCCGAACTGGATTGTATTTTGCAACAATGAGCTAACCCACACTTTGTTTTTTTGATTTTTCATGTTAAAATGTCATTTTATGATGTCTTGCTACAACAAGCAAAATTAATTTAACCGACATTTTTTGGTGATGGTGATACTATCTTTTAAAAAACGACGTTTTCTAAACGCCAATTTACTAAAGTAATTTTAACTGTTTTATTAATTTGTGGATACCTACATACTTGTGGGTTAGCTCATTGTTGCAAAACGCCATCCAACTAATTATTAATTATAAAAAATCAAAAGTTCTGATTAAATTTACTTCTCAAGCTAAATTAATCAAGAGGTTTATATTACTGGCTGTAAAATGTGTTTTAAAACTGTATCTATTTTTTCAAACTCACTTTTCATTTTCTCTCATCATAACAAGATTTTTGAGTCAACGTTTCGTGGTTTTGTAACCATCATCCACGTAAAATTCTTAAATACAACGAAAAGCATTAATAATAATAATAATAGAACCGTCCTTTGAAATTGAAAGTAATAGTTAAATAATATCCTATTTGAACGTAAATAAGTAGAATTAAGTTTTAGAATTGCTAAAAGTATATATTTCTTCAAGGTATTCACTGAATTGGAACTTATTTAAGTGATTACATACAACAGACAACAATGTTTTAAATATAAATATCAAAATACATTAATTACTTATTTCATTGCAACTCGATTTAATCGATAAATTGTTTATATTCTAAGCTTTATGGCTTGAAATCATAAGCAGAACAAATTCCTTTTGAATCTTTAAGTTTCTGAAAAATTTAAAGTTAAGCCAATGTTGATATTGCTTATTTTGCTTTTTTTCGAATATTTTGCTTAAAAGACAGTTTAGTGCTTTTTTGAGCACCAAATTTTGGTGATTTTTAAGTTAATTTTCTTTTAAAATTTTAATAATTTGGATAACTCGTGTTTTTTTCAGGTTTATAAATCTCTAGGCCTCCCCCCTGCTTCCACACCTAACCAGAGCTCCCATTATATCTGTTGAGGTAGAAAGAAGATTTTCGGTTTAGAAATAGGTACGCTTACAACAGACTACAATCTTTTTCAATGAATAATTTGGAAAATACAAATAATTTTATAGGATAATTAATTAATTAAACTTTAAACTTAATGTCGATTTTTTCTAAAAAAATCTCTTATTTAATCTACCAAAACTTTTATGCTACCAGAAGCAGAAACGTGGCAATTCCAAAAATGTAAAAAAAATCATAGGTTGCCATTTAAATATTAGAGTTACGTGCTCTTTTGCCCACGAGCAATTACGCATGAGCAGTTAAAAGTCACGAACAAGTGAAGCACTTTTAGCCTAATAACTTTTATTTAAAACGTTTTTTTAAATCAATAATAAAAAAGTATACTATTTCCCCTGTATACTATTTCTTAAGGCGGATCCACATCAATCAAAATGTATGTTGTACGTTGTTTTTTGAAATTTAACATAAATATTTGATGTGCAAATTTAAATCTGATTGAAGTATTTATTTTACGCAATTTTTTGTTAATGTGAACCCGGCTTTAGTTAATAATAAAGTTTCTTCTTATGCACAGACTCGTTAAAATCAGTCTTTATCGTAGCCGAGGCTCAAGGCTCAATATTCCCAAATGCTGTATCAAATTTCATTTCCATTATTAAAAAAAAATTTTTAAGCGAATCTTAATCAAGATATGACTTCTCAGTCATAATACATACCGGGTAGTAACCGAAGCTCTCGGTCATAGGAATTATTAGAATTATAACGGCCGAAATTTAGTTCGAAAAATTCGAAAATTAGCGGAAATATCAATTGCTCCATGAAATACTTCAATTAAAAATTGAGGTCGGTCAAGTTGGTCCCCGAAATTAGATTTTTTTTGAAAAAAAACATTGCGCCCGGTAGGTCTAAGCTAGCGCCACAAACGTCATAGCTAGCGCCTTATTGGTTATCAAAATATTATAACTTCAATTTTCGGGGGGTTAAGTTGACGCTAGCCCCTCGAAATTCGAATGTCGAATAACTAATTATTGCGCTATGTTAGCCTGAGCTAGCGCTCAGCTAGCGCCTTATTATTTAAAAGTTACATAATATAAGTAAACTCCCCCCCAAAAATTATTTTATTTCATTTAATTTAAATTACCCTCAAAAATTGTTTAGAAAGATATAACCACGATTAAACGTTAAACATTTAATCTTTTTTAACAGTCATTTTTATCTCTCTCGGATGTTTTTCATTTTTAAATCAAAATATTTAAACAAATCAAGATCCTTAGCTTAAGCTAACCTATGCTAAATTAATTAAAATTAAAAAATTTAAGGACGGAAAACTTTACTGTAAAAATAAACCCCTCTCGTAATGGATTCTTTTATAGTTGCAGAAAGGTCAAGATAAGTTGCCACATGTCAAAAAAATCTGGAATAAGGGGGGGGGGGACTCGAAACGTCGAAAAATTAAAGTAAAAATTTTTTTTCGATCATGATACTTTTTCTAAGTACAAGAATCTATAAAGAAGTATAATTTCAAATTTTAAAATTAAAAAAAAAATATCTCCCCTCCCCCCCCAGGAATATTTTATAGTTGTAGAGGTGATAAAGTGAAGTTTACAAATTGTAAAAAAAAATGTAAAAATACAAACTTAAATTTAAGTAAAACCACTGAATTTCATTTGTCGTATAGCTTGAATCTTGGAATGGTAATTCCACCGTTATATCGTCTCGTCGATTAGTACAACGCCTCCTCGATGACCGTGCGATGAAAACCCAGAATTACTTTACAAGTTGGAAGTTCTAAACGTGAGTGACTGTGAGTTGACGAGTAGTTGCGAAGCACTATTACTACGAGTAGATACGTTATTACAGTGAGATACGGCTTGTTTTGAATAATTTTTATGTATTGTTTATTATAAAAAGTGATAATGTTAATGTTTGAGGTAAGTTTTTTATATTTTTTTTCAACTTTTATTCATTGTTTTTGGAAACGAAAATTGGTTAATTAAATTATTACATTGATGAAAATTGTTTTTTCAAAAAGGCTTTTGAGTTTTTTCTATTGAAATGGTACTTTTATTTAAAAAAAAGAGAAACTAATAGCAATTAAGCAATAAGCAGTAAAATGATAAAAATTAGATTTTTAACTGATTATCTTGTACCTACTTATGCAGTTACTATTTGTATTCCTGGCTTATCTTAAAAAATAATTTTTTTATCTTAATTAGTCAATAATTTAAAGACGAAATTTGTTACAATTTCATTTATATGAAAGTACTTCGAAAATACATAAATAATTAAATTTTTAAAGCTAAGTAGATCTATGTTGCCCCTCCCTCCTTTTGTCAACATTTCAACCCTCAAACGCTGTTTTAGAGGTTTTCTTAATTTTTCTTTTGTTTAACACTTCTATTGATGGTTCTCACCCCTGAGTTTTATATTTATTGGGTGGTTGTTGCACCACAACTAGTTGTTACTAGTTGCTTGCAGTTTCTCATATTTCTTCCAAAAAGAGATTAAAATAAAGTAATAATTTAAATAGCCAAGTTGATGATACGATAATGATACAAAGCATGCGTTTCTTAATGAATTAATTAGTAACTATTAAAAATACACTAATTTTCGAATAAAACATTAACCAATGCAATTAAAGAGTGTTATAATTTCAAAAAGCAAGTGGAGTGATTAATTTATGTACTTACCAACAATTAACTTTCCAGGAAATAAAATTATTTACGAGTGAATGACCTCCACCTACAAAGAATAAATGAGAAAAAAAATCAATTTTCAATTATTAATTGAAATAATAACAAAATAATAGATTATAACAATCAGATGTGTGCAATGTCTTGACATGCAGTTCAAGATGCATTTTAATCAAGGTCTACTTGGTTTTTATTCTCGAGTTTCTTGACCCCCTAAGAATAAATAATATATTAATAAAATACAAAATCTGTCATATTCAAAAGGTAATTACTTTAAAACACGTCAATGACTTATATAATAATAGGGTAACTACTAAATTACCCACACACATTTTACAACTACATAGCTTTGGGCGTCGACTTCCTCGGTAGTATATTTATCTAATTTTTATTGTTCTATTCTTTACATTTAATTGTTAGATTAATTGCAATTGTTCGTTTATGATTAAACGATTTAATTCACTATTTTGATTTAATTTTGCGCAAATGATAAAATTTTACGCGGTACACTTGAGCTTGAGACTTTAGTGGTTAAAAACCCAATGAGTGGGTTTCCTTTTGGGTACTTGGAAATTGTTACTTTAATTGGTACTTTAAAATTTCTTTTTTATCAGGATTAAAAATTTCGACCATCTTAAAAACTAGTGTCATTATGGTACTTCCCAAATTCACGAAAAAAAATTTTTGTCAAAAATGCTAAATTTTGATTATTTCCCTTCTCACAGGTTCTCGAACATTAATCTTCTCTTTATAATTGCGACATAAAGATTTCAAGATTAAGTTCAAAGGCGTAGAAGATTTTCTTTCTTACTTGCATGCTGGGTTTTCCATGTATAGCCCAATAGCATGCAAGTCAAAATCTCCCAAGGTAAGAAGTACCCAATTTTGTAATTCTCAGTAAAATATTAGATCTTATTCCTGCTAGTCAAATCCATTGTTTCCACACCTACGTACAAAAATTTGCTAGTTCCCAAAACTTGCTTGTGACTAAGAATTTAGGCTTTCATTTAATTGACCTCTTTTTTTACCGTCCCATCAGGTATTTTGTTGTGCGTTTATTGTTTGCAAATTTTTATTCTAAAGTTTCGCGGTATTTTCCCAAGGAAAAAAACAAAAATTTCACAGGTTATCGGTAGGTTATTTAAATTTTTGGAAATAATCACCTGATCCAATAATTCAGTAAGTTTGATGACTCACTTTTAATGGGTCATCTATGTTTTTCAAGTGTTTCCGAAATCAATGACTCGTGGAAGTTCATTATCCTTATGAATATTAAAGTGTTATCAACAACAAATAATTTCTATTAAAATTCAGACTCACTTTCAGGTTCGTCTGCTTTTGTTTGAAAGTTATTGCTCGAGGTCTTCTAGGTATCTTTTATTTTTTTTAGATGTTGTGATTGTTCCAATTGTGTTGGAAGTTAAATAGGATGATGTTTTTATAATAATATTTTAAACAAATTGCAAAACTAACCTTTCTAACCTATACAGAGTGTTTTAACCTTTTATCATTTTACATATTGAAATAAAGTGTAAACAGTTAACAGTAAATTAATATGAAATGATATTACATTTTAACGTAATTATAGTTCAATAGTGACAATAATGGTGGCTATTAAAAATTAATGGCGTTGTTTGTAATTAATGTTTACGTATTTAAATTATTATCTATTTGAGTCGAAACGTAAACTTTCTTGGTAAAAGAACAATAATGAGCATGACTTATATCATGTATAATGCTTTGCTATTGACGTCACTTCTTATCATTAGGAAATAATTATCTTTAGCATTGTTCGCAATTGATTTTCTAAATCCTTTTTACAAGGGCGCATTAATAGTTACACAGGGGTGAATCACTAAAAATGTCTGTCGATATGTTCTTAACTACCAATAATTGAAATTGTATGTGAGCAATAGCAGTGCATTCAAAAACACGTACACTCTGTGATAGTCAGTACTATAAAGGTCTTTATTAATTTAGTACGAGAATTAAATTTAATTTAATATCAGATTGACCAAGAACGGCTGCGGGTAGGATAATACCGTATGTTTGAGTGTAGTAATTTTCTTAAAACTATTTTGTCTCATTATCGAACAATAGACTCTTTTAATGACTCACCCTGTACTAATAGTCGTATTACAGTCTAGAAGTCTAGAATTTCTATTTTGACTTGATGAAACCGAAAATATCGTCATTAAAGGCAAGAAAAATGTAAAGGAATGTTTGTAATGTGATAAGAACGTGGTTTAATGCAAAGTGAATTTTAAGCTTGCTTGATTTGTTTTTGTTTTCAATGCTTCTTAACGTTAAGTGGGTCTTTCGAAATTATTAATTTTGTGTAATATCTTATCTTTTTAAAATAATTTTGTTTACATGAGTTCTTAACGATTATTTGTTGTTGAAATCATCACTTTCTCTTGTATGCGTTTTTATGCAACAAATTTTGTGCATTCATGACATAGTAACCTCTATAATTTTTTGCTTTTCGAAAACTTAAAACATTCAATTTTTAATTATAACCCATTGGGAAATATTTTATAATGTAATTAACGAAATTTTAATTAAATCAAAAGTTTGAAATGAACATCGTAATAAATTAATATCGTTGCCGAGCTTATAGAAAATTAATTAAAAGAAACCTCGGTTAAATTGTAAGAGTTCAGTAATCGATATGTACACTTATATAATAATCTATTTACGATTAAATTACACATTGATTTAGCGGTGTATTAATTAGAAAATTAATTATTTTAGGGCTCAAAAAATTACGTAAGCTTGCAATTAAATAGCAATTAATTGCAATATTCAAGGTGTCTTAAATTCGGCCTTGATTATTGAAATTTAGGACAGTATTTTAAAGAAGAACACATGGTAAAATTATGTCCACACATATACAATTTTGACCAACTGTTTGCTTTTACTGCAAAGATATTCAAAAATAGCTACCACATAATTTAAAAAAAATATTGAGCTCTATAAATCAGAACTCTTCATTTTTCGTAAAATATTTCATTCTTTTTATTTCATAATTTTTCGTAATTTTCATTTTTTATGACGAGAACTTCATTTTCTGCCCGCCGACCCGTCTGGCTGTCTATTATATGCCTATAACTTGTATTAATTTCAAATGTGGTACGTATAAGGCTCTTATACCTATGCCTCCTTGCATTTTCTCATTGACACAAAAATATCAAAAAACTTTACTACCTCTTTTATGGGGTTAAGGAACAGGTCAATGTACTACTCATTTTTGAGATGAACGAACTAATGATAAAAGGGTCTCCTGTACACAGCTTATGAAATTTAGATTTCGATTAAAAAAATTGAATTTTGAAAAAATGTTGTTCGTCATACTGATCAAAAGTGATTTTAACCCCTACAGACCTTTGAAGGTCGAAATATCTTTTAATTTTTATTCAAAACAATTTATTTTGAGAGGAAACATTACATTGAAGCTCTAATGGCAATTACGGTAACAAAAGTGACCTTTAAATACTCAAAATCGAAGAACTACAGTCACAATCAACGATTAGTTCATTATAAAACGAAAGAAATGAAAGAACTGAAGAGTTGGAAAGGACTTGGCTATTGTGTTTAGATTCTTCGATCAGCATTCTCGATACTTTACTGAAAAGTAGCACAGTAACAATGTAGAGATAAGAAACCACTGAGCTAATAGCCTAAGTTTGCCTTCGTAAGCGGCTAAGCGCCATCGAAAATAACGTTAACTATCTACGGTTTTGTCTCGTCATGGTAGTCTTGCGAAAACCTACGTGTCATAGCTGATGACACTCCCACTGGACACTTTCAATTAAATGAGCATTGTATATTGCTAAAAGCTCCATCTGCAGAGGTTGCAACAATGGAGGATGTGCTATGTCACTGCCTTGCCTTAGCTCAAATTCGAGAATACGTGTTATGGAGAATACAGACCTAATTTGGCCAGATCAATGACACTAAACCATCCAGTTTCTCTGATTTCATCCATAGGCTGAAATAGATTAAGCACTTAAGGAACCGAAGTAGTTGCTACAAGAAGACAGCAGTGCACTGTGTCTTAAGTATACGTAAACTTCGATTAAACCTCCACTCTAACAATCCTAATCCTAAGATTCCGCAGGGCCGGTCTGTGGGCCGGGCTAGAGGATGTCAGTCCAATGAACCGATGGACCTTAGTAATGATTGAGCTCATGGAACGTTTTAAATTAACTTGGAAAAATTATTGTGAAAATGCAAATCGATTTTGTGAGGAATTCAATTTTTTTCGCACACTCCTTTTTGGTAACCCTTAAGGAAAGGGTCATTTGCCTGGGCTGGTTTGAGAGTTCAGCCCGGTACTAACGATCCTCTCAATTAACCATCACTATCGACACCCTACCTATAGCTACATGTAGTATTGTGGACTATTGTTGACATAATCCAATGCACAATAGTCATTGAATCATTGAATCGTGAAGTCATTGATCCGTTTAATATTTACCGATATACTACTCTTGTATTCTGGCATTGTTTTAACAGCCTCCACTCAATATTACGCGATACGTAATACCAACCTTTGACAATCCTATGAAAACAATTTCATGTTGGGTATTTTAGAAAAAAGAAATATAGGGGATGTTCCATTGAAAAAAAAACAAAAGTTACATTTAGTGCTGCTCAAATACAGTAGGCCATGAAAAATATTTTGCCACTTATTTGTAGAACAAATACCTACTAGAGTTAAAAATATATTTCTTTGTAATTTTTCTATATCGTACAAATTTCAAAAGAAATACTCTGTATAGACAACTCCAGTTGAACTCGAATCACCTTGTACAAAGTATTACTTCTTCAATTCAGTGACATTATAAGTACAAAGATAAAGACTAAGATTTTTTTCTCAATTTATCAATAATAAAACATAACTGCATAAACCATTTCCTGTCTGCATTTATTGGATATTTACGAGAATCGTTATTTAAGCACCGAGATGGCGTGTACAAGTTTCTTGAATTTTCTTTCATGATAAATTTTTTTAGCACTAACTTATTACTTACGCCAACCTTTAATGGTTTAACTCTACACGCCATAGAAATTTCAAGGCCTAATTTAAAAGAGCAGTTGCAACAAAAAAAAAGAAAATTAAAAATCACACTGAAAACGCTTTACGACTTCTTATTCCACAATCAGTTACAATTTAATATTAATTGGTAAGAATAAATTTCAGTTTAGAAATGCCACTGCAGTATGCTTAATTTCTAATCAATTTATCTTTGAAACTTTTTCTAAAAAAAATATAACACACGTGCTGACTATTATTTTCCTATTGGTACGAGAGCTTCGATATTAAATTATTATTAGATATTAGGAGACCCTTAATTCAATTACTATACAAGAAACACGAGCGATTGAAATCGACTCTCGAAAACAAATATTATCTACCCTAAAGTAAATAGCAAGGTCTTAATTACTTCCAATTCAAAGATAAACAACTGATATACTGTACTAATCACCTAATACATTTCAAATAAATAATGGTTATCACACATAACTCATAATCCTCATCTTAGAGCTTAGAGGTTCAATTACCAATTTATATGCTTACAAATTACATAATAAATGGTTAGTTTTGCTTGTATAAAAATAAAATGGAAACAAAAAACTTTGTATAATAAGGAAACCTCTATCGTGCGAAAATTATTAATCGTGTCATTCACCAGCGACAAAGAAGAATCCTTAGAGAATTGCTTGAGGGTATTTACACCACATCAAAAAAACTGAAAAATCGACTATGTCAATAACCTATACTCCAATTTACCACTATAAAACCATATTTGTTGATCAATAGCGTGTGTCTTAACACGGTTGTTTGAAGAGTGACTTATTTTACATCTTGGTGGCTCAAATGCTTTTTTTAATCTTTTATGCAAGCATTAATTGATTAAAGGTTAATTTTATCGCATTTCATCACAACTAAGTATGGATTTTTAGAGACTTTAAACCAAAAAACTCTTTTTTTTATTTTGAGCGTTTATTTAATGAAATCGTTTGTCCTTCCATGCCAATCTATTGAAACTTTGTCATAAGGACTTGTTATTACAATTTAAATTTTTTTAGCTGTCCCAAAAATTCATATTTTCTTTTGAACTAAAATAACTTCTAATAAATAACTTAATTTTCTATTATTGAATGTAATTTCTGCACAAAATCTAGCAAATTTCTCGTATACATCAATATGAATAATTGATTCACTGCGTCGAAATAAGAGATGAATCAAACTAATAAGGAAATTACGTTTCTATTGATTTGAAAATCATCTTGAAATTGCTACTCTTGAATCATCAGCGATGATTAATTCCAAAGAACATTAGCTACTTTATTCACATTTTAATTAAAAAAATATTTCAATTTGGAATCGCTCATTATTATGTTATTATTATTATGTGTTATCATTACGTTGCTCGTGTCGAAAGGAAATGTGAACTTATGATTTTGATTTTAACATACTTAATATTTAAGGCCATATTTAAGGCGAACGCGTTTATGTAACTAAATTTATCTTATTTATGCACATTTCATTGGAGGACTCGTTACAATATCTATGAAATTCAAATTTTTTAAATCAGCCTTCAAAAATCGTCGAGATTTGAAGATTTTAGGTTGTCTCGTCAGCCAGAGCATCACATCGCCTGAGCAATTTTTCTCCATATTGCTAGCCAAGTTAAGTCGAGATAATTTGTCTTATCAGTGGCGTAACGAGAAATTTTGTTAAAGGTTGGACCGTGGAGCCACTCTGAAAAGAGGAACATGATTCAGCAGTAGTACGTTTTATGCCTTACTTATTATTCAATCATGAAGTCAGCACCTCTCTCAGTGGATCTGTTTTATAAATAAACTGTTTAAATTCTTTAATTTTTAATTGATAAGCAAAGCAAAAAGTTGCATATTTTGATGAGCTTTAAGAGTCCGTTTAGAAAATTTCAAAATTCCAGATAACGCAAAAAAACTGAAAATTATCAATTTAGTTTTTCGACTGTAGTTTGAAAATGGTTTACATTAGAAAAAAAATTTTCAAGTAAAACTTTTAGAAGGACAAAAGATACTAAACTCGACTTTTTATCATATCGACTGTAGTCGCGACGACGTTACTTTTCGTTTTCTTATGAGCACCTATTGTTTTTTTACAGAAAATTACTCAGTTGGCTTATATAAACTCGGGTAGGTACCAAACGAGAAATTATTGTCTTCTACTTTTCTTAATTTACACAACTTTTGTAGGTTATGCTATGTTACATTATTTTAATATGTTACTTTACTTTATGTTATTTTTTGCGATGAAAAATAACAATTAAAATGTAGATTTAAAATTGTAAATACGCACGTTCCTTATACTACAGTGCATTTAGCATTAGCCGTGGGACAAATTAGTATAAAGCTGAAACCTTTGATATTGTATTGTACTTATAGCCCTTATTATAGTACTAAAAGTCCCCACCCTTCCGAGGGCTGGAACCCCCAAAATTGCGTTTGAATCTCAAAAATTACACTTTTTATCATATTTTTGCAATTATCTCGAAGACAAGGTAGTAAGCGAAAAATTATAAAGAGTACAAAATTGAAGAAGATAAAATCATACGACAAAAATCTCATTTGCAATTTTTCAAAATATTTAATAGTTTTTGAGAAAAATGTTATTGAAAGTTAACCTATTTTGCGCGTATTACAGTACTCATGGGTTGCGCGATCAAAGTGTTGCTGAACGCCCTATTTTACATTATTGCAAATTTCTCATTATCTATCAGATTTAGAAAAAAACAAAAAATATGTAGTTGAAGAGGACATCTTCAGCTTTAAATTACATGCAAAATATTTTGATTTTAAGTAATTTATCATGGAGAAAAAAAATAATGAATGTAAAATAACCTAATTTTTCTTAAAATTTAAAAATCTCCTAAAGTAATTGAGGAAATATAAAATCTATGTAGGATTACTATCTTCATGATGTATACTTTAATGTCCTAAGAGCAAAATTTTTTTCGAGTTCTATTTTGACAAAAAATTGGACTTCATTGATTCAATGACAAATTGAAATTCATAATTTAAAAAAAAAAAATTACTTAGATATTTTTCTAACTTTAAAGAACTCTCAAATAATAAAGAAGAGATCTAAGGCCATAAATTTTAGTTTGTAGAAAGCTTATAGTATACGTTTTAAGAAGCCATCTTAAAAATTTACATTATTTAACGTTTTCATCAAAAAATTTTCAACAATATGAAGAAAGATCGAAATACGTAGTTTTTTTCCGAAATTGGTCATTACTCGCTTAATTTTTGAGAATTCAAACTTTTTCTTAAACAAAAATAAAGGTAATACTCTAAAGGTTTTATATCTGCTAATCGCATCTTGATAGGAATTTTAGTTTAGAAACGACGCAGTTTGTACGATGAAGAAAATGAGCAAAAAAATTGTAGTTCACTGCAGTTATGAAATTTTACATATGGTGAACCTGGAACAAAATTATCTAACTCTAAAATTTTTGCTATTGTTTAGTACTTATAGTCCTTATTATCATACTAAAATTCCCCACCCTTCCGATGGGGGAAACCCCCCAAAATTGCACTTTTACGCATATTTATGAAATTATCGGGAAAACTAGGAAAATAATAAAGAGATAAAAATTTAAGCCTATAAAAAATTCACCATTTTTATTTGAACTCAAAAATCGTAACTAATGCAGCCCTCCAATCTTAGAGGAAAATTATAAATTCTTTTACATACGCAGATAAAACGTATAGGTACTTGACACAAATTAATATTGTAATAATTTATAATTTAAATAGCGGATGAGTCTGAGGGATGGGCCTATTAAGTCTAAATCGAGCTGTGTTAATTTTAGAAGAAAACTATCAAGACTTTAGTTACTATTGACGAAATGCTCTGTAATCCAAAATATTTTGGAATATACAGGGTGTTTCCTGATGTACTTAACTCTGTACACTCCAAAATATTTTTAAATTGTAGAGCATGTCTTCATAACTAATGTTTTGATAGTTTTCTTCTAAAATTAACACAGCTCGATTTGAACTTAATAGAACCATCGCTCAGACTCACCCTGTATTAACACAAACGAAATAAAATAAAAACTAATCTTCTAATAATTCGACGCTCTCTTCCAGTTCTTGAAATATATTGCTGCAGGAATTGCCTAAACATTTTCCACACAAATTTGAACAATTAAGGTTTCCCCCATCGGAAGGGTGGGGAATTTTAGTATGATAATAAGGACTATAAGTACTAAACAATAGCAAAAATTTTAGAGTTAGATAATTTTGTTCCAGGTTCACCATATGTAAAATTTCATAACTGCAGTGAACTACAATGTTTTTGCTCATTTTCTTCATCGTACAAACTGCTGTCGTTTCTAAAGTAGAATTCCTATCAAGATGCGATTAGCAGATATAAAACCTTTAGAGTATTACCTTTATTTTCGTTTAAGAAAAAGTTTGAATTCTCAAAAATTAAGCGAGTAATGACCAATTTCGGAAAAAAACTACGTATTTCGATCTTTCTTCATATTGTTGAAAATTTTTTGATGAAAACGTTTAATAATGTAAATTTTTAAGATGGCTTCTTAAAACGTATACTATAGGCTTTCTACAAACTAAAATTTATGGCCTTAGATCTCTTCTTTATGATTTGAGAGTCCTTTAAAGATAGAAAAATATCTAAGAAAATTTTTTTTTTAAATTATGAATTTCAAAGTCCAATTTTTTGTCAAAATAAAACTCGAAAAAAATTTTGCTCTTAGGACATTAAAGTATACATCATGAAGATAGTAATCCTACATAGATTTTATATTTCCTCAATTACTTTAGGAGTGTTTTAAATTTTAAGAAAAATTAGGTTATTTTACATTCATTATTTTTTTTCTCCATGATAATATGATAAATTACTTAAAATCAAAATATTTTGCATGTAATTTAAAGCTGAAGATGTCCTCTGTCCTGTTCAGCAACACTTTGATCGCGCAACCCATGAGTACTGTAATACGCGCAAAATAGGTTAACTTTCAATAACATTTTTCTCAAAAACTATTAAATATTTTGAAAAATTGCAAATGAGATTTTTGCCGTATAATTTTATCCTCTTCAATTTTTGACTCTTTATAATTTTTCGCTTACTACCTTGTTTTCGAGATAATTGCTAAAATATGATAAAAAGTGTAATTTTTGAGATTCAAACGCAATTTTGGGGGTGTTCCAACCCTCGGAAGGGTGGGGATTTTTAGTACTATAATAAGGGCTATAAGTACAATACAATATCAAAGGTTTCAGCTTTATACTAATTTGTCCCACGAGCACTATGTAAAATTTCAGTAGTGCACCGGACTATTAGAAGATAAAATCAACTTCAATTATTAAATTAATAATTATATTTTATTTTGTTGTTTATATGTTGCGTTTCTAAAACTTTAAAAACTAAGTTTTAGTCGTTATTTTTCATTGTAAAAAATAAAATAAAGTAAAGTATTAAAATAATGTAACATAACATAACCTAGAAAAGTATCAGTATTTGTTTGGTATCCAAATTTAAACAAGTTAACTGAGTAATTTTCTGCAAAAAAAACCAATAGGTTTCCCAATAAAAATGAGAAGTTGAACGTCGCGACGCCGACGACTAGCGTTGATGTGATAAAAAGTCGAGTTTAGTATCGTTTGATAGCTCCTTTGACCCCCAAAAATGTTTCTCGAAATTTTTTTACCGAAGTTAACCATTTTCAAACTTCAGTCGGAAAACTAAATTATCATTTTTCTTCTTTTTGCGTTATCTCGGTTACCGTTTTGAAATTTGACATTTTCTAAACATTTCTTAAAGCCTATCAAAATATGCAACATTTTACAAATTTAATCAATGTCGTAATTCTAACCATTTCCCAGATCCGACTTAAAAAAAAAACTCTGTACGTAGTCTACTAATTAAAGAAATTTTCGAGTTGGAATTATTTTTAAAGATGGATTGACTATGGCCCAACTTTACTATACAGGGGGTTCTCCTCTTCTTATTTTTTTGCCCATTTATTCTGATGAGATGTATTTCCTTAAGTTTAATCAAAATTTCCTTTGTATACAATAACAATATCTGAGGGTGTTACTTTTTTACCAAGAGGACCCATGGGCCCGAAAAGGATATTTTTAGCAACTGGTCCGCCTGTGCGCCTGTGAGTCTGTCAACAAAAACCGTGTTAACTGTCATCAAATTGGAAATATCAACTGAGATACTCGAGGAGAGTGGACTACAACTTTTGGGTTAAAATGGGCTAAACGGGGAGTGGATCTTTCCATTTTTTGTTTTCTTTTCGATTTTCTCGGAAACCACTCGAACGATTTGTGAATGTTTCATACCTGGTGTCTGTTTTAAAATGTTAAAGTTATAAGAGCTGCACCTGGAGTGTAATTAAGTTTCTTGATACGCGAGAATTAACTGGATATAAAATTTCAAATATTTGAGTTTATAGCACTGTTATGCCCCTAGTAAAGCAAACTAGTCGCTTATGAATATTTGTAACTACCTATATTAAGAGTTTAGCTATTATGGCAGTCATGTATTGAAGTTAATTAAAAAGGTCGTTAGTCTATAGAAGGTCGTTACTTCAACCCACATAATACAAATTGAACAGTACTCATTGATACCGCTAGGAAAGAACAATTAAATTATTTAAACACCCTAATACAACAGACTATTTCCCTTACATCTCTATGATTAGCTTATTTTTGCATAGGTGTATAATATAATAATCCATAACTTAATACAAAGGATCAGAAAAGTTAACGACCTTAACGAAGAGGTGTGAATCCTAATATAGCAATATGCAAATTAATAATAAACAAGCTTTAACTAGTTTAGATTCATGTTCATATTTGCAAAACAAAATTAAAACTTTCAATTTATAATTTGCACAACATTAGGCATAATTGGGAAACGATGGAAAAAATTGAGAAAAGGTAACATCCGTTCATCATTCAACAACTCCAGTCACAATGGAATGACGCATTGTTGAGAATTTACAATAAAAAAAATCTATACTAGATGGGTCATCGTTCCATGAACTTACAAATTTTATAAATAATTAATATTTTAAGTTCAAAAAGGTCAAAAAATTCTTTAGACGTCGATAATCGAAAATAGCATAAAGCGATTAATTGATTTTTATAGTTTGGTAGCTCACATAATCCAATAATTTTTTTTTTAATTTTATTTAAAAATTTTCTGATTAAAAATTATTAATTTTCTTGTACACACATATATTCATTTTCATTGTCAACTCTTAACAGGCAAATATTATGCAAATTGGTATAACCTGTTGGACGTATACAGTATACATTTTACTTTCTCTTGTCTTTTCATCAGCTTGCAAATTTTAAGTTTAACTTGTTTAAATTGATGTGACCTTGAAGTTCACTTAAATTAATAATTTTTTTGTTCAACATTAAATTGATCAAAAAAATTAAAAAGTTTTCCATCGCTTTAAACAAGGAAGGTGTGAAGCAGTTAATTTTTCTTTTAAATCGCTTTAACTCGCTTATTACTGTAATAATGATGATTTTATTAATTATTTCTAAATTAGGTGTTATTTCACTAATTTGTTATGTAAATTGTTAGGTTGAAGTAATTATTTTTTACGTTTTCTAATTTCTAATAATTAGTTTGATGATATATTATATACTTCACTATTAATTGTTAGCTTTTGATCTGAAGATTTAATTATCGCTATTTTGATTCAGATATAAATAATTTTGCTATTTACATTTAATAATAATATAAATATAATCTATGGTTATTAATTGCACAAGGAGGTCAAGGGGTGGTTTGTGATGACATTTTAATGCACATGCGACCTAGCTTGTAACAGAGTAGAATTCGTGAAATTTCTACCACACTAATGTTCAAAATTTGCTCGAGTAGTTCCTCAATTATTTGTAAGCTGAGTCGAGGAAGTTCACCCAAATGAACAACTTAAATTACTTCATGCAAACTGTAAGTTTTAAATAATAATTTTATAGGGGTGTTTTTATTTATTTTAAATACGGAACTGTGTGGCATGCGCTGTTATAATAAAGTATTGATCGTCGAAGAACGTGGGCTCCAGCGGCGGCATTAGTACGCGACCTCATCTCCGACTAGTCCTCTGCACCGCCTCTTCATAAAAATTTGTGGCATGGGCTCGGGCCCTTATACGGCCCATGGGGCTTAATGTGTGCCTACAACACTTATCCTAGCCACCGCGGCTTGCGGAAAATGGGTTGGAGTCAAGCAGATAACCCGGTATTCTCCAGCATTGTTAGCATTTTTACAACTTAGATGTAGTGATTTTTTAGATAATGCTTTTGCGTAAGCTTTATCTCTCTATATAGCGTACTCTATGCTGCTTTTATTGTCGTGCGTAGTACTAACTTGTTGCATTTCTGTTTTATTTGTTTATTTTTTTTTTGTTTAATATGATGAGGAAAAAGAAAGTTCTAATAGGTTTTTAAATTTTAAGTAAGAGCAGGTAGGTGCGTTTTGTTATTATCCGGTCATCTAGGTGTTAATTACGGATAATAAGTACTTAATATACAAAAAATTAGAATTAAAATCACATAGCACCGTTTCACTTAAGCAAAATATTTTATTAGGAAAATTTCGTGTTAGATAATGATCTAATTTCTTAAAAGACTGCATAAAATTAATTGATCGTTTTCCACAGCAATTCATAATAAACTATTGAAGTAATTATAAATTCCAAAGTCATTTATGTGTACGATACCTAAATAGAAATAGTTTAAATTGCTTGTAAACTACAAGTATGTTATAATCCTCTTTATTAAATTTTCATCCCACGCTATTAATATAGTTTCGCCTTAATAAATGGATAAAGAATGCCAGCCGTTTCTAAAAATATACATCAAACATTTTTTTAATAAAATGTTCGCTTTAATCACTGTCCCACACGTCTATTATAGCTCGTTTACTTGATGAACCGTCTGTCCCTAGGTCTCTCTACTCGCTTTTGGGAGTCTGCCGACCTGTTTTTCCGATGAACCATCTTCACGGGTGTTAGTTGGTGTTTCTAGATGTTTGTCTGCCTATCTTTCCGTGATTTGACACAAATGTCTGCCTATACATCTGTCGTTTGATGGCCTAATTGTATGTTTCTGTATGCTTGCTTTTAACGCTAAAAAAACTCTAAATCTGCCTACCACTCTCTACAGAAACAATAGAAATATATCTTATAAATGTCCCATAAGTTTTGACATTTTTTTTTAAATAAATGTGAGGCATCAACTGTCATAGTTATTAATTAGCCTAGGCATGGTTGGTATTTCCTTACGCCATCTAAGACCAGCACTCTTAATTTCACACCAACAGAAGATAATGGTCGCCTTTACCAAATTAGAGAAGGAAATCTCGCTTCCAAAAGTTTTTCCTCAATGCGTCGCAGGCGAAAATTTTTGCCATTTCAAGGAAAACGCGTTTTAAGAAAAGTTAAGATATTTGTTACCTAATAATTTTATTTTTATTCGCTTGTGTCAAAAAGTGACATTTTATGGTTAAGTTATCTGGGCGAGAAGTTAACCTGTTCATCAAAGTACCATCTTTTGCTGTGTTGCTTGCTAACAGTTTTCGTACGTTTGCTCATACTCAGCAAATTCATACGTTTGCTGGACTCGGCTTCGCCTCTTCCAGCAACTTCACGTATTCATAGGAGAAATTCAACTTTTCGTCCTTGTATCATAAATAACTATGATACAACACAAATAATTAATAAATTTCTAAAACTAAAAAACCAAGTGCGACAACAAAAAGTTTGCTTTTGGAACGTCTTAATAATGGCCTCGGGCCACTACCACTTTATACTTTTGTTCCCATATCGTTAATCGTTTGTAGTTGCCTGGATTTATATTGCAATTTGTGAATATTTAGAAATTTTTTCAATATTATATTCTTTGACAAAAGCCAGAGGGGGGGCTTTCGCCCCTTGCCCCTCATTGGCAACACCCATGGAGGTAATGGCCTAAAGTGGTCACCGCAGCTCGGCAATGATGGAGATAGGATTTTAGAGTTTTCTTCCCTGTAGCCTAATAACAATGACCTGAGTTCTTGTATGCATTGGAAAGAGAAATATGGTAAAAATATATATTTAAAAAAAAATAGCAAATACGTTGTTTCTTCAGAAGATGGAGGGGGGGGGGGTCTGCACTACAAGGTGCATCACCATAGGCGAGGTGGCGAACTAAAAGCTGACTTCTCAGTTCAGTCTTTGTCTGGGTGTGGAGGGTCATCCAATTGTAAACTTTGACCCGGGTATTTGGGGACGTTAGTCTATTTTGGACCTTCTCTGGTTCTCTGTTGAGTCAGGTTCCCTCGGCGCCTACAGAAGAGTACTAGGTAGTTTAGGTATAGGGTTTCACGCGAGTCTCGTAACATTTTAACCTCTCAAAAATTGCGAGGCGAGAAACGCTCATTTCTCGCGAGAAAGCCCTATTTAGGTAGTTCGTCAACCGAAATTACTCTGAATTTATACAATTCAAGAAGGTTTCCCACCGTCAATTTTAGCTAGTCTCTGCTCTCAAACGCTCTGAAATATTCTTTGGGCGGTGAAAATTTTTATTAATTGCTCCATTTAGTTGGGAAATAGAGATGATTTTGTCAAAACTTCTATGAGACGCTTGCTTTTTTATTGCCTTGAGATTATTATTCTCATTCGTATAAAGTATCCATCCTTTTGTCCGATTACGTTTCTATCTGTCTGTAACTTCGTACAAACGTCTCTAAATTGGATTCAAGAAAAGTATTTTTATTATATGTTGGTAGATCAATAGCTGAGCTTATTTGTTTGTTTTCTCCACTGTAAACGTACAGAACAGATCTCATGATATGTTTCTGTATCCGTCTTCCAGATTATGGGTTTTGCGGTTGTCGGCATGAAACAAACGTCCCAAAGTATGAAAATTTACTAACCACCATCATATGAATAAATAATAACTTTTAAATTGAAGTTACTTTTGATCTTTTGTGGTATTGTAATAGTAAAACTGAATAATATATCAATTAAGGTTGAATAAAATGAAATAAGAAATGAATAACATAATGAATGATACAAATCAAAAAATTATTATAAAATACGTCATACCTTATTGTATTGTCATAAATATTATAAATTAATTACGTTTATGCATGAATGAAAGAATAATTTAAATATGTATCGTCTAGTTATTGTCAACAATGTTATATACGTCATACACAATGTACTTAGTACAATGTGATTAAAAGGGGATGAACATTTCTACAAGAATGATTTTAATAGACTTAAAGGAAATTGCGGAAACATATAACTAAATAATCAAGTTATAACTTTCCATTATTTATTGTAAGAAAATAATTAAATGTAAATTTTAAAAGTAACAACCTTTTAAATTCAACATTTTACCTTTTATTTTGATTAAATTAAATTAGTTTGTATGGATGTTTAATGTGGCATATTTAAACGAAAGTCTTTCCGCGAGAGTGGTTAATTGCTTGTGACGTTTTAAAGTTTTCATTTTGTGTCCTGTTTAGAACCCTAATGAAAATTTACATATTTTTAATTAAAGAGTATAGTGTAGGAATCTACACTTTAATTTGGTAGACGACATTTACGTACTTTTGGTTGTCAATTAGGCGAAACTACACTCGTTGTGTCTGCAGTAAACCAGAATAGCTGGTTACGACGAGAAATACATTTTTGTTGGAGCACGAGTTGAAATTTTAAAGATATTGTTTACAAATCACGAAAGTCTAGAAAATGCGGAAAAATGATCTAACTGATGTCATTGGCATCGTTTATAATAGATTCAATTTAAGCAAATCACGGAAGGTCGTGGAAAACAAAAATTACGAATAACGAACTTGATATTTTGAATACTGATCATAATCCACTTTTTTTTGAGAAAATTGGCAGTGTAGCATTCGTAACAAAGAAATTAATTCGGAAGGAAGCTTTGTTATAAGTTACGACGCCTACATAATGTGTACAAAAATTGACTATTTCACATTATTTCCAAGTCACGAAATCATGCACGTCCTAATCATAATTTAAAATTTTCAATTATCCCTCTACCCTCTATTGGTTTGTGGATTAGTATAATCCGTATAACTACATAATTTTAAAAAATCCATATGTATTTTTTGTGAGTTTTAAATATAGACTATGGGCCTTTAACAGAAAAATTAGGGTGGTCGTATTCACAGGTCCATCTTTTGGGAATAAGCTATTTGAGTGCCAGCGAACACGAAAAACTGGGTTGGCTGCCCAAAGTACTGGCTTAAGGCATCAGGATTCTTCAATGAAATTGTTAGAGAAAGCAAAAAGTAAGAAACGCGGCATATTTTTTCATTCTTATAAAAAGAACCGACAAAAAAATTTGGCTACTCTCTAGAATGGCTCTGAGAGCGTGGCAGCTGGACTGAAATTAACGTCTTTATGCTACACACCCGCAAACATTAACTCGTAACTCATAAACGGTATTTGGGTTGTCCACTGGAAAAGTACATTTGAGTTTCGTGTTCGATGGCACTCAAATAGATTATTCCCAAAAGATGGGCCTGAATCACCCAGATTTTTCTGTTATCGCCCCCAGCACTAATAGCTTGTTACACAAATTGGAAAACTTAATCAAATGAATATTTAATTTAAATGTTTTTTGTTAATCAGAATTTAATGTAAATATTTAACAAAAATTATTTAGTTAAAATCGTATCTAATCGCTACATCGGCAAGTAGGCGTTTCAATTGAATTTCATTTAAAATTGATTTTATTTTTTTCCTTCTTTTTTATACCGTTTCTTTTTTCTGTTTATACGTGGAACAGATAATCATAAATACACGTCGGACCTAAGATGTCTATGTTTAAAGTTGAGGTTACCCGCAGGAATATTTATGTAGGACATTTCTCTTCTCTGCCTACCTTACATTGATTAACTCTTTTTTCAATAAAAAATTTTGATATATTAAAGCACGTTTTTTGAACCATTTTTTTTCAATTACTCACGTTATTCATTTTTATTATAGTATCAATTTAGTGTTGTTTTGTTGTTTTATTAAATCGTGTGGAAATAATTTCTCTTTCGTTCTTATAGATTTTTGCTTGCGATTTCAAAATTATGTGCACTGATTAGCACGCGGAGCTCTTCTTAATTGCAAAATAGTGGATGTCAAGGGCAACCTAAACACCCCTAAATAATAGCCTACTTATCAATATATTTTATTAAAATTTGGTACACTGGTGGTATCCACGAATTTAGACTTTTTGACATGAGTTTCAATTTTTTAATGGGATCGCCCCAATACACTAGGTGAAAAGTACATTTTTCAGGGAATCGTTTGGTACCAACAACATGGGGATTAATTCAAAACTTTATTTAAAATTATATAGTCCAGGCGCTCTGAATTTTTTATCGTCATTATAGCTGTTAAAATGTGTATTATATTATCTTTGAATTAATAGATCCGGAAGGAGGGTTAGCACTGTTGCCTATAAAACAAAAAGTGACGGAAACGACATTTTGGAAAACTATAGATGACTCATTCATTTCGCCGAGTTTACATTATCATTGGCTGTCATGATCTTTGCTTATAAGTGGGAGTATAAGCAACCAAAATCAAAACTATATTACAAATAGGGGATGAAAAAAATGTTTAGCTAGAATTTTTTAAACTCTATTGTATTATAATCCTTTTTTAACTTTTTTAATATTAAATTGTTATATTGTGCCATTAGTTTAAAAGTTTCTAATAAGCAATTTCCATTTGCAACCACCATGTAACACATGTGTAGAGAGCAATCTCGTGAGACTACATCTATTTCCATCAAAATGACAATTCATACAAACTTGCAGTGCATCTGCAGCATTCACCATTAATTTTAAATATAAATTCTGAACACCTTATGCTTATGGCATTAACTTATGAAACTGATACTTTATTTAGAATTATTTCGTTCGATAATATTTACCAGTAGGCGATTGAATTAATTATTATTGCTCACCCGACAGATGAACGAACGATATGTTGAAAATCTTTGTCGAAATTTTTTAAAATCTTCACAATAAATTAAATTTTTGCTACTAGCAATCGTAGTAGCAATCATTGAATCGTATTATTATAAAAATGATTGATAACCTCGTAATCATCGACGCCTATTTATGTTAACAGTTCACTTAAAAAAGGGTGGCTGTTTGTCACTTTCAATTATTTATTGACTATGTACAGAGATTTTAATTAGAACTTTCCAATGCATTAACTTTAGTCTTAAGTGTATCGTTTTAAAAAAACGCACATTCCTATAAAGTTTCAATATAAAGAAAACTTCGTACTATTGTCAACAGTTATGAACATTTCTCTTCTGTGTAGAAGAAAGAATTACATTTCAAAGTCCTTTTTGACCCTATTGTGTAGAAATATAAATAAAAAAATTTTTCATTTTACTGTGCAATTACTAAGCAATTTATTGTTACTTCGAGTGAGCATTATGCTTTGATCAACAGATTTCTAAAAAGCCACAATAGAGTTGGAAATTTTAATTGTTACGATGGTTAAACAATCGACAATTGAAAACTGATAAAAAAATTGTCACACTGATTCAAAAACGGTGTTAAAAAATTTACAACAATTGCAATTCTACACACCTATTTATTTATTTTCTATTCAAATTCAAACATGAAGAAAATTCTTGAAAAATTCATATTTATTGTGAGTTGGGGTTATTTCCATTAAAATTTAAACGACACTGTCACAATTGTCTTTAGTTTTTAGCGCTTTAAATATAGGTATTTAGCACGTAAACATGATTTTTACAACAGCCAAACATGATACCATTGTAAAATATTACACTGACGTAAATCTTAATGAAATTTCTTAATAAAAATTTACACAAATTAGTTGTTTGCTTCAAGACTTAACTTTTATACGACAAAAACTTTACAAAATTAGTATTTAAAATGTTTCCTTTAAAATTCTTAACGAAGCAAGCCTTTATGAAATTTATTGTAGCGATTATAAAGGGAATAGATGGCTACAACGTACTTTATGAGAGCAATATGTTGCTCTTTGATTAATATTCCAGAATAATTAAACTTGTAATTTTCGCACTATAATTAAGTTCTCTTTACAATTTTTAGTTAAAATTATAGTCCAATTTAATTTTTTCATTAAAATGATTAATTCACAAACCTAGTTTCGTCGAATGTGAGTTGTGGTCTTTTAAACGTTAAGCCATTAGCCAAAATATAGGTCATACGAAAAGAACCTTTTTAAAGATACGATGACGTACATACAGTCACAAACTGACGAACGTGCAGACAGACAGACGGATATGATATGGGTCATTCTTTTACAAACCGCACCCCAATTTAAACTAGACATTTTAGAATCGTCCAAAAAAATTTTTACAGCCTATATTCATAAAATTACTTGACCCGTATTTCAGGATTTTGCTGAAAAAAATTGTTTTTGGAAAATATTCACATAAATTTTCGATAATTTGCTGGATTTTCTCCAATCTTCTCATACTTGAAAAACGGATCAATGTCATTTCTTTTATTTTACACTTGATTACGTTAGCTTTAGAAGTGTACTTTTATTCTACTTATTAAAAAAAAAATTTTTATTGTGAACAAATGAAAAATAATAACAATTTAATTGTTTAAATAGTTTTAACATGCTCGTTCTCCAACTTGAATTAATTGGAAAAAACATCATTGTGTCCCTTATTCTCTTATCTATAAAACTTATTTAACAAAAAAGTGGAGTCCCTATTGGATCGGAAGTTATTAAATATTTTAGAGCGCAAGAACTACTAATCGAGCGATTGTTGGGTCTGAGATCTCTGACGCTCCCGCACGTGTGCGCGCTGAGTGACTTGCGCTCGGAAATATTTAATAGCTTCCGATCTAATAGAAACCCCACTTTTTGTAAAACGAGTTTTATAGATAAGAGAATAAGCAACAAAATGATATTTTTTCCAGTTAATTCAAGTTGGGGGACGAGCATGGTACAACTATTTAAACAATTAAATTGTTATTATTTTTCATTTGTTGACAATTTTAAAAAATTTTTAATACACTTCGAAAGCTAACGTAATAGAGTGTAAAATACAAAAAAAACGACATTGATCCGATCAGTACAACTGGAAATAATTAATTTCAAGTATGAGAAGATTCGAGAAAATCCAGCAAATTATCGAAAATTCATGTGAACATTTTCAAAAAAAAAATTTTTCAGCTAAATCTTGAAATACGGGTCAATTAAATTTGTTGAAAGAAACAGAAAAAAATTTCCTATTGCATTTGGAGAAGGCAATTTTTTTTCCTGAAATCCGTGCGGTTTGTAAAAGAATGACCCATATACAGTGAGATTTATTTAAGACTGGCCATAGGATTTTACATGTTAATTTTTAAATTCCTTGGGATATTTTATTCTATACAGAATATTTAAACTGTTTGTGCCATACAGTTGCAGAATGATATGGAGTATCGAAACAATTCCAATTTATTTTCCTGCAAGTAACCAAATAGCTGCAAAAAGACAATTTTTGAACTCCTTTAGCTTGTATTTTTGGTTACTTTTTAATTTGTAGAAGGCTGAAATTTTACTTGACGTTTAACAGATGTAAACTACAAACGTCAAGTGAAATTTTAGCCTTCTACAAATTAAAAACTAACCAAAAAAACATGTTAACGAAGTTCGAAAATTATTCTTTTGCAGCTATTTGGTTACTTGCAAGAGAATAAATTGGAATTGTTTTTATACTTCATATCATCTTGCAACTGTATAGCACAAATTCCTTAAATATTCCGCTTAGAATAAAATATCCCAAGGCATTTAAAAATTAACACGTAAAATCCTATGGCCAGTCTTAAATAAATCTCACTGTATAGAGACATACTGAAATCTTCCGCACTTCGACACAACCTTATTAACTACAGGGTGTATTTTAATTCTTGGTATTATGTAACAGAAAAAAGTACCTTCCACCCCTTTTTTCGGACGAGTCTACGTAACATAATAATATGATCGAAATAACAAAAATACAGTTACCGATTTTATCGACCTGTTTGTACCCACTTTGTTATTGTGATTTTAAGCATGATTCGTATGATTTTTAAGTTTGTTTTGAATTGTAGGTTTATAAGAAAGAAAGAATTTGACAGAAAAAAGTAAAAATTAAAGAACAGCTGTGATTTATTTATTTCATTCATTTATAGGTTAGAATTTAGTTCAGTTCAGCATTTCAGTTAGACGGCAAATAAACTTTTGGTTGATTACATAATCCCAAGAATTTTTGTACACCCTGTACATATCTGCTCTAATCAGTGGCGCCAACAACCTAACCCCTTTCTGACTACGGTGTTTCAGACAAACAGACGAACAGACTGACGATTTCTATGTTTTCTTTTTGAATTTTTAGTCTCAAGGAGACTCAAAACGACTGGAAATTACATAAAAAATTTCTAAGTATTTAAAGTATGCAAAAATGTAAAAATAAACAAATGAAGACTTGTCAACATTTGCTAACACAAATCTCGGTTAAAGTATTTTATTTAATTTCCAAGTGAGTTAATAAGGATGTTTCCTCATAATACATTTCGATAAATTGGGTTGAAAGTGATTTCGCACATTAATTCGTGCATGATGGAAAGCATTTGTAATATGAATAAATACTTACAACACACAACTTCAGTAGATAGATTTTAATCAAAATCAACAAATCATTTTGTACTTGGGAAGAGAAGACAAATGACAAAATACAACAGGATAAATTAAGTATAATTGCAAAAAATATTATTGTTTTATTTTTGGTTCCAACGGATTTTTATCTTGATCTTCGTTCTTGAAATCCTGAATGTTTATTTTTATTTCACGTGTCATTTTCAGCAACATTAATGTAGTTTCCGCAACTTTAGTGATCTAATAATAGTAACAATAATAAAAAAGGCTCGGATTAATTTCAATTTCAATTCAAGAATAACTAACCTTGTAGTTATTAATAAAATAATTAATACAAGTAACACCTCGCCTTTAAATAAATATTAAAAACATTCTTAAGATGCCTAATAGAAATATTTACATATTTGTTATTTAACATTTCTATGTTCCATTTCATTTATTTAGAAAAGAAGTATGTCAAACTTAAAATAGCCTATTTTAAGCGAAATTACCACATATGCCTATTTATTCGAGAGAAAGCTATTTTGCTATTTCCCTTACGTTTCGCCAATTATTTATTATTATTACATTCGGTATTGAAGTAATAAACTAATTTGTATAACAATTTCATATCACATCCTGTAAAATTAGGTTTGATAAATTAAAAGTACAATGTTCTCAATTATGCTTTATGCTGCATGCTATTTAAAACTTAAATCCAAAAATAATATCTAGCTGCTTTGTATTTAGTGTCTTTGCAATAGTTAGTAGTAGTTGTACGTAATTAATTAATAAAAGTCTTTGTTTTTATTAATAAATTTTGTAATTTGTTATAGAGTCCTGCCACTCATCACGACAAACATGTTATTCTTTCCAAATACAACAGCTCCAAACCTCAAACTGCCGGCAAACTTGTCAAAGTGTCATCTAAAATTGGTATTACAGCATCCAAACCGACTTTCATAAATTCTGAAGTGAGTACTTACATTATTTCTTTGAAAAATTATGTTATAAATAATAAAAATACACGGATCTGATTTGTTAGCTCAGAGTGGGTCAGAATTCATAGTCAAGAGGTTGTCTTATATTATTTAAAATGTTTTACCTAAAAATACATTTTAATAAATTTTTCATTTATCGTATATTATGAAGATACCTATCAAAAAAATTAGTACTTTTAACCCTTAGATATTTAATAGTACTGCCGGGCCTTAAAGACTCATTTTACTAATTATGTAGTTTAACTTGTTTAGTAGTATCGTAAAAGAATTTGAAATATAAATTTAGGTTCAGAGGCCCGAAGGTTTAAATAGATTTTTAGAAGTACATATTTAAAGATTTAATAGTACTACTGGGCCTTAAGGACCCGTTTTAAGCATCAGTTTAACTTGTTTTACATATTAAGTTTTACATAAGTAAAGTTAGAAAGTTAAGGAACTTGAAGGGTTGAAATAAATTTTTAGAAGTTCAAATTTAAATATTTATTATTACTGCCGGGCCTTAAAGACCCATTTTAAGCATTAGTTTAACTTGTTTGGCATCATAAAAGCACTCGAAAGCTCTAAAGTGCATTATAGAAAATTAGGAAACTTTAACACCCGAACGTTGAAATAGATTTTTAGAAGTCCAAATTTAAATATTTAATAGCACTGCCGGGCCTTAAAGACCCGTTTTATGCATTAGTTTAACTTGTGTGGCATTATAAAAGCACTCGAAATCTCTAAAGTGCATAAAAAATTAAGAAACTTCAAGACCCGAAAGTTGAAATAGATTTTTAGAATTACAAACTTAATATTAAAAAAAATATTTATTAGTAGTGTCGGGTCTTAAAGACCCGTTTTAAGCATTAGTTTAACTTGTTTAGCATCGTAAAAGAACTTGAACGCCCTTAAGTGCACACAAAATTAGGGAACTTGAAGGCCCGAAAGTTGAAATAGTTTTTTCAAAATTCAAATATTTAATAGTACTTCCGGGCTTTAAAGACCCCTTTAACGCATTAGTTTAACTTGTTTGGCATTATAGAAGAACTTGAAAGGCCTAAAATGCATAGAAAAATAAGTAACTAGAAGACCCAAAGGTTGAAATATATTTTTAGAAGTACAAATTCAAATAGTACTTCCGGGTCTTAAAGGCCCGTTTTACGTATTAGTTTAACTTGTTTGGCATCACATAAGCACTTGAAAGCTCTAAAATACATAGAGAATTAAGAAACTTGTAGGCCCGAAGGTTGGCATAGAATTTTAGAAGTACAAATTTAAATATTTAATAGTACTGCCAGGCTTTAAAGACCCGTTTTGTGCATTAGTTTAAATTGTTTGGCATCTTAAAAGAACTTGAAAACCCTAAAATGCATAAAAAAATTAAAAACTTGAAAGCTCGAAAGTTAAAATAGATTTTCAGAAGTCTTTAAATACCTATTTAATAGTACTGCCGGGCCTTAAAGACCCATTGTACGCACTAGTTTAACTTGTTTGGCACCGTAAAAGAACTTGAAAGTCCTAAAATCCATAGAAAATTAAATAACTTGAAGGCCAAAAGGTTAAAATATATTTTTAGAAGTATAGATATTTAAATAGTACCCGGGTCTTGAAGACCCGTTTTGCGCATATATTAACTTGTTTGGCATCATAAAAGCACCTGAACGCTCTAAAATGCAAAAAAAATAACTTGAAGGCCCGAAGGTTGACATAGATTTTTAAAAGTACAAAATCAAATATTTAATAGTACCGCCGAGCCTTAAAGACCCGTTTTACGCATTAACTTAACTTGTTTGGCATCGTAAAAAACTCGAAAGCGTATAGAAAACTAAATAAATTGGTAATTGATGCAGTACTAGAAGAAGTACAAAATTCAATATTAATTTAAAAACACTGACGGGCCGCGGAGGCCCGGTTTGGAAATCCGTTTTATAGTTACATGATAAGGTTCCTATAACATTTTTTTTTTAATTACATAAACAAAGAAGCACTTCTAAAATAAATTTTCTATTAATTCCATTCTATTTAAAATTAATAATGAAGTGTTGTTTATTTCGTAACTAGCATTCTAAATTTAAATTTAGTTAGCATTTTTACCTAAAATTTTAAATTTATAATGAATTAGTCTGGAACTTATATAGTAGGCTAGGCTATTTTCAATTTACAACAATAACAAATAAACTCCCTCTTGTTCAACGTTCATTTCCCTGATGTTTATACCGCATGTTGCTTGGTTACCTTTTTTTAGTAAAACACTACGTTTTGTTTGTAAACGTGATAGAAAACAATGAGCTACTTAAAATAGTTTGCGGTAATTATTTAAAGGGTATGTGGTTTTATTAATTAATTTTAAGTGCATCATTTTTGTTGTTTGAACATGTCACAATGCGCTACAGAATAATAACAAATTAATTTCAATTAACGTAATTATTGCAGTACTTATAGATATAGGTGCATTAGATTAGTTACATTTTATTACCTTGTTTTACACCTGGCAACTAATTATAATGATATTACATGTCGGTAATTTGTTGTAAGGGAAATTTGTTGACTTTTGAGTTACTACAAGCTTAAGTTTTCTCTCAAGTTAGCTTATTAGAACTAAGTAATCAAAACAATAATTTGTTTGTTTTGGTAATTTGATTATACAAATTTAAACTTAATTAATCGTTACAATTATTGTTATACAGGGTGTTTCAGGGAAAAGTTTGGCATCAAATATCTCGAGAACGAATAAGGGTTTTGACTTGCACAAAAAGCCATTGTAAATAACATTGAGAGGGGGCTTATTTTATATTTATACATTGCCCTTTTAGCAATGTTCACCCCTAAGTTTGAGCCACCCCATCCCTCAAATCTTAAATAGCAACATACCTTTTGTAATACGTCATTGAAAGCTCTCGGAAAGTGGAAACCGAAAATGTCACTTTGTTTTAGTTTAGTTCGAATTTTGGCCACTTAAACTAATCATTTGTGTTTTTTAATTTACTTCTCAAAGTATTTTTGCATTACTATTTTACTATATCTACTACGTACCTACATATTTCACAATGTAGTAATTGTTATGGAACAAATCTTTTCATTTTTCAAAATCGATTTATTTATTTTAGTTACCAATAGACAACGCCCAATTAGGTATAGGCCATATTTGCAATCTTGCAATTTTTCGTGCCATTCGCGCTATAGCAAACAAAGTATAAACAATAAATTTAGCATGGAAAATTAATAACAGAAAAGAAATGCGTATCATGCAGCGGAGTTCATCCGGTGAATGTATGCAAACAAAAAGGAACACCGGATGAACTGCCTTGCATATGATAGGCATATCTTTTCTGTGTTTTATTCATTACGGTGTAAATAAAAACTATTTAGGAACATGACATCTACTAGCCTAGAATAAAAGTATTTGCAACATTATACATCTCTAAAATTGTCTGAAGCATCCAGATGATGTACATTTTGAAGATGGACCTGCTAGGTACAAATCAACGTTTCGGCTCATCATTGCTGATGGTCTAAAAGGCTTACACCCCTTACACCATAACGTAAGCTAAACAAAACGAATTCTTGAACACAAAAGGAAATATTTTATTACATTAAGTTTCAAAGAGAGTGCATGTCGAAAGTTTTTAAATAAATAAAATAAAATTACAAATAAAAAAGTTACGAGCGAGAAACAAAATCGTAATTTCGCAATTTTTTTCAGTTAACTGAAAAAGAAAAAAGAAATATTTCAACTTTTAAAATGGGAAGTTGTTAGGCATCAAATTACGCTACTTTGCCTTGCCCTAATTTAACCTAACACGTATAGCTTTTAAGCTAAGCGAAGAGCGAAATCCCCATGCTTTATACTGAAAAGCGGGACCCAGATCACTCACGTTGGGATATTGATATTAGTAACAACAGAAAGGGAACGTGAATAATAGTAGAAAAGTTATGTTAGACAGTGTTTTGAAGTTTTCTTTCTTGGAAATATCAGCTGTAGAATCGTCTTAACAAAAATGTTTAAAAATGGATTCCAATATGTTGTCTTGAAAATTTTTAATTATTGGCGCCTTTAAAATACTTTTTAAGAGCAAATATGAACCTTTTTGCATGATTTGGCCTTGCAAAATAATATTTACAGAAAATTCAACTTGAGCTAAACAAACATGATACGTTTAGATTCATTCCGACAGCTGCTCTTGACAATTGTTAATATTATAATACAAATTATTGGGTCGTTAAAAGCGTATTCTATTGCCAGAAAGTACATAATTGATTAGTAAACTGCTTCTGGAGCAATAACGTTTAAATAAAGGTGGAACAGATTTTCAATAATAGCTAATGTGCAACAATTTATGACTTCGCTAATCCAAAAGCTTTTCATTTGTTTGCTTTGGGTAGATTTTCTTCAATATAATTTTGCAAAACGATTCGATTCTGTATAATTAATAAAATTTGGAATATTGACAATATCGTAGCCATTACACGAAACCCAGCCTACTTTAATCGTATAAAGTTGCCTAAAGGGGCTTTAGTTTTATTTATTTTCATCTATGCTTTTCTTTATTGTTAGTGGTAATTCAATAACACGGTTATAATATTTGTCTCTCAGGGTAAAAGAATCTTTTTATGTACAAACTTTTAAAAAACACTTTTACATTTTTAAAAAAGTAAACATGAAAATCCTTTACTTTTTGTTCGGTTGATCCGCGGTAGACATTTCAACAATGACGTGCCAGCGCTCTTCCGCCTTTAACAGAAAATTTCTTCACCGTGGTAATTAATGATGAAGCTCCTGGGCTATGTCGTTGGACGCTTTATCTCTTGCGACTTTGCTAAACTTTTCTTTATTCTTTTTAGTGCTCATTTTCACCTATTTATTTATTGTAGGCAATAAATTTTGATCTGCTTCTTAATTGTATACGAACGAATAAATTTTTGTTTGTAAAAAGAAAACTTTAAGTTTAATTTTCAGCTCTAAAGAATTTTCAATACGTATTGTAAGTTCGAGCTCTACAGCAGCTTAGAGGAGCTATTGGAAAAACATTAACTACGATTTGTACTGTTGTTACAGGTTTTTATAATGAATTTTCTGGAATTCAACTTTTTAATTATTACTGTGCATTAGTGCATTGCACAACATTGATCATCGGTCATAAAACCGACTAGTAACATATTCTTTCAATGAATGTCACAAATAACCCTTTTATTTTTTAATAAAGTTTTTAATTTTACCTGTTTGCAATTTCAAACTTTTCTCACATTTTTAAATAATGATGGTTTGACTTCTGGGTATTCAGCTCTATTGCTTCTCTCTTACCACCGCACAGTGGGTCAGAAGACAAGCAAAAACGGACAAAAACCGACTTTGGAATATCCAAATTTAAAACAAGGAACATTTTGTATAGCCGAATGCTTCTTTTTTTTTCATGATACCGTCGCTGTTGTTTGACAGTACTCCTTATAACCGCTTCGTGCAGCAAAAATAAAAAATACAATCTATTCTGAATGAAATTTACTTTAAGTAAATTCTGCCCATTTATGCCCGTTTTCGATTTCAACAAAGTTATAGTAAGCGTAAGCGATCCACGTTTCCCTGTGTATAGCATCTCTTGACTATACGACGCGCGGCTTGCACATTGATACACTTTTCTTTTATTCGCTTCTTTTATTTTATTCGCTTATTTTGATTTTACTTCTTATTTCGTATACAAGGTGAGTCAGGATAGATGGGCCCTTAGAATTGTATAGACCCTATACAATAAGAGATATGAAAAGAAGAGTCCCTAACAAAACTTTCTTATCTCGAAATGACATACAGTCAGCCTCACAATTAATGGCCACCCTGGCTGTACATTTAGCACGAATTGTAGATGTAACCAACATAACACCCCATACTTAAATGAAGGGTAACTTTATTTTGCTAACAAGTAGTAAATCAACAACCTCCTTTTCTGTCCTGTCGTTGTTGGCTAATAACCACCTTGGTGTATTGCCAGGGTGGCCAATAATTGTGAGGCTGGCTGTATATCGTAAAAAGATTTAGAATCTACAGGGTGATTTTTTTTAAGTGATAAACATCACTTCTATACAGAAATAGAGTCATTCGGAGTCAATTTTAAAGTCGCTATGCCAGGACTGTAATCAAGATTTTTCAAATCTGTTTGCACCACCAATAGTCGACTAACAAAACACGTAGTAAAAATTTCCAAAGAGTCTAATGCTATACTGAGTGATCACTTTACGCGAAATGTAAGTTTTCTCGATTTCTTCAAATGGAAACGCCATGTAATATATTTTGCAGATTTGGATTCCATGTAAAAAGTAAATGCTAAATTTCCAATGTCATTTTTTCTCAATTTAAGAAAACACCATGTATATGTATATGATTGCAAATTTAGCATCTACTTTTTACCAAAAATTCAAATCTGTAAAACTATGTAGGGCGTTCCATTTAAAAAAATCTATTCCATACCATTCGATACCAAATTTTGTTATCAGTAACCTCAAAAACACTTAAATAGTACGTTTCATGCAAATACCATGAAAATTAGTAGATTGTAGCCGCCATTTTGGATCCACCATTTTAAATTTCTTATTTTTGATACCAAATTCGTGATAAGTGACCTTGAAAACACTTAAATACCAAGTTTCATAAAAGTCCGATAAAACCTTGATTTTTGTCCGCTTTTACCGTAGACCGCAGAAACGAAACTCTTGTAAAATGTTAAAATTTTAGGAAGAAATTATTTTTAGACCTTTGAAGGAACTAACTAAATAGTGAAATTGCAAGTCGACTATTACTACAAAGTCCCTAAATTCGATTCTTGTTTACAGTAGAATGAGGCCAAGGCTCACTAATTTTAAGAGAAAGAACATTTTAAGGGATGCTTTGATAAATGGCGTTTTCTTGCCAAACCGGAAATTCTATAGTAAAAAATAAAAATACCTATGTAAAAAGTGCTTCATTTTAGATCTCGTGGTAAAGATACATTTCATTTCGGAATACAAATTGTTTCAACTAAAAGTAGCTAAGCGAATAAATAGAGAGCTGCTGCTAATCCAACTACAAAGTCGCCTCTAAAGATATACTCCTATGTACTGTTTTATTATTAACCCCTGGGTTAAATTGCATTTTATGAAAAGCAACAAACTAAATTCATCAAGAAAATTTTTGAAATCTACCTTAACTTATCCGGATAAAAATATTCCCTTGTTAATTTAATATGAAAAGAATAAAATAGTATATTGCTTTATTAGAGTAAAAGTGTCACTTTTTTAGGCGAGACAGTGGAGTTTGTCAGACGAAACGAAGTTGAGCCTGGCAACTACTGACAAGCCAAAAAAAGTAATTTTATTCCGTATGAAACATTTTATTTTTACTTCAAACGTAAAACTTAATTAAAACTAAAAATAGATTTTTGAAAAAGCGCCATCTCTTGTAAATTACTTGTAGTTCAATTGTCAAATATTTTTTTAAATTAACTTTAACTTGTGAAAAAACCCAATTGTTAAACGCAACGAACAAATTATAAAGAAAAATTTAAGAAATATTAACTTTTTTACATTACAAACGCTTAGAAAACCTTTTTTACGGTGCAAAAGTAAAAATTATGTTGGGTTAAGATTTAATGTTTTGACGGTTTTTTCTGCCGAGGCGGAAAAGCTGAACTTCACCTTTGCATATTTGGTGACACAAAGTTGACTTTTTTAGACGTTTGCAGAAAAAGATTTTTTAAAAATTTAGTACCAAAATTACATGATTTTGATAGTAATCTCGCATGCCATGAAAAACAATATAATATCTGAAATGTCAAACACTTTTGAAATCCACATTATTTTTGACGTTTTAAATTTTATATTGTTTTCCACGGAATGAGAGATTTTTGTCATCTTCGTCATATGGATAACGAACACTGAAAAACCAAATCATTTTATATTATTATAAAAGTCTAAAAGGTTGCGAAAATGTAAATTTTCGAATTTAAAAGTCGATTTTTATTTAAAGTACATCAATACAGATTTGACAGAATTTATTTCTTACATAAACCCTCTGACTGTATAGTAATAATATGACAACGTTTGTTATTTCGCCTTACGCCCCTTTTAAGGTTAGTGCTCGCATATTTATGTATCTGGTAGGTATTATTGCAAAATTTACCTCTCTTTGGGGTTCCAACGACTTCCTATAAATATCAACTCTATTTGATTTCAACCCCTTCCTATTAATTTCGACTAATTTTCTATTTGTGATTTGATTACACTCTTTTTAGTTATGTTCAATATTTACCCTTTCAATAGAAATAATTATCTTTGTTTAGTCTGTTATTGATAAGGCTGCATTGGTTTGGATAAAAATGTTTGTATTTTTAGACCAATCACTACTTAATATTTTGCATAATTAAACGTAAACATCAAATATGCACCTCTGTAAAGCGATTTTTAAATGAAGTTTAGTTATGAAAATATAGGTCGTTTTAATATTGTATGATGTAGGTAATTAGATGTTACGTTTGTTATCATCAAACATTACTTTAATTAATTCTAGTCCCATCTGGATTTTAATTTATTTCAGCAACATTTTCATAACAGAGGGTAATTTAGTATTACATTCAACTCAATTTTATAACAATAATGTTATTACAATGGGTTAAAAGTTAGTCATAAAATTTTCATTATCTCCATCCGCGTGTGCTCAAAACAGCCTTCACCAATGCTTTGCTTCCGTTTGTTATCAAAAATTTCAACCACAAAAATTCGTCGTTTGAAACGGAAAATCCAAATACCAAAATGATATAATTTTATCCACTTCACTGAATTCAATTTATCTCTACATTTTAATCAAAATAGTTGTAAATATTTAAAAACAATGAATCTGATATAATAAATAACAAAAGCTACATTTTAAAAGCGATTCGAGTAGTTTACTGTTATAATGTTACAAAATAATTATCTCTTATTGTTGAAAATAAAACCATTTGCGTTAAAACTTACTTTGTTTAACGTTTCATTTCATTATGGTTCTTTTAAGTGATCAATTACTCTACATTTTTATCGACTTAGTATTTAGGAGAGTCGAGAGTTTTTCCTTGTTTTCCTCTATACGGATTACATACTTTACTGACCTTTGTAAATGCCTACACCTACACGCTACACAAATTTCAAGGGTGAACTTGAACTAAATATTTCAAAATACAATATTTATATTTTTTTCTAGATTTTTTTAATTGATTAATGAGCATAATCACAATCAGATTTCGAAAGACGTCATAAATTTTATTTTTTAAATAATAAATTCTACTTGTAAATGTAGACGTGAAATTTTAAAGGTTAGGTAGGCCTTTTTAAAAAACGTTTAATCAGATAAACTACTTGTTTTTAATATTACTTTTTCATTTGTTTTCAGTTGCCTATATTGGAAAACAGCAAATCTTCGACACGACTTAATTTACACATACAGGGAAAAAGTGCAACGATGCCGGTAGTATCAGATGGATTTCCTTCAATAAACAATAATCCGAAAACACCCACACATCAAGCTTCCAACAATAACCATCGAGAACGAGAAGACAATGAAAATATACGCTTACCATTAACTCCATCAGGTTTGTAATTATAATTTAATTATGAAAAAGAAACGCTTCTTGACTTAATTTCTATTTTATAGAAGCACTTAAATTACACGGAAATCGTTTAACTGAATACGAAAGACACGAAATTGAGAAATATTCGAAAATTTGGTATCTCGGATTGGAAGCTTGTAAAATTCACGGAGAACACGGAGGATCGCAAAATGGTGGATTCGATGACGATAGTGGAAGTTATAATAAAGTAAGAAAAAAATATTTATATAATTTTTAGATTAGAAATCGTCTGGAGTAAAACAAATATTTAGGCAAAAGTTTTAAATCATTTTTTCAAATGAAAACTGGCACAAGAGTAAAGATTTATAGAACCAAAAATATTTCAAATTTTCGTCAAACTTTTATTAAAAATAAACTTTGGTAAACAGTCTAAAGAAAAGTAGAATAAATCCAATTTTAAACAACATTAAATAAATGTCAAATCCCTATTCATTTAACAAAGTTGCAAAATTTTCAATCAATTTCTTATGAATTTTAATACCGAACATGCTACCCACTTTGTTTTAAAAAAATTTTTTTCTTTCATTAAGCAAAATAAACACCTACTAGATTTTAAATTCAAGTTTGTAAGGAAAGTCTTGCCAAAAACAACTAGCATTTCCTACGAGACCCCAAGCATTGTTAAGTTTGAACTGAAGTAATTTCTGAAGTAGGTACTTGAAGTGCCCAATAAAGTTTAAAAAGTTCAGCTACATTTTTATCAAAATTACATTTTACAATGTAACGATTTTATTTTATAACTGCCGTACGTCACGTATATAATTTTTTTTTTAAGTTCTGTTTCAATGTCATGCTTCGTAAAACATTTACAAACGTAATTTCTCTCTTTTGTACTAATTTGTGAATTTTTGATTTTTGTAAATTTTTAACGGTGTCTAAATTCCCAAATTATTTATACGTCAAGAGCTGATGAATTTTAATTAAAATTTTAAAATATTTAGTGAGCAATGAAATATTTTTTTTCATTATTGAGAAGAAATGGAGTAAATACAAATCAAATTACCTATTGCTGTTTTAGTGGCTTTAGAAATGTATTTAAATATCATTTAAATGAACACAGATAGCGATCCGAGTTTTAAGTAACATGGTGATTTTTTAATTAAATGACAGAATAATGGCGAAAAAGTTTTGCATTACAATCACTTCGGAGTCCTCTTTATGTCTCTAATCGCTTAGAAAGAGGGTAAGAACTTTATCGCTGTAGATCCCTTGTAATTAATTTGTCAAAAGTAATTTCAAATAACCGAATTGATCGGTTAATTTCAAGATAGGATAAAGGGATTTAAAAATGCAAAAGAAAGTTAATAAAAATAGATAAGGTTTTGTTGTAAGATACTTGTGTAGTTCTAACGAAATAATCGAGAAATAATGGAGAATTGGTGAATCTTTTATTAACAAAGAATTATTTCTATTCTATTAGAACGAGGAAAGCCATTTCCCTTCTCACATAATCTTTTCATTTTTTGTTTCTATAACTATGAGCCTGTGATATCAGATGATGAAAAAAAAGTGAAAATATCTTGCTAAGCAAGTGTGCAGTGAGTCTGAAATTGACCTTTGAGCAATCATTTTCGATGAATTAATTGCTCTCATGAAAATAAGAAAATAAGAATTCCTAAGGAAGAGCTTAACCGATGGAGTAACCAATAAAAGTTCAGATACTCCGAAAAACTATCTCAAGGTCTAGGCTAGACTCTAGAGTTAAATTATAAGATACTTTGTCCATAAATGGTTGAACACATATCTATACATCCTTTTTAACGTAAAAACAAATGATTTACCTTTCTCCTGAAGTGTTGCCGAAAGCGTCTTATCCATGCTCACTCAGTTCCGTCTCATTTAATTTAAAACGAATCGAGCGAAGAATTATTGAACACTACACACTTACGCACTAGGCACGTATTTTTAGAGAAAAAACCGTATAACGAAATTATTAAAGCTTCCATCAAGCTTCCAACATCGGACTCGATTTTAATAACGCGTACGCGGAGTTTAAAGTCGATTCCGAAAAAACCGTTTAATTATATCGCAGCTGAAATAGAAAAATTTAGCATTAAGCAAAAATACAGTTCTTCTATTATCTTCCCATCTAGTGGAAAGTGCCTGAAAATAAAAATTTGATATTATTTTTACGTGTTAATTTTATTTATTATGGTATGGAGATACGGAGAGATAGATGGATTAGTCGAGATGTCCGAAGCGGGTGTAATGGATTCTCTCGGAATCCATTCTCTCGAATGGATTCTCTCAGAATCCATTACACGGACTCGGACATTACATGGACTCGGGGTGAATAAGAAGAAGAGGAAGAAGATGACACAAATCCAGCAATAATCTGCAGATGTCTTAAAAAGACAACTATACATAGACAGAGAAAGATAGAAATTTAAAAGTGATAAAAGGCGATAGCAGTAGAATACTCACCTGTTGCTGGTATTTTTGGCATATTTGGCATAGTTCTTCTATTGTTTCCTCGTCCAACGACACGATCTGAAAATAGGAATTTGATTCAGTTATTATTTTTATGTCTTCTCTTAATTTAATAAAGAAGAGGACTGAAAGATAGGCAAAACGTTAAAGCAAAAAACGTGGACGAAAGCCTACATTTACAAAAAGAGATATGGAGGAATGCAAAAAGTGTTGAGGTCTTAGCCTAAGCCAGTGTTTCTCAAAGAGCGTGCCGCGAAAATTTCCAACTGTGGCGCGAAATAGTAAAATAGTAACAATAATTTTAATTCTCAGGGCCGTAACCAGGGGTCCGCAAGGGCAGGCTGAGCCTTCTCTGGAAAATACTGAGCCTGTCCTGGAAACTGTTAAGCCTGTTCTAGCCAGAGCATGCTAAGGATTTCATTGATTTAGAAAATTGATTTAGAGAAAGTCAAATTTTTGCAAACTTTAGACAAAAAACTTCTATCCTCCTCATTACATTGGTCAACGAATTTATAAAAACGGCCCTGACTATTCTTTTATCTTAATTTGCTATTCTAATGAAAAAGGTATAACAATTTTTTTCATTTTCTTTCACTGAATATAAATTCAGTTGTTTATTTATTTTCTTGTGTTGTTGACGGAGTTTCTATTGCATTAGCTGACTATTCGATCCCAACTGATCTCCTTTGGGATTTGGGACAGTATTTTGCTATCACGTCTCTCAGAAAGGAATAAAACATGCAAATCATTATGTCTTTCCATTTACAAGAGTCGAAGTATAGATACACACAATCAAGAAAACCGATTAACAAATATTTAAATGTGAGAACGAAGAATAATTAGAAGAAGAAATATAATTTTCTAAAATAATATAGAACTTAAAAAATTCCTGTACATTTGTGGCAATCATGAAACGTTTTAGAATACAATTTAAGCAAATTCATCACGCAATTTAAAACAGATGACATTAAAGTTTAATGTCTTCAAGTGTAATTTGGGTAATTCAAACATAATCAACTCTGTTTTATGTTATTTAAAACTTTTGACATGAAAACATGCCATTATAATGAAGCACTTCAAGTCCAATTTACAAAAAAGAAGGTAAAAAAGAATGGAAATAACCTGTATTGTTACTCTTGTTTTATTTGTTGCTCGTTATAAGAAAATTTATTTTACCATTTTACGAACAATGTAATATAAAAGGTTTTCGACGAAAAAAATTTTGTAATATCTATTATTCCCTTTGTTTTCAATTGAAATAAGACGAACATTTTTAGTCCTGTTTTATACCTCTACAGTCCACATGCTAAATACATACGGGTTTGCAACCCTCGGGCTAGTTCTGCAAAGGTAAATCGTGGGAAGAGCTTATGGTGCGTGTATATGACCCTTATTTATACTGTTTAATTATTTGACTTTATGTACGAGTCTTAAAATTTTTAAACATGTAATTTAATTTTAATAACCTCACGTGTAACATTTTCGAAAATTAAATTTTTTGTTACAATATAGTGTCTGGTACCTACCCAGTTGAATAAGTTTAATATAAGTCATTTCTGGAAATTAATAAATTAATTCTCTAGTTTGTTATATGTTTATTTGAATAGCAATTTATTTTACCTTCGTGCCAGTATCATTATTAATAAAAATAACAATACACCACGAAAATGCATCGTTAATTTTATTATTTATGTAGGTGCTGCACGATCACATCAGTTATCGATACGAAATTCTTGAAGTTATTGGCAAAGGAAGTTTTGGACAAGTTATTCGAGCTTTAGATCACATGACCAATAAATATGTAGCAATTAAAATTATTAGAAATAAAAAGAGATTTCACCATCAGGCGTTAGTCGAAGTTCGAATATTGGATCACATTAGAAAGAAGGATAAAGATGGTAGTCACAATCTTATTCACATGTTGGATTATTTTTACTTTCGAAATCATCTATGTATAAGTTTCGAACTAATGAGGTAAGCTGCTCGTGTTCATAAATTTTAACATTTGCATAACTAATAATACGAATTGTTATTTCATGCATAGTAATCCTATTATTCATTTCAGTCTCAACCTTTACGAACTAATCAAGAAGAATAATTATCAAGGCTTTAGCTTAAATTTAATTAGACGATTTGCCAATTCCTTACTAAAATGTTTACGTCTTCTACAAAAGGAAAATATTATCCACTGTGATCTCAAGCCGGTGAGTGTTTGATTACATTATATTACATTCGAATGCCTATTTTGTACGTAAACTTGAAATTTAAACATAATTAACAGCAAACTTTTCGTATTATAACATTTATTGTAAAAGTTTTAAATTAAAATGCAGGTTGAGTATTCCCACAGATATTCATATCAGTTTTAATTTTTAATAAAGCTCATATTGATCGATGAGTACGTACTTTGTTTGTAATAGTTTTTAATCCAACATAAAACTATTTGAAAATAATATGTAGTGTAGGTATTGAAACCTCTAAAATGAGAACTCTATTTTGGAAAATTGGAACTCTAAGGAAAATTGACTAAAAACCGTACAATAAAAATACGATTGTTGTTACAAAGTAGAGAAAGATATGCGATTTCAAACGTTTTTTGTAGAAAAATTCATTTACAAAATTTTTTTTTTTTTAGCCAAAAATAAAGATTTCAAGAAAACAAATTCTCTCACTAAAAGACAAATTATTATTTGTGAGGAGTTACAAGATCCTCATGCATTAGATGCAAAAGACCTCTATAAATAAATAAATAAATAAATAATATTTTCTTTTGAATTTGAATCTGTTATTTTGGGAAGATAATTTTCGATGTCATGACGTTAAGAATCGCTTCTTAATAAATTATTGTTTGGATTTTATTACAAATAATGAATAATTCTGTTTCTAAAATACCTGTGGTTCTGAAAAATTAAAAGACTTTATTATAAAATTAATGAAAAATTTAAATTTTTCACGGTGGAAAATTACAAAGTACTATAATAAAAAAACTTAAAAAATGTAGAACTTCATCTTCATCCTAATTAGTGCAATTTACAGAGCCAACACACAGAGTTAAGCTTTAATTAAAAAAACCATGCACTGCAAAGTTACGATTATTGCTTGCTTGCCCTTCGTGTACCTACTAGCAACTTATAAAATTTAAAATACGTGTGGGATGGATTTACAAGTTGTTTTTTTTTGCCTTTGCTCATATTTAACCAGCCGGAGAATATTATATATTTTATATTAAAAATTTAAAATGATTTCATAAAGACTTCACTTGTGAGAATTAAATTTTTAATGAACAGCAAATTTCATTTTTTAATCAATAAAAAAACAAAACAATCTGTATAGTCCGTTCATTTTTGTTTGGTTAAAATTAAGGGAATGTCCTGCAAGTATGCACTGACATATAAAATAATGTCACCATAAAAAACTTTTTGTCTGTCTGCTTGTCTGTCTGTCGGTAGGTCGGACCATCCGTGCGCTCTTGTGGTTGTCCAAAATAATTCAATATAGGTTACAAATTACATTTGATTGCGGGATACTGCAACACAGATCCCTGATGGCGAGCGGTAGGGATAAGTTGGCGCAAATTTGGTCACGCCCCTTTAATAATTTCATTACGTTTACTACTGCGTTGGTGGTAATAAATACCAATTTAGGTATTTGGGCTTTCCCACCGCTCGCCAACATAAATCTGTGCTGCATGAGGTATGTTTTTCTTTAAAAATACAGTGTAGACTACAAAACTTGTAGCCCTTGACGGTTTTTGAATTCAACTCAAATAACAAATATCATTACAGTCTAGATCAATAAAGATAGTTATTATATTTTTATAAATCAAAAAATGGGTCAGTGTATAATCCATTCACTCTTTATTTGCGCTATGATTGACCATAAACTTTTATTTTTTGGTTTGCAAAAATAAAAAGTCCCTATTAAGTTGACTGACAGCTCTTGACAATACCAAAAAAATGACAGACCACTGATAGACCAACTATTAACACAATTGAATAAAAGCCACTACTCTACAATACATAACCTAACCGATTTTTTTCAAAATTATACCGGGTGGAATCTGTCACCCTAACATGGCCAACCATAGCGCAAATAAATAGTGAATGGATAATAGGTAAGTGGCAAACTGTAATATATGACATTAATTTGTCACAAAATTAATTAGATAAGAAGTTTGACACTTACAGCTCCACCAACCAATTTTGCGTTACGGAAAATATGTCAACTAAAATAATTTTATTTAAAATATTTTTTACGGGAAAAGATTCATCAAAGCATAATCAAGAATTCAGGTTAGGTACAGGCATAGTTAAAAGTCGCGTGTATCTACATGTATCTACTATTTTAGGTTATGATAAAACCTTTCAAAACGACAGTAAGTTGTACTTTTCAAATTCACTGTCTTAATATTAATCTATATCAAATTTTAGTGACAGTTACTTGTCAAATTTAGAGACTAATATACTTTTAACTCGTAGTGTACTTCAAAATCTATGACAGCGCTGACCAAGCCCTCTCAGCTTGCTAATAAAGTTGGTGGGACTGTACCTACACTGATTCGTTTTTTGATTTATAAAAATCTGTTCAGTGACCAGAACTATAGCTTAGCCACTCCCATAAAAAGCGCGCGATATTCGAATACAATTCTTGAAATGGTCGAATATTAAAAATTGTTTTTCAAATTTCTACAATTATTTGAACTTGGCGCGCTTTTATGCATACATTAATTTGTATCGGGTGAAACTTGTTGTTGCGCTCATCCTTCTGCGCAATCATAAATTTGTGGGCGTGGCTTAGCTTTACTCTGTTCAAAGACTTATCTATCTAGACTGTAATGATAGTTGTTATTTGGGTTGTAGTCAAAAATAGTCGGAGGCTACAAGTTTCGTGGTCCACCCTGTAAAAAAAGAATCAAAGTAGAAATTTTTTATCGCAAAACATAAAGGTTGTTGTAGTCTAGGAAGCACCCATGTCAATATTTGGCAACCAAATTTTATTAAATTTCGCTTTAAAAGAGATTTTCAGGAAATTGAAGTTAAAAAACATTCAGATGTCGAAAATTCCATTATTTTATATCAGATTTCTCTGAAAAAATAAAATATATTAGAATAAAATAAACCGTTGTCAGAAGCACAAGCACCCTAAAAATTCGATAAGGTTACCAAAACGTAAAAATGATTGATAATTTCCATAAAAGCATGATTAATGATTGCTTTTTTGATCTCTTTTCTTATTTTTTTATTTCTTTTATTCCTATCTGTTAGTTCCTTGCTGTTGCTACAAGTAGAGGAAAACGTTTTGAATAAAATACGCACTTTTTTTAAAATTATATGTAAATTTTAAACAAAAGAATTTAAATTTTTGCGTAATCGTTTTATATCGAGTTTTAAGTCAAGGTCTATTTCCCTAATAGAATAAGGAAGCTAAAATTACACAATTGTCACTTTAAAATATGTGGTACTTTGTCCATTTTATTGTTTCGATATTTATAAATAATAATCAATTGCATAATTTTAAATACAAGAAATGAAAATGAAGAAATTGTCAATTTCCATTAATCCTTGACTAAAAAACTTAACATAAACACGACACCTATTAATTTAACATTAGTCATCTACAACAAAAAATTCCGACCAATTACAAATTAGGAAAATACTTAACGTACTTATTACGGAAGTGCATATTATAATTGTAAATTTATTTTATTATCAATGTTTAATTTTCCCATTATCGTTTTATAGAAATGTTAGCTATGCGTGAGTTTATTTATTGCATGTTTGGTTTTGTATTTGATTGCTCGTTTAGGAAATAAACATCGTCAATATTGACTTCCTTACCTATAGTTTTCCTTTTGTAATTCTAATGTAAACGACAAAATAATTTGTTTTCGGGAAAAAAACTTAAACCGTTTCAACTTTGATTGCTTCGACCCTTAGAAAAATATCGAAAAAAAATTATTATTATACTTAATATGAATTCTTGGTGAAGGTTTTAGCTATAGTTAATAAAATGTAATCCAAATAATAGCAATTACCGTTTAATAAATCAAGGATTAGATATAATCTCCAAAGATTGACCTGTTGGCGTTTTAACATAATTTTACATTTAACGAAATGGTTTAACTAGAGACTTTTGGACGTTAAAAGCCTGCTGTTTTAATTGAAATAAATTGTCTTGTGAAAGCAGTTATTTTCTCTTTATTTAAACAACTACTTCATTGACCTGCATTAACTCTAATAAAAAAGCTAAATATGTAGTTAAGTACTTGTCATGTTACACTATCAAGTTGATTTTTTTCGATCTCGTAATTAAGTATCGTATTTCTAGTTTAAACTGTAGGTAACATGGGCAGGACCGGATTAACTATGCGTGTGAGGACCCTATAACTATCCATCCAATCCATGGGTACTATGGGTACTATCCATTCCAGTACCCATATTTTGGTCATTTAACAACCAACGACCTAGCGTCAAACGAAGTCCTTATAGAGAGAGTTAGAGGAATCTTATTTATACGTCGCTACGCCACTGTACTATGCAGTTTTAATGTAATCGTCGACCTAAAACTAATGTGTCAAGTAGCAAAAGAGTTTGCCGCCCTCAGACGAGCCCCGCTCTAGGCCATGGCTTAGAATGGCCTTATACATATAGGAAATCAGTTACTGTACCAAGGAATAAAATCTAGAAAAGAACACCCTGATTATCAAAAATTAATACCAACTTCATTAAATCTATAAAGCTTTTGTTCAATCTAGTGAACATTGAACATAGAAGTTAAGCAATTCTGGCAAATTCAATAACCCAATATCGACCTTTTTAATGGTAAACTTTTGCACGAAAGTATCAAGCGTCATTTCTATTGAAACCCCCTAAGTACATGTTTACTTTTTTATCGTTTCAATTCCATTAATTTACCTTTTAGTAAATTTACTTTTGAGTAACTTTTAGAGTCAATTATTAACTTACTTAGAACTTGCTTTGTATCAACTTAGAACATTGGTTAACGGGTAAACATAATGAAACAATGTTTTATGCTAATGATATCTTTTGAAGAAAAGTTCTATAATATTTATGTGAATCTAATACAAAAGTGTCTCATATTACTTCCAAAGATTAATGTTAATTAATTTTCCGTTATGTGTGTGTATGTATCATAAATAAAAATTATGTTAATCCAAATACAGAATTCCTGCAGAAATAAATGTAAAAATGCTAATTTAATATGTAAAAATAAAAAAAAGAGAGAATTTCAAGTACATAAAAAATTAATTTTCAAACCATAACTCTGGCGTACTTTGTTGTATTACGCAGTAAAAGTGAAAATAATTTTCTGCTACAAAAAACGCAAAGGTCTTTGAAAAAGATATTAAAAAATACATAGCAAAATTAGCGAATGACGTACAAAAGTTGAATTAATAAAATAAATTTTCTAAAAGAATAATGAGGCCCCTGCAGGAGACCAGAAATGGGAAAAGTGCAAAAAGATCAAAATTATTATAAGTTATTTCGGAAAACGAACTGAAGAAATTAGCAAACTTAGCTCAGCTTTTAATACAGCCGTACTGAAGACAACGTTATATTTCCCTAATAACTAAATTTCAGATCTAGCCGCCATCTTGGATAATGGCGGTCAAATTTAGATGACAAAAATGTACTAAAAGAGATAAAAATTATTCTACTCAAGAAATGATCCATTTCTATGTTTCTTGTGGTTGAAAAAATAATTTTTAACTCTTGCCACATTTTTCAGTTGTTACCAAAGAGCCTAAAATCGACGCCATTATCCCTATGTCTATGGCCCAACCTGAATTTAAGAAGACTTAAATATTTTTATCAATAGATTCACTTATGAAAAACTGTGTCAAGTTACCATTTCCTGCTAATTTCTTCAATCGATTTAGATTTATCTAGTACACCTTGCCTTTCGAATAAATGACGCACCCTGTAATATGTGGGCATTAAGTGAGCATAGAAATATTGAAATAGTTTTCAATAATTCTTTCGAAATGAGAAGAAGACTTATAAGTTGCATAAGAACCACTTGTTCGTCATTGTGACGCTTGAAAGTTCAACTCAGATTTATGAATCGATCTTGAAATAAAATTTTATATAAGCCGCACAAACTTTTCCAATATGCTTTTGAGAGCAAGTTCTTTGGTAAATAATTTCAAACTGTAAATAAAATACTCCAACTTCCCTTGGAATCTTTAAATAGTGGAAGAAATTGCTAAATTTTTGTTTTCCTCGATTGAATTACATTCGATATCAGGAAATATTTTATCACATAAATCAGTGGCACTTTGAAGATTAAATTTTGTAAACAAAAATTTAAGATTGTTTTTTCCATCAAATGTTAGCAGGTAGATACCGGGTGGTGATCGGAGCTCTTGGTCATAGAGATTTAACATGTAAAATCATACTTTGGTAATTTCCTGCTTCCCTATTTATTTTGTAAAAAATATTTTAAAATAGAACTTTAGAGCATCAAGTTCTACATCTAAATAAATAAATAAAATCAATTTTATATGTTTTATAACGCCAGAAATTTAGTTTGAAAATTCGAAAATAACTAGCAGAAATTGCGATTGTCATGAAATACTTCAATTAAAAATTGTATTTACTAATTAATAATATTTAGGTCAAAACCCCCCAAAATTATTTAATTGTTGGTTTCACATGGTCTGCTAATTTTCGAAACTTTCTAGGTAAATTTTTGACCTTTCAAAGTATCCAAAATTAATTTGGTTTATTGATTTAGATGGAGGATTTTATGCTTTAAAGCTTTTATTTGGAGATTTTTTTCTAAAATGAATTGGAAAACAGGAAATCATCAAAGTATGATTTTACATGTTAAATCCCTATGACCGAGAGCTCCGGTCACCACCCTATATAACTTCTTTCAGGGAATTATTAAATAATAAGATTTAGTGGGGACGCTAATTATTATAGATGCTTTTTCTTCATTTTTGCCGATTTTAACTTCAACAAGTTCAAAGTTCACATTCTATAAAAAGATAAATGTGATAAGTGATAACTCATTAAAATATCCATTGTTGAAAGTTTAGATTAGATACGTAATGCGGTTCACCATCACTACTCGTGTGGTCTGGAACACCCATACCAAATGCAAAGTATTTCCCAAAGACCGTTCCTAATTCCTGAATTAAGGTTTTTACAAACAGTGAGACAGACAGAAGAACCAAGATTTTTTAACCATTTTTTTAAGATTTTAAACCAATTTTATGCCCTACAATTTCTATTTGAAGCCTTCTTGTTTAAATAATTAGAGAAGCAGGAAATTTTAAGTAAAAACGTCCTAATACAAATTTAAAGCTCACGTCATAAATAATTATTTCTCTACTTTATACTTCTTGTCGAATCAATCGTGCGAGACAACACACGCCATTTATGTAATAATTTGCAGAGGGTGGTGTCAGAAACTGGCTTGGTACGTAAATACGTGTGACATGTTACTAATTTCGTATGGGAACCTTTAAATTTCCTATCGATTTCTTACTGTAATCGCAGTAATTCGATACTCATTCAAACCGTCTCGTATAGGGAAAATTTAGTTGGCTTGGAAATTATATAATAGTTGATGAAGACCTCAAAAACTATTTTTAAATTTAGCATCGCGAAAAAACCTTGTAAAAAGTTAAAATAAACTAAACTTTGCTGCATCCAGTTTCAATTTATTTTAGAAAAAATATAAGCAGTTTCTACAATAAACATTTATTTAATAAATACCATCTATCCATAGAGTGTTGGAAAAAGTAAAAAAAAATTAAATTAAAGACCAACCTTAATAATTACAATATTTTTCACATCATAAAATTTTTCTCCAACGTAAATAACTTCTACTTTCATTATTGGAAATCAAAAAACAATATTCATAATGAATAGATAATCGGTTTAAATATGATTTTGAACTTAGAAAGCATGAGCTTTTATAGATATTTCAAATTTCCTTTTAATTGATTTTTATACAAATTAATATCTAAAGAGCTTTAATACTAGTAGATTATGGCCTTCTGAACAAAAGTCTTCAGGGACACAAAGCCTTAAAGTTAATATTTTAGATAGAAATTTGTAAATAGCATTAAAAGTAGAACCATTAACTTAATTTTACAACCCAAATGTTAAATATTGTTGGGAATACTTTTCCTTTGTGTACATTATTTAACGTCTCAACTTTTGTTCTAAATTATTGTAACACACAATGAAGACATTTATACCCTAAACATTTTATTCATCCCTAATTGAAATTTATAAAGTATGTTTAATTTCAGGAAAATGTGTTGCTAAAACAAAGAGGAAGTAGTTCAATAAAAGTGATAGATTTTGGTAGTTCTTGTTATTCAAATCAACGAGTTTACACCTACATCCAATCACGGTTTTATCGGTCACCCGAAGTTATATTAGGATTAACTTACGGTACTCCCATCGATATGTGGAGTTTAGGTAAGTTGTTCATCAACCAAGTTTTAGTTTACTCAAACAAGAAATTGCTTTAGGATGCATATTGGCTGAATTATACACCGGATACCCATTATTCCCAGGAGAAAACGAAGTTGAACAACTTGCCTGTTTGATGGAAGTTTTAGGACCACCTCCTGATGATCTTATTATTGCTGCCACTAGACGAAGACTATTTTTCGGTAACTTTTCATACTAATTCAATAATATTAAAAAGTTAACAATTTTTTTCCATAGACTCCAAAGGAAATCCAAGATGCATTACAAATACAAAAGGACGCAAAAGAAAACCTGGTACTAAAAATTTGGCCATAGCCCTTAGATGCAACGATACTCTCTTTTTAAATTTCATAGCTAAGTGTCTCGAGTAAGTATAAAAATTTACACTTCAAAACTGATAATTAATCCAACACTTTATTAGATGGAACCCTAAAAAACGAATGACTCCAGAAGATGCTCTTCGACACGAATGGATCCTTCAGTCAAGCTCAAACCAAAAATCGGGAAGTTTACGACATAGTCAATCTGAAGCTAGCGTCAGTCAAGAAAGTAATTCAAGTAGTGGAGCTTCAGGAGATGGATATAGTAATTATCGGTCATACCGTCACTCAATTATATCCAAATCAAGTGATAAAATTAAGGCCAAATTAGAATCTAGGCTAAATGATAATAGATCTATAGATACAAATCTCAACGACTCGGGAACATTTCTTCCTCCGATTCTTTAATTTCGGCAAGATATTAGGGTTATTTAAGGCTACGATCTCTCTAAAGTCTGAGACCAAATCACTTAATCGTTGTACAAAAATGTGACTATAGGTGCATTAGTTAGTTCAAGTGGTTTTTAAATTAGTTTTAAGTTTTAACACCATTCAAGTGGCGCGAATGTTTAACAAAAAAGCATCTATCTTTTCGTTTTTGGAATTTTTAGTCACTTCGCATTATTATAAACCATTTACGCCACTAACAAGTAGATTAATATTATTTAATTAAATAATTGCTCGCTAACGCTTATTTAAATTTTAATAATTTTGTGTTTTAAACAAAGGCTAATTTTTAATGATTTGAAAGCTTCTTAAATATTTAAGTGAAAAAAATATTTATCTTGTATAAAAATCATGTTTTTTCTGTAGATAAAATTATTAATACGTTACCAAAATGAAATTATATAACGAAATGTAATTTAGAGTTGCATGGCATTTAAAATTTTATTTTTTCAAAAAAATTGAATGTTTTCATGTAAATTGCATAATCGTAGATGTTTAAATAATTGGTGTTCTTGTTATTAACTGGGTATGTTTTGGCTAAAATCAATTTGAAGCAGAGGGTTCAGGATGGAGCCTTCCTTTATAACTCCATTTTGGACGAATTTTAAAACAATTAGTTGACCAATTATTTTCTGCTTCTTCGATGTTAAAAATTATAATTAATATTAGAAAAAAAAGCATTTTTTGATGTGTATTTCTAGGACTTTGCCAAAAAAAATCTGAGATGTAACATTTTTGAATATTTGTACATCCTTAAAGCAACCAAATAATGTAATTAAAGAGTTAATTGTTGGGTTCTTGTTCATCCCAACGTAGAAATAATTTCATTTTGATTTTTTGTACTAAAACTTATTGAAATAACAAGTTTATTAGCCTGTACATGTATCATGTAACTGTAATTTAAAATTTATTGTTGTAAAATTGTAAATTTAAGAATTGCTTCCTAACTAGCATTCTTAGAGTTATTCCTGACAAGTCCAAATTTTGGTTTGGTATTTTAGTAATTTATTTTTCTCCTTATTTGTAGTATGAAATCATAGTTCATATACAAAGAAGATACATAAATTCCTATTGTGATATATACCATTAGTTTTCGATTCTCGATTATTATTAGTGTGAGGTAATAATTATAAAATTTATCTAAAAGAAGTAACATTATTAATTGATAGTATTAGTAATTTGAAACCGGCTCGTGAATATAATAATTTTTGTATAGATGATTGATTATTGCACTTTGTACTGTTTGAAATTGACATTATTACACACTCAAGTTTATTATGAGTATGTATATTATATTGCTTCCATGTATATCACATTAATGATTGTATTTACTTTTATTAAATAAGACTGAAGAGTATTTAATAGTTTTTGTTCTTAATTAGTTTGTACTAATTTATAAACTATTTGACCGCTTTTAACAATAAAAGAATGATGATATTGTTACCAAAATTTCACTCTATTTTCGATTCAACGTAAAGAAATGGTAAAATGTGCGTTCTACATGTAAATGACATTGTTCTTGAGCATTCAAAACTAGGTATTTTATAAGTTCAATTGTGGTTTAATTACTGGCGTAAAGACATAACAAATTGGTGCCAGGGGTGTATCTACCCTACAAGTTGCCTTTACAAATTTCTAAAATAAAAAGAAGCTTGTTTCTTCGTATTCTCTCTCCCCTTCCAACAACCCCTACTAAAAAATGTAATATTCTAAAAAAAATTAAAATCCAAAGTATAGGTGTACTTATTTCTTAAGTTTAATTATGGTCTAACTACTGACATAAACGCAGATGAAATTGCTGACAGATGTTACATCTGAGATGTACAGTCACCTGCATATCTTTTGGCCATGGCAATGGCAATACGTTAGCACGAATTGTGCGTGCAACCATCATATCACCAACACAGTTTGTTGATTTTAAAATTACCCCTCAGTTTAAGTAGGGGGGTGTTATTGATGATTGAACCCACAAATCGTGCTAGGCGTATAACCGGGGTGTTACTTACAAACTTTCCTTTACAGAGTCCTCTGTAATAAAAAGAACATTATACCTTCGATTTCCGTACTTCCAACAACCTCCATGTTAAAGAATGCAAGATTCAATAAGCTTTTGAAATTTCAAATTGAGATATCATGTTAGTTATATCGTGTATCTACAGGGTGTCCCGAGAGGGATCTTCCAAACTTCAAGGGTGTATTCCTTAGGTCATTTTAAGCCAAAAAAAGTTATATAAACATAGGTCCGATTCGGAAACATTAACGAGTTATAGCTTGTTGAAAATATTATTTTCAAAGCCTACTCTTTACAATTTTGAACAGTTAGCTGTTTTCTTCGACCAGTCATAACTCGCTAACCTTTCCTAAGGAATGTCCTAAGGAGTAGTACACACCTGAAGTTTGGCAGATTTCTCCCGGGATACCCTGTATATTTAGAAGGATCAAAAAACATTTCTAGGGGTTAAGAAAAATAAAGAAAAATCGTTTCTACAAGCGAAATAAATGAAGGTCTATTATCTATCTATTTCTCTCATGTATCGAGTAGGTAAGAAAACATTTGAGAAAATTAATAGAAGTATAAATAAACTTATCACAACTCAAATAACTAACTACTAGCGCACTTGGTATAAATTCAATCAATACCTTCAAAAGCTGAAATGGATTTGACACCATTCAACTATAGAAATCCCATTCCTGTTTGTTCTATTGGCAAATTATTTGCTCTTAAACGGAAATAAAGCAATCACTTGTAATTGACTTTTCAATAGAATTATGTAATTATGTACAGTTATCATCAGAATGCACTCGTAGGTAAGACAATTTCCCATCATCTAGGGTTCTTTACGTTTACGATACCTAATTTTTTGTATTCATTAATAGCGCAAATGCACAACATCTACTAAGAGGTATCCAGGGCCGGACTGGCTAGTGGTTGGCTCCACTTGCTAAAAAATAAATTGGCCCCAAATGTAGTGGCGTAACGACACTACCACGGACCTGGGTTCGTAAGATTTCCCACAGGTCCATATAGTGCCGCAGTCTAAAATTTTTGGAATTTTCAAGGTCAACGAGCTTAGATCAAACTTTAGGAATTTTCAGGCATATTTTTTTAATGTAAAATTAAATAATTCATTAAGCAAAACAAAAAAGTTATGCATGTGTCCTCAGCTAAAGTAAAACACACTGTATGTTTATTATAAAATTTTATCTTCCTTTTGATTTTTCCATTTATGTATTTTCATTTGGTCCCCATTTCACCTGGCCCCACCGGCGATCGCCGGTCAGCCGGCAGGGCCAGTCCGGGCCTGGAGGTATCTACCAGCAGGGCTGGATTATCCATGAAGTGCGCGCTTTTAGGCCCCGTGTTGAGAAGATCAAATCTTCGTTTCAAATCATGGCCTTTCTAGGGTTAAATTCCCTACAAGAATGTTTTCACTATTCTTTATAGTTTTCGAGATATCTGCTCACAAAAATCGTTACTGTATGAAAAACAAATTTGCCTCACATGAAATAGTAAAAGAAATTTAATGCTCTACAACATCTTTTCTGAAGACTTTTACTTTAATACGAAGGGCTGAGGTGCTAAAGGCAAAAGTTTCACGAAAAACGTAAGGCTAAAATTTGTTTCATACATCAACAATTTTTGCGGGCGAATACTTCGAACACTAAAAGAATAGAGAAAAAATTAATACAAACAATCTCGTAGGTAATTTGATAAGCTTTTATTTTGCTCTGAGTAATTTTTCGCTAAGATTTAAGGTTTTCGAGATATAAGCGAAAACCTCCAAAACAGGACCATTTCACCCTCTTCCCGCCATTAGCCGTGTAGCTAGGACCGAAAACTTCTAATATTTTAATTTTTTACCTCTTAACTAATCCAAACACCGTCCTGAAAAAATTTTTTATCCTGTTCCATGCTCTCTAGGTATAACACCTTCGTTGACTAGAACTTTGTTTTGTAGACTGCAGTGTGTTTTTGGAGGGGGCCGAAAATAATTAGCGCCTCAGGACCCACTGTTCGGTGATCCGGCTCTGTCTACAAGTTATATCAAAATGAATGTATACCTAAACTAAAACGTCGAAAAGAAACTGAACTAGAACATTTTTTCTTTGAACGAAAATTTTTTAAATCCCCAGATACCAATACCAATTTTGGCAGATAAGAATTTTGAGTCACATATTTCTTAAAAAGCAGGCAATTAATTTTAACAACTTCTTAATGCTACTGAGTAGGGGAAAGTGGGGGAATATCGGCCCGTAGGGTAATTCCGGAAGTCAAATTTCTCCGGCCCTAATTAAAATTTTGAAACGTTTTAAGTCCCCGGTCAACCCTAACAGCAAACTTTAAGGGTTAGTACAAGTTCGTGTCGTTTAGGCAGTGCAAAAGCAAGTTATGTAATTTTTAGGAAATAGGACGTAGTACTACAAGAAAAGTGTGTGGTTAAGGCTGCATATTTCAATAAGGGTGTAAGTTGTAAAAATTTTTGTATGTATAAAAGTGAACTAAATTCTTATTCCTTTCACTTAGTTTACTCAAAACGTCAAAACCCACGTAAATTTAGCTATTTTTAAATAATTTGTTGTGTATTAAATTATTGTTTTATGGGGTAATTCCGGTCATCTTTATGTAGAGGTTTTAGATGGTTTTGGAGAAAAAAAAACACCAACATCATACAACAGAAACTAAACCTCAGAAGAAACGCTAAGGTAACCTACGATAACACTGTGATGGGGAAGAAGAAATGTCAGATGCCGAAGTTAACGAGGACATTTGCATTATTTGCGGAGAATTTGGGAAAGACCAAGAACTCTGGCTAAGATGTGTGATCTTTTCTGGATGAGCTCACATTAACCTTCCAGTACTAACATGCCATCCTATAACATCCATACTAACGCCGGTCTCACAGACCGCGCTTAGTTTTAATTTTTTTTAACGTATTTTTTACAACTTTTTTATTGCAAATAGAAATTATTTCAAATATTTAGTAATTTTTCTGGATACTAATTATAATTTTAGCAAAAAAAAATTCATTTTAATAACCAAAATTCACTTTTATAAAAATAAACAAAAATAAAAAGATGCATAAATTAAATAAGCGATTTCAAAGGAATTAAACAAAATTTTTTAATAACTAGTAATATTATAAACAAACCTAGGAACAACACTTCTAAAAAGGTAAAAATATTTTTTTCATCTTCAACAATAGCTGAAATATTTTGGATAGAACATTTGTGGCATTTTACATGTTAGAACATATAGAGCATGTTACTGCATGCACCAAAAAGAGCTACTTATTAATTGAAGTAAATGCAAAAATGTCTTCTGTTCTTTTTGTTATCCTATTTCTATTCAAGACAAGTGGAAAAAAATAATTTTTAACTAAAAAAAATTAAAAATTTTGAAAAAATATTGACAATTTTTAGTTACTGTTTTACTAACGTCGGTCTCTCAGACCGAATTCAATTATTATAATTGAACCATTATAATTGCAAACTTCAAAAAAATGTGTGAGAGCATTTAGTTTAAAGGTACTGATAACCTCCCAACCCTAGCAGTTCGTATTTCAAAGATATTAATAAAAGTAAAACTCGTCGGTCTGTGAGACCGACTGTTAGTACTGGAAGGTTAAATGTACCAATGGAGAAAAAAAAACATTTGTGTGCAATTTCTACCAATGTACAAAATTCTGGGTAATTGCCACGTCTGCCCGATACCGGCAATACCGGCAAATGGTATATTTTATTAAATTGTTTATATATTTTTTAAACTATTTTGTTAATTTCTAATAACCATATATTTTGTTGCCTAACGTCTTATCTTTCATTTAAACCTCCCAGTTCCCCTTTAAATCATAAGATTTCGGAGATATTCAAGACTTTCTTTAGGGGGCCCCCATTCCCCCACTCTCTCCTAACAGGGGTCTTTGCATCATTAACAATCACAATTACTTATAACTATTAAAACCTATTTTCCGAGGACTTACCTCTCTGTGCTATAATTAAGAAAATAGTTACATTAAACCTAATTAAACTTTAGTTGATTAATGGAAGAAGCCGATACATGATGAAAATCAATATATTAATACATTTTTCACATTTTACAAACGTTTTGGGAAAATCTATAGTTGTATTTATATATATTTAATATTACAAGTATTTACCTTGCGATGGAACTGAAGATACAATAGAATAGACCATTTCCATTACACGCACTAAGACACACACGACTTTCAAAATTAAAATTAATTAATTAACTTTTGCATAATTAAAAATTTTCAAGTACTTTTGACAAAATTAAAACGCTCTCTTCTGTTTGCTTGTTGCAACTTGCAACGCTAGATAAGTAGAAACAAAACAAAATTTTATATCTAATCAACGCACCTGACCACAGCACACTATGCTTTTAATTTTAAATAATTATGGATAATAGAGCTCACATTCAACAAAACTATGTGTAATTTAAATTTGAAAATTTTATTTTTGAAAATTGTTCAACAAACTTTTTTTTATTGTACATAAAAATTAATTAAACTATTTTTTGTATTTAGTATCAAATTTTGCCTAGGTATTAATTTCCTTTTTTCCTTTTTTTTATATATCCATTTCATTGTTTTTGAATTTGTTCCGTTTTGAATGCGAAATGTTTTATGGAGCGCACCACATAAATTTTGTAAAAATGCAAACTTAAACCTATTTTATGTTTTTAAACAGATCTTTTTAAAATTTAATACCAAGGATTTAATAAAACAGGAGGCTTGACTGAAAGAGATTCAAAAAAGTTTTTCCCGAGTAAGTTCTTTGGTTCTGTAGAATCTTTAGATGTTTCGACTAACTGATTGACAATATTATTGAGAATTAAGATAAGTGAAGGCCTATAGCATAATTTCCGTTTGACGACAGTAATAAATATCAATATCAAAGTTTTAATTTCCTATTCAACATTTTATTGTGCGGTACCTACAAGGAGAGAAGGAGCGTCTATTTTATACAACCATAAACTTCGATATTTTTATCAAAAACATGAGTAAGTAATCATTATTAAACAAAATTATTTATAAAATAATTATAAGATTTGAAAAAATGAAAAAGATCTCCAACTTTTAAATATTTTCCAATTTCCGATAATGATTTTCTTTAGTTAGATTTTTTTCAGTTGTATTCCACTATCACTATAGTTGGTAGCTCTGCATCTTCAAGGTTATTAACGTCAGGAAGATTTAAATAAATTTGTTACTAAACTGGAAAGCATTTTCGGCTTTTTATACAATCTTTGGGCTATGAGTGTTTTATACGTTTATTAAAATATTTATAATAATTAATAATTAAATATTACCAATTTTAAACCAAGTGATTATTCAAGATAAAAACTTTTCAGTAATGGAGGCCCTCATACCTGTGATAAACAAGCTTCAAGATGTTTTTAACACTGTGGGATCAGATGCTATTCAATTACCACAAATTATCGTATTGGGAACACAAGTAAATAGATTGCTTTAGTTTTTATCGCATTTTGTAAATTATAACCTTACTTTACTAGAGTTCCGGAAAAAGCTCAGTCATCGAAAGCTTGGTTGGACGATCATTCCTGCCTAGAGGAGTTGGAATTGTTACTCGAAGACCACTTATTTTACAGTTAGTTTATTGTCCAAAAGATGATAGAGAACATAGGACCGCTATCGACGGTATTAAATTACTATTTCTAAAATCGCAACATTTAAAACTTGATATTAAATTTAGGAACGCTGGATCTTGAAGAATGGGGTACATTTCTTCATACAAAAAATCAAGTTTATAGTAGTTTTTCTGAAATTCGTAATGAAATTGAAAAAGAAACAGATCGACTTGCTGGGTCAAACAAAGGAGTGTGTCACGAACCTATTAATTTAAAAATATACTCAACCAAAGTAGTTAATTTAACATTAGTAGATCTACCAGGGATTACTAAGGTAAAATTTTTAACGTAACTAGGCAACATCGTACATTTCAATTTACTGTAGGTAGCTGTTGGTGATCAACCTGAAGACATTGAACAACAAATTAAGGAATTGGTTCTTAAATACATTGGAAATCCTAATTCGATAATTTTATCTGTGGTTACCGCTAACACTGATATGGCAACATCAGAAAGTTTAAAGATTGCTAAAGATGTTGACCCTGATGGTCGTAGAACATTGGCTGTTGTTACTAAATTAGATCTCATGGACGCAGGTAAGCTTGTAAAATTATTAAATTATACACTTAAGTGTTACGTCTGTATTTAGGAACTGATGCGATTGATATACTATGTGGAAGAATAATACCAGTTAAATTAGGAATTATTGGTGTTGTAAATCGATCTCAACAAGACATAATAAATAACAAAAGTATTTCGGACGCTCTCAGAGATGAAGGCTCGTTTTTACAAAGTAAATATCCTACATTAGCAACTAGAAATGGAACTCCTTATCTTGCAAAAACACTTAATAGATTATTAATGCATCATATACGTGACTGCCTACCAGATTTAAAGGTAGCTTCACAGTTTTTTCAAAAATAGCGCTTTCTAAACTTTTTATTTTAGACTCGAGTTAATTTAATGATGTCTCAATTCCAATCCTTATTGTATTCGTATGGTGATGATGTATCTGATAAAAGCAAGACATTGTTGCAAATTATAACTAAATTCGCTTCGGCTTATTGCTCTACAATTGAAGGTACTGCAAGAAACATTGAAACTACGGAGTTATGCGGAGGTGCAAGAATTTGTTACATATTTCATGAAACTTTTGGTCGCACTTTAGATTCCATTCATCCTTTAGCTGGTCTTACTCGAATGGACATATTAACTGCCATTAGGTACAGTGGTGGATAATTAAAATTAATAAATATCTTGAATGAATTTTTTTTAGAAATGCCAATGGTCCTCGACCTGCTCTCTTTGTTCCTGAGGTATCATTTGAATTATTAGTTAAACGTCAAATACGTCGTTTAGAAGAACCTTCGTTACGTTGTGTAGAATTGATTCATGAAGAAATGCAACGAATTATACAGGTGCTGTAATTCACGATGTAACATGTTGAAATGTTAACAATTGTAATTTATTTTTAGCATTGTGGAAGCGAAGTACAACAAGAAATGCTGCGTTTTCCCAAACTTTATGAGTGCATTGTGGATGTTGTTACTAATTTATTACGTCGACGACTTCCTACTACAAATGTAATGGTTGAAAATTTGGTAGCCATCGAGTTGGCGTATATTAATACAAAACATCCAGATTTTTATAAAGAAATAGCAATGGTTCCTTCGATGATAAAGTCTGGCAGCCAAAATCGTGCTGAACGCCCTAAGTCAATGTACACTAAGTTTGCAGCAGAGGGGCTTGATTTGGTATGTGTATGGTATTATTTAAATACCAGAATTATCTTTTTTAAACAAAAGCTTCAATTATAGTATTTTAACCATTTAAATATTTGTAATATGATTCTTGTAATTGTGCCCTTGAAATTTTTATGTGTAACAGAGTAAAGGTCACATTTATTATGTACACCTACACCGCAGGTGTTTTATAAATGTTGACCTCCACAAAACACGTGTTATTAATCAAAATTTAATGCAGTATATGGAACATAAATTTGTAGATATGTATATTTTTTTATAAGCCTATAATAATCGTTCATACTTATTAAAATTATTTTTAATACAAAACTGTAAGAAATCAGTTAAAAGAAATAGGTTCATAATTAATATAATTTTTCATTATAATTTGTGTTTGCAGGCTCGTCCATCGAACTTTAATCAAGTGAGCCATCAAAATGATAGAGACGCAACAACTTGGTTATCAAATTTAATACCATCTATGCATGATGAAAGAGAAAACAAAGACGGCATAAATCAAAATCATATTAACAGCATCCCTGAAAATGTGCCTTCTGAGAATGATATAAGATCAGTTCTTAGTCCTGTAAAACCAGTAAATTTGTTACCTCAAGTTCCATTAAACAGTAATAATTTTAGAAAGCTATCTGAAAATGAAGAGCATGATTGTGAAATAATTGGTAAATTAATAATTAAAATTTAGGGATTAAATAATTTTTAAACTTTTTTACAGAACGTCTTATTAAGTCATATTATTACATCGTACGTAAGTCTATTCAAGACACAGTACCAAAAGCAGTTATGCATTTTCTGGTTAATTATGTAAAGGATAATTTACAGTCAGAACTTGTCACTCACCTTTATAAATCAGATAATGCAGATGAACTTCTTAATGAGTCTGAACACGTAGCACAGAGACGTAAGGAAGCTGGTGATATGTTGAAGGTAATTTAAAATGTTTTTAGAATTTAAAAAAAATTATTTTTTAATTTTGCAGGCTTTACAACGTGCAGCACAAATTATTAGCGAAATTAGGGAAACTCATATGTGGTAAATACTGTGGATGTTTGTAAACTAGTCGACTTGCACTGCACAGAATAATTCACAAAATATACCTGGTACTTATTAGATGTAATTATTGCATATTGTAAAATAGTTTTGTTTTGGCTACTAAGTAGTCTTACATTAATTATTGTTAAAAACTGTTACTAGTTATAAAATATTATTGCAACTCGAAACTTGTACAGCTTTTTGTAAAAAGTAAAAAGATAAACTGTGCGTGCATTGTAGCAGATTACCAATGTCTTGTAGTCTCTTCATTAGACATTTTCATTACCTTTATTAGATTAGTATACACTATTTAAGTATGCATGCCATTTTCCTTTATAAATTTATTATTTTTAAAGATACTGATTTACATTGTATTTGTCATTTTTATTCTACATGATCTTTTCAAAATAAATTTGTGAGCAAGTAAAGTTTTTTTGTAACTAATTAGCCAAAACAAGGGATGTGGCCATACGAAGAACTTTTTCCTGTTGTAGTTTTTTTGTGCATTTCTTTAAAAAGTTTATAATTTAAAATTTTCATTAACATCAAATTAACATAATTTCTTTTTTACACGACCGGGCGTATTTGTCGGTTTCTATGATACATAAATCGTAACAGAAATGACGATTTATACCCTCGGTGTATAATATTTAAAAATTTGCCCTAGGGAGTTTTTATTATGAGTCGAAAATAAAGACAGTATTAAGAAATTTTGTGTTTTTTAGGTAACTTTTCAAACTACTATTGCAAACAAAAACCTAGAAAAGCGTTGCATTTTATCAATTTAGTATAGTTTTTATTAACATAAAAATTAACTGGTAGGTACATTTTCAATATTAGTAAAGTTAGCGGAAAATTCATGAAATTAATAAGTTTTACTTGAAATTAAATTTATTGAATTCTTCACAATCACAGTGACCACTTGTATACATTGCAGCCCTTAGTTTTGCAATAGCTGGTTTGCTGTCAATGACATTCTCAATATTAACGTTCTGCAACAGTTTGTTGTTGAGCGCCATCCTCCGTGATGGTTGTTATGCGCTAGCTGGTCCCAGTTGTTCTTGCGTGAGCTAGAATAGTAAACGAAGACATCCACAGTTCTTGGTTGATTTATTCTTTATCTTATCGATTATTAGAAAAGGGCCTACGTCTTGAATGTCGTCTATGAATAAATTAGTCAGTTCTACGGTGCGCCAGGCGCCAGCGATGCTCAAGTTTGGTCAAACCTAAAAGGATGTAGAAATGTTTATATTAAGTACTATATATTCAATATAAATGATTTTTTACCTTCATCTGGAGATGTTCGTTGTCATCCGCTTCAGATCAATAGGTGTTCAAACGTTCCCTTGTTAGAATTTCTTGGGCAAATATTCATCTGATTTCTTTTTAAAAAAATAATTCGAGAAACAACGATACATTCTTTTTGCATTAATAATTGTATGCCCATAAATACGAAAATTTTAACGTTTTTGCCGTTAACTGAAGAAAATAATTTCGACCACAATTGTAAAATGTCTACCAAACCCAAATTTGTGTACATAAATTTTCACGGTTGTCAAGTCAACGAATTTTTTTAATTAATCAGGCTACTATTAATTTTATATGAATTTAAATATTAGTAAATGACATTTTAAGAAAAAACTTTTTTTCGTTTTAGTTTTGCTTGGGTCGTGTAAAAAATAGTATATATATCTCAGGAGAGAATGCCATTATTCCCTCGGTGCTATGTAGCCCTCGGGCTGCGCCCTCTGGCTACAAATTACACCTAAGGAATAATCCTGCATTTCACTCCCTTCATATATAATATACTATTTTTTTAAATTTGGCATAAATTAAAGTTCAAAATATGCATTTTTTTTATATCTTCAAAAAGCTAATTTTACGAGCTTTCAAAGTATTGAAAAATATACAGGGTGATTCGTTTAAATTAAGACGTTTGATCCCATTTTCGGTTAAACCGGAAGTCAAAATATAAAGTGTTTGGTATTGTGTAATAGTTAATTTTACAAGCTTTCAAAATATTTAAAAATATACAGGGTGTTCCTAAAAATTTTGATATTTTTGTAATTTCCGGTTTAACCGGAAGCGTTTTGTTAACCGAAAATAGTGTCAAATAATAGATATTCATGAGATTGATAAATATATCTATTTTCAGTTCTCATTTTTATTACAAAAGAAATTAGAGATTTTTGATGTTTTGACATTAAAAATATCATTACTCCAAAACGGCTCGAGCAATTTTGATAAAAATTTATATTTCGATAAAGAATTACGTTGTCTGTAACATATCCCAAAAAGAAAAAATATGGCAGAGGAAATTTTGATAAATTCTATTTCAAAATTTGGACCTACTTTGGCCCGTTAAAGGTAGGCAATTTTTAAAAAATTTTGAAAATCGACTGAGGTAGAACGAAAGCCCGATATTTTGGCTGTACAATGCCGTTTTGAAATTTTTATAATAATGATTACCGGCGAAGTTATAAGAGAAAAACCACAAAATGGGACAAGCGTTCTATTGGCCGCCATTTTGAATAAAAAAAATTTGAAATTTTTTTTTTCAATTGAAGCTCACGTGTACTATCTTATATCCAAATAAAAATGAATTTGACCTAAATTTGTAAATATGCGCCCAAAATAACCACCTTACTTTTGGACACCCTGTATAGATTTCTTATTAAAGCTTAGTTTGCCGATGAAATAATTTTAAAGTGGTTTAGTGGCTAATCATTATCATCACTAAATTTCATCAAAATCGGTTCAGTAGTTTTTGCTCCTCACAGTTACAGACATAAGTACATTTTGGTTCAAAAAATTGAAAAAAAATTTTGCATTTTTGAAATCAGTACTCAAAATGTCGAGAAATGCAATAAAAAAATTATTATTATTTTTTTGTCTAGATTATAACAACTTTTTCTTAGATTGGAAAAAGTTCAAACAAAGTACAATTAAACTATAAGTATACGTTCACTCATAGCTGTGAATTTGGTTTCGATATTACATTTACAGAATTATTCTGCCAATAAATTTTGAATAAAGAACGGCTAGCACTTGTAGAGTCTACGATTATATTTAATCGACTGTTCCCGTGACAACTGTACAAAAACAAAGTTTCATTTTTGATTGATCAATGTCAAAATTACTAAAACCCTGTTAAGATATTCAGATCTAAATTTCAATATTAAAACAATGGCAGGTAAATAAATTTAAATTATTTTAAACGTGATTCTTAAGAAAATTGTTGTAGGAATGGGAGAAGAAATTGATATTTCGAATGTATGTGAAGATTCGTCCGAGAAATATTTTAATACAATCATAGGATGTATAGAAGATACGTTAATGGATGAACAGTTTGTACAATTACACAATGATTTTATGGAGCAATATTGGCCTTTTTTTGAAGATAACGAAGAAAATAAATTAATTTATACAGAAATTTTCAAAATGTACAACGAAAGCGTTGAGAAATTTATTGAAAGAAAGCTTATTGAACATGTTGAAAATTTTAATATGCAACATTTAGAGCAGGAATTAATGTAAGTTTGGAATTAATTTTTTATAAGATAATTATAAAATTTTGTTAGGAAACGCCAAAATGAGCTTGAAGGGGAAATATTTGAAGTGTTATCCACATTTACTGATTTTCCGGCATTTAAAGAAAAATTTTTAGACTACAAAGCGGTGAGATTTCAAAATTTCATTAGAAAATAAATTAACACTTGTTCTTTCAGATGAAAGAAGGTAAAGTTGCAGATTTATCTAAAGAATTTGTAATTTCAAAATATACTGTTGTTGCTTCTGAATAATTTTCAATTAAATTCTAATTAAATATCAGGACTTTATTAAAAATGTAAATAACCATACAAAAACCTAATGCATTAAGATTTCCATTTGAACTAATCGACTGTTAGTATCTCCTGGCATTCGATATGGCAGCATAGCTGTAAACGTTGTTAAAGCTTTTGCTTGGTCTCTCAAATAAGTCAATTGCTGTAAAAAAATAGTTAAATTAATGTAAAGATCAATTAATAAAAAATTACCTTATCTTGAGAAACATCTTGAAATTTAGTAGGTATGAATTCGTTCGACTTAACCTTCTGATACTGTGCAAATAAAATGTTCATTGTTGCTAATACAACATCAGGCAATACTTTGCAAACATCATTACTATATCGTTTAAAGACACTTAATCGTTCTTCAACTTCGTTAAGATGTAAAGGAATTAGTTTAATATCATCCAATGTCTGTAAGTAAAGTTATGTAAAATTGAGTCTGTTAATTATACAGTTGTCTTACGCTAAGAGCTAATCCAAACTGCTTCGAGTGATATTGGTCAAAGAAATCCAATAATTTCTTTAAAATCATAAATGATGACAAACAATTAGCTGAACAGTTATATCCTAAAGCTGAATAACGATTTGAAATTTCATTAATTTTAAACGGTAGACGCTCACGAAGTGAACCCTCGGTGGTTTGCTGATGTACCACTTGAGACAGGAGTGTACATAATAACGTCAAAACTTCTTCATGATTCTACAAATAGAACTAGAAATAAGTGTGAATATATTAAAAAATGTATTTACGTTAGCAATGTCAAACAATTCGATTGCATCTTCAAAAACAGCTTTCTTAATCAAATTGTCACCAACTGCTTGTGCTACAGCTTCAATTCTAAGATCAGGTGATAAAAATTCATCTAGGAAACCTGGAGATCTTATTCCATTTGGCTGAATTTTTCCTAACAACATGTAATACTCTCGAGTTTCTGTTGCTAAATCGACAATGCACTTAATGAAAATACTGGTACCATCGTCACTTTTAATATTTCTTAACATATAATAATAATGAGCGGCTTCTCTTGGTGCTAACATTTCAAATTTCTGTACGTATATCATAATTAATCTTGTAATATTTAATAAACGAGATGGTTTAGGATCCATAGGGTCGATAGTAACTGAAACAAAAGTTACAATTTCTAGTATTTATAAACCTTCTAGAATACATACGCAGAGCTGAGTTGGCATGTAACGGTAAACACAGCATATGTAATTCGTGTAAAGAAATAGCCATATGAACGCTGTGAATTTGATATCTATAAACACGAGCTAAAAATTCAAATGCTGCTTCAAATTGTCCTGTTAAGACTAACATTTGGAAATACAAATGAGGTTGATTCATAGCATCGTAGTGACTTTCACCATATTCTTCAAGAATTGTAAGCTGAAATAATGAATATATAATTTTAATTGATAAATTACTTAGGAATTAGTACTTGTAAATTCCTGTAGAACTGCATAATTTCATCATTCTTTGTTTTAGTTTGTAAGAAACAGAGTTTAAGCCATAAGTAATCATCAGCTGTTTTGGCAACTTCTGAATGGTCATCTAAATTAGATTGACTGCAAAGAATATCGTATACGATACGTAAGAAAGGATCAGTTGCACTTCGCATTACTCTTTGATAATATACTTGTAATTTCAACTTTTTTTGTTGAATCTCCTCATTTGAAGCCTTCTTTAGTTTTAATTCCAACAAATCGATAATTTCTACATTATCTATCCTAAAAATCATAACAGATAATTATTAAGTAGTCACTTATATTGAGAATTTTTGATTAACTTAAGTAAAAAGTAAAATCACTTACACTGCAGTTTTTAAACAATGGATTGCAGCAGCCAAGTCGCCACTTCTTAAACAATAATATACTATTGGCCACACAGGTCTATCTTCTACTAAACCGTCTTGCAACCCAATATATTCTCCTTGTAAACGCACTGCAACAAAACTTCGAGCCAAAGAATATGTTCCAGGCATTCCTCCTCTTCGGGCTTCAGCAAAGTTCTCATTTATCACATTTGCCATAAATGTTTTGTATCTGTCCTCTAAATAACTTTTTGCTTGTTCAATTAAAATTTTAATCATTGGTACACTATTCCTCATTTCAACAACTGATTTATCTGAAGGAAAAGGTGGAAGTTGTGTCATGTATTTCAAAATTTGCCACATATCGTTAACTTTCTGAAATTTCTAGTATAAATAAAAATTACAAGCACAGCTAATCAACTTACAGTATCTTTAAATTCTTCGGCAGTTTTTGCAAGAGCATTAACAAGGTTAACACGTTGTGTACCTACGCTAAGTGATTTGTTGTAGTCCATAATTTTGGAAGCATACAAGGCTTCCTGAGGTCCAAGCTTATTCGATATAATAGGTGGTGGATTCAAAAACAGCGATTGTTTACAAACTATTGCTGAATGACGAGATGGGGCACTCATAGCGTTAATAATTTTAGTTTTTTCTTGCATCCACTCAGATTTTTGATGAGCCCAAGCACTATTCTTTGCCGATTCGGTACACTATTTTGAAAAGTAGAAATTAAAACATTTTACTACAGTTTTGTTCAAGTTTACCAGTTTTAATTCATCCTCAATTACTCCAACTATAACATTTTGTATTTCATTGTGAAGAAAAGATTGAATATCGGTATCAGCTGTAGGTGTTATCGGTTCAAATGTACGTTTTGTACTAATATTTTCGAGTTTCTGTACAATTCGTGGTAAATCGATACCTTGAGAACCAAGCAGTAGGTTTCTAAACAATAATAAATTAAATTAAGTAAATAGCGTGTTTAATTAAAGTAACTTACGCTTGAACATCTTGAGAACCAGTTCTTGTTACACGAGTAAATAGGTTGTTTGATTCTTCAAGAACTTGCCGTAAGGATCTATCAATTTTTGGCAATTCCGAAAAGCCTTCAATATTAGCAGTTAGTTTTTCGGCTTCGTGTAAAAGTTCAGAAAAGTCTGACGACATTTTTGTATTAAGTACCTAAAATAATAAAAAACTATTTAGAATAAATGTAATTATGCTATTTCAAACAAATATATTACAAATATGTACCTATTTAACACAGAAATTTATAAAATTACTCTATAAAACCGGCTAAACAACGAACTTTTTACTGGACTAAAAGTTAGGTTATGTTGATTTGCGCCTTGCTTTGCTTTGTGACGGTTGCTTTTACTAAATATTGGCGGGTTATTTAAATATCTATAAAAACGCGGAACATTATTTCGATTTGAAATAGAAATAATAACTCAAACTGGGTCGTGTTTTTGATATAGAATTAATTTTATAACAATTTACATTTACATTTAGCCATTTAGCTGATCTTTGCGTTTATTTATTAGGTGTATTTATTTATTTCTGTACCGATATAATTTCAGATTCGTTTTCACTCTCCTATAATTTTATTCATTAAAAATGAAATATCAATACTCAATCAATACCATTTAGTAAACCAACAAATTATGTTTTTATTAATCAATAGTGAGAGAGTCTAGAAATAATAGTTATTTATTATACAAGACGATAAAGGGATAATTTAACTACTGAGTGGAAGAGTGTTAATTCACGAGTGGCGTTAGCCACGAGTGAATTAACTTTCACGAGGTAGTTAAAGAACCTTTATCGTCGTGTATAATATGCTATTTTTTTCTATAGCAAATGTTAAAGAAAAACCAATTACAAATTAAATTGTCATTTACAAAATTTATTAAAAATATTTGAGTAGTGTGCGGTTGCTATGTGAGTAGCGGGGTTGCTATAACTTCATGGTTGCTATTGGGGTTGTTTGTAAACAACTTCGTTTTTTTCACTTTTTTTGTAAAAATGTACGAATTAAAAGATGCATTAGATGTTCAAAAAAAGGCTTCAGAGGCAATAAATGTAATATAAATCGCCACGTGATTTATGAGAAGGGATACTAGTGTTTTCAAAAATGGAAAAGCATGAAGAACATTAACAGTGTAAGTGAAACAGTACTTATGGCATACTTTTCTGAAAAGTCAAAGAATGTCAAGCCATCAACAACATTATGGTCTTATTTTATTCATTGCTAAAGAGTACACTACTGATAAATGAAAATTGTGACATTTCAAAGTAAGTAATAGTTTCAACGAATGCGCTGTCAAATAATGTCACTAAATATTTGCAGATACAGCTCGTTTCACTTGTTGATACCAAAACCAAGAAAGATCGGGTTTCTTGTGTTACTGACAAAGAATGTGGATTGAGTGTGTTGGAAATTACAAGAAAATACGTCGCCTTGCGTTCCAAAAACGTGGCTTTTCTTAAGTACCGTCAGAAAAAGTGCACCATCCAACCTGTTCTAAGAATATTTCAGATTTCTTGAAGCTACCAAACTCAGAAATGTACACTGCGGACTGCGCATTGTTTCTGTAGCTCTGCAGCTACAATGTTGGAAAACTCTGGTGCTGATTTGGTCACAGTTAAGGGAGTGGGAGGATGGAAATCATCATCTGTAGTAGGGACTTATATCGAAGAATCTGTGACTCCTAAGATTGCCGTATCGAAACATGTACTGAATGGGGTAGAAAACGAGACCACTACATCAGTGCAATTAGCACAGCAAAAAATTTCAATTGTTGATTCTGCGCCAAAAATAGACATTTCTGATAATGTTAATTGCACAATTGAAGTTTTTGTTAATACAGACCGAAAAAATGAGCTGAAATGAAGTAATATGTGCATAATTAAAATGTATTAAAAAAATAAATTACTTTATCTATCCTTGATGTTAAAGTATTACTTTATCTATCCTTGCTGTTAAAATTCTATTTTATCGACTAATTTTAGTTGATCAAAGCACACTTTAACGTTTGCTATAGAAAAAAAGTTATTTGTTTTATAAGGAGACAAAGTGACGTTTTGTGTGACAAGACTGTGTTTGGCTGAAGAGCGAGCGTAGCGAGCGAGTCTGGCAATACAGGCGAGTCACACAAAACTACTTTGACTCCGTATGAAACATTATATATTTTTTCTGCAAATGTAAAGCGTAAAACTAAAAATTTTGATTTTTGAAAGAGCACCATCTCTTGTCAATTACTTGTAGTTCAATTGTCAAATATTTTTTAAAATTAACTTAAATTTGTAAAAAAAAGCTAATTATTAAACACAACGCACTAATTATAAAGGAAAATTTAAAAAACATTAAATTTTTTACATTACAAATGCTTAAAAAACATTTTTTACGTTAAAAAATAAAAATTATGTGCGGTTAAGATTTTACTTTTCCTGCCTAGGCAGTAGAAAAGTACTTTTCTGACAATTTTTCCTGCCTCGGCGGGAAAGTTAAACTTCACCGTTACCTATTGAGTGACACAAAGGCCACTTTTTCTGACGTTTGAAGAAAAACGATATTTTTTTAACTTTTTCCAATCCAAGAAAAAGTTGTTATAATCGAGAAAAATTATAATAATAATAAAAATTTTTTTCTTCAAACGTCAAAAAAAGTTGAGATTTTGTTACTGAACAAGTAAGGTTTAGTTCTACTTTTACATCATAGGAGGTAAAAGTTCACTTTTACCTCCTAGGATGTAAAAGTAAATTCTAACCCTAAATATTTACAACAAATTTATCTTTATGCTATAATTATAAAAAAATGAAATGAAATTTTTTAATTTTTTTTTAATTCTTTTTAAAAACATGTACCTAATTTACATTAACATAAAAATAAATTTAATACAAAATTACAAGATTTGACGGACGGAAAGAGTTCCTCGTTGGCCACATCTGTTGTTTTTTGTTTTGCGTAAGAGGTGAAAATCTTTGAAACACCTCACCAGAAAAACGATGATTGTCTTTGGAAAATAATTTTTGTTATGAATTATGTTATGATTGGAAATAGTGGTTATACAAAGGAATTGAAATAACAGAGGAAATGAAAACCCCCCAATAAATAAAAACTTCAGTGCTATATGTGCTATCTTTTATCTATTCGTTAACTTTTACAAAGTACAAATCCCATTTTAAAATGTTAATTTAATCTTTTCGTGTCTGGAGGTAATTTAAGAAAAATCTATAGCTTTATCAATAAAATGAATGACTTGCGTGGGTGGAAATGTGGAAAGCTCTACGGACGGCAACGGACGGGGTTAAGAATTTCAAATCACAATAATTATTGTACTGTTACATTTTTAGTGTACCTAAACAAGTTAGCAACCTACATTCTGCCTATAAACAAACACAGGGTTAATTGTACCCTAAACGTAATTTTTTAATAACGCGAGTGATTCTCACGCACGCTATCTAAAGTTTCAAATTCCTTTGAAATTAACTGTACAAATATTCTAACGATTCTAATTTATTAAAAAGACCAATTTTTGTAATTCGAAAAATTGTTATACAACTTAAAGGTGACTACAATACCTATTATTGATTTTTGTTGTTATTAATGTAGGTAGAAGCACAGGTTGAACTATTTTAGATAGATATTAGATAAGTTCGCGATATGGTGCGCACATATCGGGGTGCGAAATGGAAGCGCAAAAGGTTTCAAAAAAGAATAGAAGATTATATGAATGTAACATTATTCAAAAAATCCAACTCCAAATTTTCATCCGGATTAGGTAAATTTTTTTCTTAACCTACTTATTATTTTTTATTCAATATTTTGCACAAAAAGAAGTACCCATCTACTACCAGTTCATCTACTGAATTATTTAATTAAATTTTTTTAATATTTAATAATTTATTATACCTTTTGATGAAGAATAAATCAGAAGTTGAAACAAAAATAGAATAAATCAATTAACTCCACCTAAATGTAAATTTATGTCAACTATCGTACTATAAGTATTCCTCTTTTTATTAAAAAAATTAACTTCTTTTTCTTACAATAAAAATAAAGTACCTACTATTAACACCCTTAAATATGATGCCAAATGAATTATAATTAAAAAGACATTTTGCTAAGGAAATTAAACTTCTTCAAATGCGCGCCCCTGTTAGTGTGCGAATTGCGTAGGAAATTGCAAATATTCGATTTTCAAAAATAATTCTTTTATTGTCGCCACTCAGACGGACATTTTCAATCGAAAGTTTGGTAGAATTACGAATGTATTTAAAACTTCCCGAGTTTCGGTATCTATGGAAACTATAAAACGTTAGGAAGGATCCCTGTGATCCTGCCAATCCTGCGGTAGTCGTCGCGAAAATACCGCATGGTGTGGGCGCAAATACGTAACCTTCTTCCGCATTAAATAATAATTTGTATAAGGGACGATTTGTAATTATTAATTATTTTGTGTTGCTCAACATTTTATTTAAAAAAGTCGAAATGATGAGGTTCGGGAAAGAAGTTCAGTTAGAAAAATGTAGACTTCTTGATAATTGCAACGATATAATTCAAAATCGACAAGATGATGATGGTGAGTAAAAATGCACTTGTAGCAAAACAAAGTGAAATATAACAAAGAATAAGATAGAAACTTAAAATGAAATAAATGTTGAGCTTTAGCTTGAGGTAAACCTCGTTCGGTATAGATTTTTTTTTAAATTGCGTGCACCTCTAAGCCCAGATCTGATTATTAATTCGCTTCATATGTCAAGGGTTAATTAAATAAATTCAAAAGTGGGTGTGGGTTAAAATTAAATATTCACCCTATAAGCTCCTAAACTTTAAAATTCTATTTTTTATTTAAATCCTATGTTATTGTTTCTTGATTAAAAAGAGAAACAACTTGTAATAAATAATAATTCATAATTATTATTTCAATATTTTTTCGACCACTTGTAGAGCGCTTATCAAATTGATTGTATAGCACTCATGTTCTGCAGTTTCTCAGAGCTCGATGAACTCAAAGTTAATCAATTATTCGGTTCAAAAATCTTTTTTTATACATTTATTGGAATTTATTGCCCTCTTTTTGTTACATTTCGTTACTGTACTTCTACTATTCATTATAACTTCCGATGTGTAGGTACTTATCTGAATATGAAATGAAGGGATTTAATGTGAGGAAACCTCAAGGTGTACTTGAAAAATTCTAATCTACGCTACCCGACAAATGCAAGAACCCAAATGAGCGTCAAATCCCTTTAAATCTTAATACGATTACACCGAACAGGGCTGGACTGGGAAAAAAATTAGTACCGGGAAATGTGATATCAGGTTTATATTTTTGATTTTTTCAATTTATCAAAATTTTTGCAATATATTTTTTCCTCTGTCACACCACAGGCCACCGGGAAATTCCCAGTAGCTCGCCGGGCCAGTCAAGCCCTGAAACCGAATTGAAACGTTATTTCAAAAAGAGAATTATTAAGAATTAAACATTTTGTTAAATAAATTATAAAGCTTTTCCTAACTATTAGTAATCATAAACATTAATAAATTAATCAAAATTATGAAATACTTACTTGACTTGGATTATAATTAGGATTTGAATGTGAATCGTTGTTTGCATTAATCTTTGGATGTTTAGATTGATTTTGATCAGAACTTGAACTATGTAATAATAAACTTCTCTTGCGATTTAATCGCTTTTCATCAATAATTTCTTTATCGAGTTGTGGATTTGCCATTAATGATTCAACATTGTTATTTGTAGAAGAAGTTATATTACCAGTTGTACGCGATACAGGTGGTGTAAGGTCAGAGTTGATGGTATGATGAGCGTTTGGCGAATCATCCATATCGTCTGGAACTAATTTGGTTGGATTTTGTATGCTTTTACTTTTTTCTTGGGAATTAATTAACGTGTTTTCATTAGTTGTACTCGTAAACATTACTTATAGTGGAGTAGAAATAAATTTGAAAAGAAAACTGCTCCCATTTGCAATTTTATGACTGAATATTGTTAACAACCCCTGAAGTTTGGAAGTTCTGACGAAAAAATATTCTATTTGATTTTATCATAAAGTATAGAAAATTGAGATTTAAAAAAATATCATTCGTATTCATTAAGTCACAAAATAGAAGCACCGTTTCTTTTAAATGCATTAGTGCATCGGATGTTGAAATCAATTTTACATACTCTTATTTGGCAGATGGAAGCAATTTACCCAAACTCGATTTTTTCCGGTATTTCTATTGCACTATTAGGCGACCATTTTAATTTTTTAAAATGGAACAGTTTTAAATTTTTAAACTTGAAAGAGAATTACTTTCAATGTTAGTTCTGTTCTCAACGCATTTTAAAGCTGATTGTGTACCTACTCGATGGCATCGGTTCATTTTCTTTTTCAACAGTTTGTAACCCGGTACTCTTGGTCGTTGATTCACCATTTGAAGTACATAAGACACTAGGTTTTTGTAATTTTGTTACAGGTAATACGGAAATCGTCATGTCTCCATCTCCATGATGGGTTGTTGAGATTAGTGATTCTTTTGTATCTAATTGCGTGACCGTACTTATCGGTGAAGCTTCTTTAATTTTACTATCTGTTTGTGTTATAGGTAGACAGTCCAATTCGTACATCAGGATGTATGCCGTTGTAGAAAATACCTCTTGGAGAGTAATAGGTGTAACCTTTAGAATTAAATGAAAAATAAGATAAATATACTTATCAAGCTAGTTTGACACCTTGCTAATTGTACTACTGAATTTAGAGCTAAATCGGCGTAGACTTTAAAGCTTAGATTCCAGATTGCAAATGCTTTTGCCCCGATTCAGTACTAAATTCAGTATTAAAATTAGCAAGCTGTCATACAAAGGTCTAAGGGATGTTTTACACGAACTAAATGTCGTACTAAATTTAGTGTACTGAATCGGCGCAAGGAGCAAAAGTACGGGAATCTAGCTTTAACGTCATGTTTAGAAATTTAGTACTTTAAATTTAGTGCAACATTTAGTTCATGTAAAACGTCCCTAAGATGTGTTAACGAATTTAAATATAATGCTCACCGCGCTATCATCAAATTGGTAATAATTTCCGGAAGGTGCTTGTCCTATTGCTGTATAATGACCACAACCTACGTACCGCCCCATATGGGTAACAAGTGCAACTAATTTGTAAACAAGAAAATTGACGGGATGCCTTCTAACATATTTTGTCATATCTAATCTCTGACAAAATTGAATAAATTTTGTAATTTTATAATTACCGATTGAAAAACGTTTGAACTGAACGCAAAGTACCATCGGTGGTCTTTCTAAGGAAAATTGTTTCCTAGCAGAAACCTTCGATACCAAAAATTAGAATAAACCAAGTTTTAAGGTAAAGGGTAAGTGGGAATACAAGGTAAGTAAGTTTTTGAATTTTCGGGCTTTTGCCACAGACATTGCGTCGCTTGGTTTAATTACTCAGACATGTTGTGTTTGGTCATCTGGAACTTTCGACGTTGATACGTAGGATATGAAACATGTTTAGATATTTCAAGTTTAAACCATCAACTATGTATAAAAATCAGTTCCCACTCACCCCATCTTACTATTACTTACTTACTTTTCTTTGACACGTTTCACATTGATAAGAATCATCCTCCAATTCTTCTTTCGCAAAATAATTTTCTAGCGCTTCGTCGAGAGTGTCCACCTCCCTAATATCTAATAACAAGTCTTGAAAGTGTTGAAATGTAGTACTAACATTACCACAATCTAAACAATTGACAGTCGATCGCAAATAGCCACCTAATATTTGGTGTAAAGGTGTAGTTTCTTTAACTCGACTATCGAATTCTGAATTATTTTTGAAACGATGAAGATATGCTTTTCTCATAGCTTCGACTAGGTACCTTAAAAATTCGTGAGCATCCTCTTGTCTTCCGGGTATTAAATTTTTAGACAGCTCGCCTAATTTATTATAAATTAAATATGGACGGATTGAATTTATGTTAGGCTGTTGCGAATCTTGTAATGTTCTACGCATAGCACATATAATACATATTGTTACATCAGCTATAATTACAATTTCGAATTTCAAAAAAATTTCCTTAAGTAAATCGTAAAGAAAAAAATCAATGTACCTGAACCTCCACATTCTTTCTTGTGTCGCTTTTCCGACATTAACCAATTAACAAGTGCAGGAACGTGAAACAACGCTTGCAACATAGAATTAAGGTAACATGTGTTGCCCATGTTAACCATTCCAGCTCCTATAGACCAATCGGTATTATTCCAACCGAGTTGCACAAATTTTGTTGGGTATAACTCGTACCTTGCTGGAATTAGCTCTTCTTCTCTCCCCATATTTTCGGCCTGGTTTAATCTTTTACTACAAAATTAGGGATGTAATGCAACATTGAATGGTACTCGAAGATTTTAACTCTATTTGAGATAAATGCTTCTTTTTTATATCAGGCTATTTGTAAATCTATAGAATTGCTAGAAGAGTTGGTTTTTAAGAAAGCAGTGCGAAGTGCAGCGGTAACGGGATCTAACGTAGAAGCTAGAATTCCTATAATAACCGCACGTGCATAGGTAAATATACAAACTTGAGTAAATACTCAATAAACACGTACCGTATTGCATAAATTCAATTTCAACCATCTCGTTACTAATCCGTCAAATATTGTCATATTGTGGTCATATTCGTTTTAATTATACGCGAAAATTACAGACAAGCAAAAAATTCCGAAATGCCAAATTTTGACTTTTAAAAAATCATAGCCAAAGATAATATAATATACAGGGTGTATTAAAAATAGCGCCAAATATTTACATCACGCTATTCATCATCAAAAAGTAAACAAAGAATTCCAGTTCTAATTTGGTCTTAATCCAATATTTTTAAAAATATAAGCAATTAAAAGTTTTTAAATTTGGCAACAAACTGCAAGTGGAACAGCAGCAGCTTGACGAAAATCGTCAAAAATGACAACTGTCAGACTTCATTTACCTATCTAATTTTATTTTTTACAATCCACTGTTGCAACATTTTGCAAAATAATCCGTGGCAAAGACTTCACATTTTTTAAGTTTAAATTACAAGTAAACTAATTACCGAAACTGTAAAATTTATATTCGGTTATTTATTTTAATTGTTGAATTATGTATCACCGATTCCATTGAAATAGATTTCTACGCCATAGTCAAAATAAAATTCAAACTACGACCATTAATAACACCCTCACCAATGGATTTTAAGAAAACTGCTGCCAGAGTTTTTTGCTTGATTTTCGACGTAGAATTGCGCTATGTAAATATTTGGCGCTATTTTAAATACACCCTGTATAATGAATAGGGGTCCGGTCCGGTCCTGCAAGTTTCTAACGAATTAAACACGTGGCATTCGATAGAGAATGGCGCGATATGTCTAACCAAATAAAAGATACCCTTGGAATTTTGATAATTCTTCTTTGGTCTAACTTGTTAGACTCTAACACAATCCAACAATGAAAAAAATAGCCTGAACAAATTCTGAAAAAATATCAAGTTATTCTCTTGTCCTTTTCTTCATTTGCCCATTTTTATCGTAAAATTTAAGAGTTTGGAGACTGATCTTTCTGAAATGGTTTCAAATGGAGAGTCAAAAGTTTAGCCAACCCCTATAAGTTGTAGCACACTATATTGATCAAAAATAAGATAAGCAATTCTGTATTTCATATTTCATTACGTTCTTGGGTTCTTGTTAGTATGTTTATAGAAAACGTGATATAATAAATTGAAACGATGAAGGAATTGGTAAATAAATAATTAATTAATGAGTTCTTTCTAAATACACACGTATCTGTACGTTGCACTTTAGCGTATTTGTATATAAAACACATCGTTACAATTTTATGCCATACAATTACAATTAGTAGGTAGTGATAATAAAATTGAAAGTTGTCGTTCCTTATAGTAGGTTTTCATAGCTTACTATCTGAAACGTATTCATTATTTTTTACACTCCTTGAATAATACAGTTGGTCGTATTGAGCTATAATTATGGTAGTCGATGGTAGTTTATGTAAATATACTTACTCGAATACTTACCTCAATGGTTGGCCGTGCTTCGGAGATGACCTGTTGACAAATCCAAGAGCAACAACTAAAACCAAAAAGCTAGTTAATCAGCTTAAATAAGTAGCCCAAGTTACCAACAGGTCTAAACTCACAATGATAGCAAAAATTTAACACGCTGTATATACAGTGTGTCGCAGTTAAGATGAAGACACCCTCACATTTTCGATATTTGAAGGAGTACAGGTTTGAATTTTTGCACAGTCATACAGATTGATGAATTACATGTTTTGAGATACTCAACTTAAATGTGAACTTTAAACTCAGCCTACTACGACCTCAGAAACAGGGCTAATTTTCGATATATTGCTTCGCAAATGTTTCACCGACTTATGTAACGGGATTACGGCCCTGCCGTCCTAGAGGAGCCCCTGACTGTTGTCACCTTCTCCCAAATTTAGTTTTGTTTTTAAATCAATTTTGGTTGCCGTTTTACGCAAAGGGCTAAACGGACTAAAGCTCAAGGCGCCAAATTCTAAGGGGCTCCAGAAATTAACAACGTTAAAATGCGTTGACCTTGAAATGACAAAAATTTTGCTCTGCGGCGCTTTGAGATGTAAACCCCTGAGACTTCCCCCAGACACGTACTTTGAGAGGTACCCATTAACTTACTTATCTTTACTTATTACCATTATCTACTTTTTAGAGACAAACTCAATGGTGAAATAAAAAATCTGATACCTTCTTTTGTTTTCGAGTTATAGCTAAAAATTTCTATCTTCGTCATTTTAATTTTGATCAAGAGCTCCCTTATTTAACAAGATTTTTTTAAACTGTAAAGACATTCTTAAAACACTTTTTAACATAGATTCCAGTGGCGTAATCAATTTTTTTTTTGATTGGAAGTTTTCGAGTTATTACTCAAACTTCAGTTTTTTTATACGAATCATAGGCGGCTATGACTTTATTTAATAGAGTATTTTTTGCGCTTTTCAAAAATGTAATATTCATTAAAATTATTTTTAATAATAAAAACACAACCGCAGTCTTATTATTTTTCTCCTAACTCTTGTATTAAAGGAGATACCCCTTACGGACAAGCAATATAGGTCACCCTGTACAAAGCTAGCTCTAATAATGTTATTCTGTTGAATTTTTGTAGATTATTAAATTGTCTACGTTGGCTTCTATAACACAAATAAATAGCAATTAGAGTAATTAGAGTAATTGCCAGATCTCAGCGACCTTAATGGCCAGAAGAAAAAGTGAGAAAGCTGTAGAAAAAGACGCCCAAACATTATTTTCATAATGGTTTTCAGGTATATGTAACTTTGGTTATGACGTTATGAAGTAGTATACAATTTTGCTTTCTGCGCTGGTCGCTGAGATCTGGCAATTACTCTACATATCGACACCTTGTTGATAGGGTGATAGGTTGTATCCCGCAATTATTCAAATTTTCGTATCTTTAGATTCTGACGGCGATTTCCCACGTGTCGTATAATTGTGATTTTTATATCTAGTCATCAGTTATAAAATAATCGATTTTTTAAGCCCCCTGTCGTAGTCCTGTAAAATATTACTTTTGTGGACCTCTTAGCTATAGTATTATAATTATCCTTGCTATAAGTTTGAATATAACTCTTCATTGTGTTTATTTGCGTTTCAATCAAAGCAAATCTTTCGTTGGTTTACTTTTATTGCTTTCGATATTTTTGAATCTGATATTTTTATGTTTATAAAAAACATAAAATATACAAAATGTTATATTTTACATAATGCTAAATATATCTTCTGTAAATTTCGTAACTTTCTGGAATTTAAAAATTTCATATTGATGACGTATAGTACGTATAGTGTATGTAGTTGTAGATGGGCTATTGTAGGGATCTGGAAATATTAAGAATTATTGATTTTACTGATAAATCCTTTGACTGCTATTTATTAATTACCAATTATGATTCACTTTGGAATTTGGTTAATTTACTTGCAGTTTGTTATTATTTTGTTTCTACCTACCTCTAATATCTCTACTAAGATACAAGACCACCTTTTGTTAATAAGAACTGTAAAACACAAATTTTCTGTAAATGTATATGAGTCGAAATTGTTGAAGATCACTAAGGTAATAGGTTCATACTTTTACGGAGGAGGCTAAAATGAAACATTTTATACCCATTTTCATCAAGAGATGTGAAATTTTGGAAAAAATCCATTTAAATTACCTAATGCACTTAACACATAATGACGCTAGATCACATTTCAGCTTAGTTGCTCGTGGATCCATAACATTCCACAACTTAACTATTTTCATTGTTTGATACCGGTTTTTGAACACTTAGGGAATAGATATCTATTCATCAGTACATAATTAGCTTTAGAGAAACCGAAGATAAGAATCGTTATGCATAATAATTATTATAATTTTATTTTATTTGTTTTGTAAAAATTTCTGAATTTATTATTATTATTCAAACTTTTACAATGGAAATTACTTGAAGAGGGATTCCTTAAATTTTTTGTACTTGTACATATTTAGAACAGAATCATCCTGTAGATATGCTGAGAGAAACATATTATGTCACAAAAGAAAAGAAAAGTGTTTAATATCGATATGAAGATTGATATAGCGTTATTTGTGTTGAATAAAAAACTTAAATTTTTGGTTAACAACTTAATTCCTTAGCACGACTATCGGTTATAACGTCCGAATTTTGCGGTCCCTTCAAAGTCATTATAACCGGTTTTGACTGTATTTATGATATTAGAAATTTTATGACAAAACCGATAAGAAAATAATATAAATTTGTACCTCGATTTTAAATTTTAACTTCAAATAAGTTGTCAAATGACTCTTGGATGATACTTTAAAAGTAATCAACTTGAAAGTTTCATCACAAGAGATCTTATAGAAACTTTACAAAAATCTCATTTTCAGCTATAAAATAAATTTAAAAAATTGACTGAAGAATTTTTGATCATAATTGTATTTTCCAGGCATGATGATGATTGTTAATACAATCGAAACGTCGCCAAAAAAAACCTTAAAACAAAATGTTTTAAATTTTTGTGTTTCTCCATCGTTCTATAACTAACCAAGTTATTTTTTTTTATACCAATGATACTGGTGAAAAGAAGAATTTTTCCCAATTAATTTTGACAAAATTTGATAAAATGTACAATCTGTTACTTATTATTGTGACTCATCTACTTTTCGTCCTATAATCGACAAAAAACATTAAATTTGTTTAACTGTGACCCAAATAGGGTTACTTATTATATTCAACTCAACTTATTGATTAACTAGCTTCTGCTAAGATATACTATACTTTGAAGAAGCAACTTCTAAGAACTAACATCAATGTCTAAGTTTCAAATAAATGTTTGCCGAAAAATACAACCTATTTGATTTATAGTGACTTGAAAGCTATTTTTATTATATTAAAGTAAATAAAATAGACTCGGATAAAACACTTTTAGTAAAAAAATTGGAAAAGTGATGTAAAGAGATCAGAGTAGATTATATTATGGCCAAAACCTTTATAAACTCTAATTTATAATTTTAATTCTTCAAAAGACAAATTTTGAAAGTCGATCTTAGTTAATTTATTACATTGTAAGATAGTTTAATATCGTCGTTTAAAGTGCAAGACCTCGTATCTGCAATTTACTTAATTTTACAGGGGAGACAAAATACTATTAGACTTGTCTATCCTTTGTGCAAACGTGCAAAGAACGAGGAAATGTAGACGCGAATAACTCGCTTTGCACTCATTTGACAGTTACAAGCTTTTGTACGCATATGTAGAAAGAAGTTTCCTTTTATTTTTACCAATAATCCTATTTTGCTTAAAAATTGCATATACTCGTACAAGGTTTTGCAGTTTGAATGACGATATGTTGCTGCTTCTTTAGGAAGCTTCGTAAAAAACACAGTGAGATTGAACATCTGTCGGGTATCAAGACCATGAACGTCACTGATGACAGTTCTACGATATATAACTCTGTGGATCTTATTCACATAAACAAGATATTTAGTGATAGAGCTCTAAGAACATTATACTTGAAAAATTGGTTCCTGACATCTGCCCCTTATGACCTGCATCGATTTGCTTTCCATTCTGAAAAGGAGTTCTGAGCTGAGTATCCTCAACATACGATATGATAGACTAAGGTAGAACTGACAAAAGCAGTGAACAGTTGTCTCTCAGTTCGGTTTGCAAGATAGACCTTCACAAGCATGCCCATTTCGTATAATACAGTCAAATATATTCGTAAGGTCATAAAAGATTCCATTAGCAGCATTATCAACATCCCCTCTTTCAAACGCTTCAATAATACACTCGCCAACACCATGGCGAGCATCTTCCAAATCGATAAAAATAAAGTTGAAAAATCCTAAGTAGGGTGGAGGAGGGCTCTCGTTTCCACAGACCCCCCAGGTATGTGCCAAATTTGCAAAGTTGTTTGCAGAGCACTTTTGATAAAAATATCAGCACCGTCTAAAACAATAAAAAAAAGTTGCAAAATTAAAAGCTGAGGAAATGGACCCCATAAAACCAGGTTATTTATTGCCATTGTAGTTGATCTATTTGTTCTAAATTTAAATTGTATATTATTTAATTATTTCCTGATTACAATTAATCAGACCCTTTGTGATGAATCAACACAATATTATTACCAATGTCGACATACCTACAATTTATTTATCGTTAAGTAATACTTTGACATTGTCTGAAGTATAAAGTAAACAAACAATTGATATTCTCATAGCTTCTTCATAACATCAATATTTATTAAAATGGAGCAATTTATTTATTAATTTTTTTTTCAATTTAAGAGGCATTCGAACACCTACAAGAGAATATTTCTCAACTAAATGATACTTCTGGAATCGATAATAATGACCTAATTTTTCTAAAAGGAATAATGGATAGTCCTGTGATGAAAAGTTTAGTGATGGTAAGTTAGCTATGATGTAAAACGTTTAATTGTGCTTTTGTAAAATTGTGCACTTCCAAAAAAAGAAAGTTTCTGCGTTGTTAATGGGCACATTTTGTATTAAATAGATTTACTCATACTTATATTCATAGAACAAGTAGCATTTTATTATTTGAAATTTGAAGCACGTTTTGTTGAAGTTACTAAGCTTAGAAAATTCGTAAATTCACTTTATTAGTAATAGTAAAGAGAAAATTATACATTCTTTTGTTTTTCTAAAAAAAAATCTTTCAAGTATGTGCTGAATAATAAATTAAATCATCTTATAAATTGCTAAAATCTTTTAAAAAAGAAAAGTTTACTCATCATTTCCTAAATATTTAGATTTCGTTTTCAACAACTTTAGGAGCTTTGATTTCCTGTAACAGCTTTTATCTGTATTATGTGTTGCTTTTAAAAATGTTTTACGCCCATCCAGCTTCTTTAGGCTTAGCATATCTTATCATGGCTTTATCTCAACTTATTTGAGCAGGTTTTATCCATTTGTACAGAAATATTACTTTCAATGGACTTTTAAGAAGATATAAAACAACTTTATAAGCAAAAATATTAAATAGCAGTAGGCGGGTACCTTTAGCTCATTTTATTATCTATTTAATTAAAAAAAGATTATTTAAATCGAACTACTACTTAGTGAAGTACAGGGTAATGAACTTTAGTTAAATCCGCCATATTTAATTCCAAATTGTAGACAACGCAAGCGGTGGAGCTGGAGGACTCAGCAGTTTCTAAGTGTATATGACCTAAGAATTGATCCCTAAAAAATTCAGCGTTCCCCTAATTATTTGCTCTAATTTTTTTATTTGACTTGGTACCTACAAAGCCAATTTGGATATATCGGCTCCTAACTTTATTGCCTGTAGGTACATTTACAAAAAATACAAGGTTAAAAAAAATTACGAACTAAATTATGTATCAAACTTAAAAAATATTTTTTAAATCGAATTGCTACTGGCAGAGATACAGCGTAATCAAATTTAATCAAACCAGAAATCTTTTTTTCAACATTGCAGACAACGCAAGCGGTGGAGCGAGGGGAACTCGACGGTTTCCAGCTATATATGACCTAAGAATTAATCTCTTAATTAATTAATCGATTTTTAACATCTTATAACTTTTTGCTTTGGTCTATAGTGGTTCTTCTGTATTTTCAATTTGATTTGTTTACATATTGTACGTTAATTAACTAACTTAAAGAGAACATGCCGTACCTTAGTACAAATACAAACTGTAAGAGATGCTATGAACACGGCGGAAATACATCATCTTCTTTTAATTAAAGAGGGTTGAAAATATAAGCTAATTAAAAGGAAATTACAAAAATTCAAACATTTTGTAGTAGATGACAAAGATTTTGTAACAACTTTTAATGAGTAACACGTATATTTATGTTTAAAAATGTAAGGAAAAGGGAAAAACGTTGTATTTCGGCGTAATTGCTGGTCATGGCTAACTTAGAGATAATTAGATCTGATCCCATGTGACTTATTGTATTTAATATAATTAGTCAATAGTAGGTCATTTTTGTTATTAAAGCGTTTGAAAAGAATGTCATCCTTAAAATAGTAGATGTTCTACCTTGTTTAAGTTTTTCGATTGGACTAAACATCAGGGCCATTAAAATGCATTAGGCATTGTGTGTTTTTTAATTACAAAATAATTGATTATGCAATAGTTTTATGTAAAGTACAAAATTATTATAGACTTTTGTTTTCAAAGTCTGAAAAATATTTCACAAAAGTGTAATTTTGGGAAAAAGTCACTTTGATCATATAGGTAAGGAAATGCGCCGTAAGCATTTCCATACGCCTCTGTCTTTCGGAAGTATCCTCACCACATAATGAATTGCTCTGTTTTTCAATGACCTATATTTGTGGTTATTACTATAATTAAATTATACGGATTCATCCAATAGACCATTAGCATAGCATAGATAAAACTATTCTGTTATTACCTATAAAATTAACAACCCTATTAAGCCTTATTTACTTGGTTATTGTTATATTAACACAAAATCAATAATTTCCTTCTAAAAGTACAAGCAATTTCTTTTCTACACCATAAACCCAACTCAAACCACGTAAATTGAACAAATTCAATTAGTGTGCACTTGGGTTAGAGAGTCAAGTCATTCATTCTCAGCTTGAGTCATGATTTCCGCCAAGATTCATTCTTGGTTTTAATTTGTAAAAAAATTTGTAATTTAATCTGTAGTGATATCATTATGGTCGCAAGTTATAATTTATAAGATAACTCTCTAAAGTATGTCAATTATTTGCGTTTGTGAGTTTGTCGTGTAAACAACGAAGAACCAAAAATTTTTGGTCAAAGATTTTTGTCAAAACAAAGAAATTAGCAGCAAGACTTGAAAATAATTTCGGCATTTCTCACGGTTAAATTAAAACTAATTTGTTTTTAAGTGTCACGGACAAGCAATTTTCGGTCAACAATGTAACTTTTGTGTTTTTGCAATAGGTATGTAATTAGATAATTTTATTTTTTGAAAGAATGTATTTACGAGTTGGTTTTCACGGTGGTGTTTCCAAGTGCGGTGTTTTATTGATTCGTGTTTCTATGTAACACAAAACAAAAACCAAAGGTTATTTCTCCCACAGCCCACAGAAAAACTCGGATACGCACTAATATTTTATTAACCCTTAAAATAGTCAGTTTGTGACAAATAATCGAACGTCAATTTCTCAACTTCTTAAACTTTGTTAAAAAGAAGACGTTAAGGAGCGCATTTTTTTAACGCGAATTTAATAATTAAAAAAGTCAACAATTAGAACAGTTATTTGTGCTTAGATCTAATAGTTTAATTTGTTTTGTTACTTAAAAAGTCAGACACTTAACCTTCCAGGTTATATTCGCGGGGGCCCGTGTGATGATCGAGGTGCCCCCACTTGAATCTTCATTTTAGAACCGTGCCCACCTACTTGATCATCAACGTTGAGCTTTGCATTGTTACTCATAAGTGGTTTTTATTAAATACCTACCTGTACGTTAATTAAAAAGAAAATTTGTGTTTTACAATTTTGGTGATTTAAAAAAAATTGTATAGTGCCTTTTGAGATTAAGGTGGATCGAGTTATGTGAATTAATTTTATTTTGATGATGTCAGCAATGACGCCGTTTGATTCCCTACCTGTCGCATTTACCTGAATGCACTTTAATTAAAAGCAACATCGTTTTTTTAGCGGGTAAATATTTATATTAATATATTTTCCATTTTTTTAATGTAACCCTTTTGTTTGTTTTAAATTTATTATTTGTTGTTTTTAAAACTATTTTGGTTTGGTTTACCTTTAAATACTGTGCCACACCTGTGAAAGTTGTTAAATTATTGTGGTTTGATGGCAACAGTGTATTTAATATAAAAACATTTAATTTTTGGAATATTATGAGGATGTATTTTAAAAAACGCTAATATTGTTCCATATCGGTCCTTTGTGTATTATTATTTTTTTAATTGGAGTTACCAAAAATGTCCTCTTGGTACCGAAATTATGTAAAATAGTAATTAAAATTTTACATTAACGGTAATAATGCCTAATAAGTATATCAATGAATTAATTATTTCTTTCATATATTTTGTGTTTATTAAATGATGGGTGGATGAGTCTCGAATGCCCAAAATGCCTTTAAACATTATTATTCCTACATCTAATTCATTTTCTAATATCCTCCATTGTTGTATATAATTAAAAGTTTATATTATTCTCAAAAATTTTAAATAATATACCAATAAACTGTTCTTGACATACTTGGAATTGGAAGCTATACAATTGCATTTTATTTCCGGGTTTCTTTATATTTTATTTATTATACACCTCATTCCACGGTAGAATTCCCAGACAGTTACAGGTAAACAGACAGGTAACCAAAAATAGGGTCAGGTGTTAAAAGTTCTTTTGTTTGTAAAATCTATCAGCAGGGGTTTGTTTACTATTCTTTTTAATCTCTAACTAAAAGTACTTGTTTTTACCAAATTAGCTACTTGGTCATTATGTAATATCTAATCTGTGAGAGCCTTTCAATTTTGACAATTTTGTTTGCTTTTTTACAATTCAAATTTAAAATTTGTCCACTGGTAGTTACTTACTAGTTAACCCTTAATAACGATATATTATCCCTCCAGATACACATCCGTTATTTAGGTCCTTCACGTTTATGTTATCGTTTTGATTTGATGTAGAAATGTCCAGGGCTGGACTGGGAAAAAATTAGTACCGGCAGTGAGTTTGGGGGCCTTCCCGCAAAATCTAGAGTGAGGCCCCTACCCATTCCCGTTAATAATAATTTTGATTAACCATAATTCGATTTTGTAACAAAATTTCATACTAAACGATGTTTCTGGGACTCTTTCTATCCTAGGGTCCTCCGGCAACGCGAACCATTTATTTACTCCACTGAATTTAGGGTTCATTTGTGACTATGTCTAAAACTTTTACAACCGACCGACTTTTAGTTGCTTATTGTCGGAATATCGTATAACTTTACAAGGAAAGAAGAGTATTCACCTATTTCTTTTTTAAATTCTCAAATACATAATTACAAAAACAGACATTTTTAAATAACCTCTTTAAGCTAGCCTTGCACCACAGCTTCTAGAAGCTAGCTTCTTTTTCTAAGCCAATAGAAACCTTGGATTTCTAGCGTCAGACGCATAAACATGAGCCAAGTTTATCTTCTATCCGTTTGAAAAAAAGAAGCTGGATTCTAGAAACTGTGATGAAAGGCTAGCTTTATGGTACAAACTACGGAATTTTTCGGGGGCCCTCCCGCAACGAGGGCTCTGCGGGCCCGTTATTTACGCCACTGATTACCGGGAAATGTGATAGTCCAGGTTTAGATGATATATTTTTGATTTTTTCAATTCATCTGAATTTTTGCAGTACTTATATTTTTTTCATTGTCACATCAAGGGTTCAAGGGCCACCGGGAAATTCCCTGTAGCCCGCCGGGCCAGTCCCGTCCTGGAAATGTCATGGAAATGACTTTCTGCGATTTTTGATAAACAATTATTGAAGCTAAAATTATTTTCTATTGCACCAATAAAATATGAAGAAAAGAGTACAATTTACTAATGGGAACGATGTTTTATTGGCACTCACTTTCACTCGCCATAAAATAAAATAACTTTTATTAAAAGTAGTGTGTAGCTGAAGTACTAAAATCTCTAAACATTTGAATATTTAGACCTCTAGAGGTCTAGGTTTGCATGTGGCTATACTTCAAAAATTCCAATTGCTTTTTCGTTTTCATGATCAATGGATCAACTGCACCACTGATTATGTGATCATAATCTGAGTTGTCATCCATTTTGACTACCTTTTTGCTATTTGTCGAATTATGTCCAAATTCCGAAGACTTTTCTTTATTTAGGCGGCCATTTCGTCAACTGTTCTATGCGATTATTCGTTCCAGTCTCATCTTCTTCATTATGACCTAATAATCAGGGTAATATGAGTCCACGATGGGTATTAGCAAGATGGACAAGCGATTAGTCCTACCCAACAATCACTATTATACAGTTACGTAGATGTATAGTGCCGGATCAACAAACGTTGGGGCCTGAGGAGCTAATTATTTTTGGGTCCCTCTCAAAATATATTGCACATTTTTTCCCTAGAACCCACGTTTCCTCAGGGCCCTTCTCAACACTGGGCCCTGAAGCACGCGCTTCATGGATAAGCTAGCCCTGTGTAGATGGTCGTTAGCAACCAAGATCGACGACATTAGACATTACCGATGTACTCTCCGAGTTTCAGAAATAAATTTATATCCCGTATTTGTTATTCAGATTTCAGATTAGCATGAAACATTATGAATTCTTGGATTATTAGTCATATTTGTCGCACCACACCAAAACTATTACTACTATGTATTTCATAATAGGAGATAAAGAAAAGGGAATGTGGTTAATGATTACAGAACTATGACTTTGCTCCATTGCTCCTGTGGGAGTGTACGAAATCTATATCTGATGCATCTGATAGCATGAGACCAAAGGTGATATAACTTTTAGCGACTGATTATAATTAAAGCAAAAATGCAAGATTCAAACCAATAATTTTTTTTATCATAAACTCACGTGCAGTATTTAGTGTTTTGTTACAAACATGATTCATACACTAATGTTGATGTAATATTACTTTGCTGATAGGTGTTCTTTACATAAAAGGCTATTAACACTCTTATAGTTATCACATTTCAAAATATTGAATTTTCTTATCACTTAAAGAACACGTTTTTCTAAACCTATCACTTTAGTAAGGAATTTCTGTAATTGAAAGGGTCATCGATTTTGTTTTTTTCTTGCAATGTAACTCGAGCAGGGTAGAAATAGAAATGATATGTGTACAAACAATACATTGATTAATTAAGTCGAAACGTAACAATCAATTGACTATATTGTGTCATTGACATTCTTTTCATATTCAACAGGTTCAGGATCGATTAGAAGAAGAAATTGAAAGTCCCAAACCAGTATCTTTAGAAAACGTCATACTCGTAAAAGAAATAATAAGTTTTTGTAACAAATCGAAATTGCGAATAGCTCGAGATTTAGCAAGATTATTATCTGGTAGACATTTACAAGCGTTAATAGATACGCACGATCAAATTGCCGAAGGCAAAGAAAAGTATAAAAAACCTCCAGTTGAAGAACCGTTCCCAGAACTCAACGGCATGCCTAGCGAAGCGATCCGTATGGTTGGAATCCGAAGGAAGTCCAATGAGCCCCTTGGACTAACCGTACGTGACCACTAACAAATTAAAAATTTCGACTAACATTATTTAATTGTAGGTGCAAGTTGATGAAGATAATCAAAATCTAGTAATTGCCAGAATACTTGGTGGAGGAACTATCGATAAACAAGGCCTTTTACAAGTTGGTGATGTTATTTTAGAAGTAAATGGAATACCAGTTTACACTCCTGAGGATCTTCAAAGCGAAATTTCGAGAACTAAAGAATCCATAACATTAAAAATTGGACCTAGAGAAAGTACAGATAGCACCATAACTCATGCAGCCCAGGTAACCAATGGAACTAAAATTGAAACATTACAAAAAAAGTTAACGGTAAGATTTTATTTTTATTTGCAATTTCTATTATTTAATTTGATTTGCTTACGCAATTAGTTACTAAATAGGGCAATAAGTTCGCAATATTTTTTATTTTCTGCTATCTTAGCAAAATTACACATTTTTATTCATTACCTACACCAAGCGATATTTGTTGACGAATTCAAGGTATTAATATACTGAATGAACAATACAACCCTTGAAGAAAAATACAATTTAATAATAAATCAACTTTTTACAGTGTTACATGCGTGCGTTATTTTTCTACGATCCACAAGAAGACTCTCTTTTACCATGTAAAGAAATTGGACTTAAATTCGAACAAGGAGATATTTTACAAATAGTAGATCAAAAAGACCCAAATTGGTGGCAAGCTAAAAAAGTTGGAAGCAATGGCCCAGCGGGTCTAATACCTTCACCAGAATTAGAAGAACGAAGAAAAGCTTTTGTCGTACCTGAAGCAGATTTTGTACATAAAATAAGCATATGTGGTGCAAGAATATCTAAGAAGAAGAAGAAGTATCTTTATCAATCGAAAAGTAATAGTGAGTTTGATAAAGCTGATCTTGTGTTATACGAGGAAGTTACTAGAATGCCACCGTTTAAAAGGAAGACGTTGGTTTTGATTGGAACTCAAGGAGTTGGACGTAGAACTTTAAAGAACAGATTGATTAATAGTGATCCAGAAAAGTTCTCTGCTGTGTGCCCATGTAAGTTTTGATTCCATGTATCTCTCACCAGATTAGGCACATCAAGCTTAAATTTTAATAATTTATTGTTGTTTAGGGACTTCAAGACCACCTCGTGTATTAGAAGAAAATGGCCAAACTTATTGGTTTGCAGAAAGGGCGGAAATGGAAGAAGAAATTAAAAACCATAAATTTTTAGAATATGGTGAATACAATGGGCACTTATATGGAACACATTTAGATACTGTTAGAGAAATTATTAAGCAGGTACGAATTATAATTGGTAATTTTTGGTAACATTTTATTTCAAATACATTTTTAGGGCAAAATGTGTATATTGGACTGCAGCCCACAAGCATTAAAAATTCTTCATAATAGTACAGAATTTCTTCCATTTGTAATTTTTATAGCAGCACCAGGAATGGAACAGTTAAAAGATCTTTATGATGTATCTCGAAGTACTGGAAATTTAAAAGCATCAAATCGAAATTTAACTGTAAGTTTTTATTTAATTTTTAGATTGTTTAGATGTTGTTGCATTTTGAAAATTTGAATGAAATGCAGAAGCAGTTTATTTGTTGAAGAGCTCTGAAATGTTAGAACTTGTTGATTCAAATTTATTTTTGTACGAAATTTATTATTTATTTTTTACCATATTCGTTAGGCATTTAATGTTGCATTTTGTTTGCATGTTAGTTTGAACGCCAAAGCTCCATTCGTTACAGTTCTAGAAGAGCACGTACTTTGGAATCTCTAGCATCGTTGTATGAGGTAAATATAAGTGTAATTGTACACTTAATTAGCTTCATCCTTTAATTAAACTAAAACAAATATCTAACTTTTATCTTATTTAGGAGGAAGATCTTAAAAGAGCTTTAGAAGATAGTGCAAGTATGCAACGAACACACGACAAGTACATTGATGTAGTTATTCCAAATAATGATTTCGATACAACTTTCCGGCAAATAATAGAATCATTAGATGCACTAACTTCTGAGCACCAATGGGTACCTGTTAACTGGATTTATTAATTCACATCCAAAGTTTTAAGAAAATTTAAGCAATTGTTAGATCTTAATATTGTTCAGAATCGTGTAACACACAATGAGGTAGCTCATATAAGTAAAAGATGATAACACAATTTATCATTCACCAGCAGCTAGTATTCAGCAGTTACACAATACAACAATACTTAGTTCTGATAATTGAAAATCAATTAAGCTTCTATTTTTAACTCTAAGCTGCCTTTTTAAGATATTACTGCCTTAAGCTTGATCGAGGTTTATTAATCGGAAAGCAACGAAAGAGGATATATATCTTTATTTTATATTTTGAAAGATGTATTTCTTGTAATTGTATGCAATGTTACAAATTGTTTTTGGTCTATGCTGTAGTAACGCTTAGAAGTAGAATTGAAAGGCAGGTTCATTGTTAGGCCTACATTACTCATTATGTTGAAGCAATAAGAAAATGGGAGAACTCATGGCAATTCACTAACATTTCACAATAATTTAAAACATCACACTGCGATAACTCCATTTACTTACGAAAAGATTTATAATTCAAGTTGCTCGATACGTTTTATTTAAAAAATGTTTCAAATTAGTAAAAAATTCCTCACAATTTTATAAATAAATAATCACATCTACTAACTTAATTTTATATATTTTTATTACTTAAGAAAAGTTTTATAAATTAGATTTAAGTACACATTTTGTACATCCTCATTATATTACAAATCCAATAATTATATATTAAGTTAATTATGTGAAAGAATCATATTTTTAAAGATTTACATTAAGTTTTCTATGTTAATTATTGTTATTTACTCTGTTGCTAAAACCGTCCAATGTGTTCAGGGAATATTTTAAAAAAACTTAAATTTTAGTTTTATTTCAAACGTTGCTTCAATATTGTATGCTTATGTTATGATTTTATATTGAAAATAAATTGAAAGAGTAATAAAAATGCTTTTATTTCAAAAATAAAGAGTTTAGCGCAAGTATTGATTTAAAAGAGGCGCATTATGAGCTTTTAAAAGTTGCCAATAGATGGCAGCACTTGTAAACACGTGCAACAGCTAATGTTTACAGTTTACTTTGTGAGTATTCAATTTAAAATTAAAATACATAATTTTATTAATTAACATTACTGATTAGGCCTTTTTAATGTAAAATATTGATTCGATAAGTTTAAATTTCATAATTTTATTTAGTTTCAGTGATTTTACAATTTGTTGGCGTCCTAACCTTAAAATCCATAACAACTGACATTTAAAAATCAAGTCAATTTGGATCTTTATAATTAGTTTTGTATCTGAATTACATCAATTACAATATTTTTCCTTAATAACATTATTAGCGTACCTTGTTTATAATTGAATTTTTTAAATTTCCTTTTATGTTCAACATACACAGTGAATTAAAATTAATGAACAGTTCAGTGGAGTACACTTATCAATTAATTTAAGTTTTATTTATAAGTTATTAATTTAAAAGCTACAAAAGTAGGTAAAAAAGATGGAAATTTGTAATAATTTGCTCACTGCCAACATTTGATAGGTGATTTATTTACATGTTAGTTCAAAACTTAATTTAAAATTGAGTACCTAATTTTTTTTAAATTTCAGATTCAACAAACCAATTTCAAATATTTGGTCCAGAAATAAGTGAAGAAGTAAATTTTACATGTTGTGTTACAAGTTTTTGAACATTATTACTAAAAGCACGTACAGTATTTTGAAAATATCAAAACTGTTTCAAGATAAACGCGCACATCTAAAGAAAAAATTTAACTTTTTAATTATGAGTAAATACGTGGATGTAGCTTTACAGTGCGGGAATGCTTTGACAGTCGATGAAGAAAATATAGTAGTGACAAAAAGAAGCCATTCTCCCCTGCCGTTTGCTGAATTAGAATCGACAATCAAAGAAGAAGTCAACGATGATGAACAGGTAGGATTTTAATTGTGCTTAATTTTAATTCTAAGATTTTAAGGATTTTAATTTGTTCGATTCAGCATTAGGTTTGAGTTTAATCCTTCCTTGTACTTTCAAATCTCTTTGGGAAATTAATTTTTTAAGCATATAAAGAAAGGCAGCTTTTATTAAGAAGTTTCAAATTCAAGAGATTACGTTAATTATACTTGAAATGATTTTTTTTATTAATATACACCTTTTCAGCACTATTTTAGGTAATTTTACTGTAAGTCATAGTTATTATATTGGTCATAATTTCGTGACCACCTCATATTTTTTGTCAAATGTTGTTCTAATTCCTGATTTTGTCCAATTTAAATTGAAGAAACTCCATCAATTTCTTAAATTTATTTAATACGGTACAAATTTGTACCTAACCACTTTTAAGTTAAAGTTTTTGAGTGCTAATGCTGGTTTTAAGTCTGCAAGTAGGTATTGCACTCTGGAAGTGTTTATTTTTAAAAAGAATTTCCTCTTTCCTCAACTGTAAGTTGATAAATATAAAGTAGTTAGATATAAGTTTTTTAAAAGTATCAACTGCTCGTTATTTAAGAAGCGTTCAGATCGTTTGTCAAGCGTCGTAGGGTTTGAAATTTTAGTATTCAGTGAATATACTGTTCATTAAAAAAGGTTACTTTTAGTTTGTGTAAGAGTGTCGATTCTCATTTCCGCCAAGTTTAAAATAATGTTAATTTAAATTTTTACATTGCTCAATAGTGCTTTTTAAGTAAATGTAGTGGATGGATGGTGTTGAATTTAAATTAACTATCATCAACATACTTTGTATTTTATTTTTTTTGCAATAAATAGTAATGATTCGCTCGAGGATTCGCTATTGGTAGATGGAAGACCGTAGAATCCAGAAATTTTAATTACTAGGTACCATTAGCTAATGAAAAATTAGATTTGGTGTTATTTGAAAGTATCGATCCAGCCACGTTAGAGGTGGTTTTAAAAATTATTTTGCAAGTATTTTGCAAAATGTTCTTTTTCTTCACCAACAATTTCTTTTTTTTTTATAAAAATATGTCGATTTGCCTATATTAAAAATCAATAAATTATTATTTAGTACAAGAATAATTAAATTACAACATAAGTTAATTCAAAATAATTAAATTTCAACTATAAATTAATTCAAAATAATTAAAATACAATTTGAACGCCTGTCAAATTTTAAATTTGACGCGTCGTCTAAAATTTAAATAGTAGGCTGTGATTTGTTTTATCGTAGTAAAATAGTTCCATAAACCACCAAGTGGCGCTGTACGGCATTTGTTGACAACAATTAATTTCAAAATTTCTTTATTTTTTATAATTTTGGGCCAATTTGCAGTGATAAACTTTTTTTAAATTAAAATTAAATTAATGTCAGGTATTTCTAAATAGTTTCTGTAAGAGTTTCCTAAATTTTGTGTCAAAACTTTGCGTTAGTTTAAGTCGGTCACGACGGTCGCGCTTAAAAGTTTATTAATTTTTCATTTTTGGTGCTTAATTTTGTGCTTAGAACTATCGTGTGCTTGTATTGACATAAAAGTGGTTACCATTGTGTAGGTACTCTCTCACTTTCTGTTAAGTTTCTGGTAAGTTTGTTTTATTTTTTCTTCGATTTTAGTTTCCGAAGCACGAGATAGGTAGTCTCAGTCTCAGCTGTGGATAACTTATGATTTAATTCATTTTGTACTAAATTAGTATGTTCAGTAACATCCATGTGTATTTAAGGTATATTTTAGTTTACTATTTGTAAAAAATATGTTACATTCTGTGTTTCGTGTACAGTATCACGTTATCGTAAACGTTAAAATACTACAACTACTTGTTCCGGTAAAATGTTTGCATATTTAACCATCAATTTTGCGTTTGGTGTTTTGGCACTGTTTCTAAGTTGGAAGCCATTTGCGCTTTTTTGCTCTTTTTTACTTCTATATTAATTTTAAACAAGAGTTTGACGAGTTAGATATTCTCTTTGTAGCTTATATTTAAATTAAAATAACTTGCTTTGTTTCTATTTTGTAATTAGCTATTCACTTTGTTGCTATGTGAACCATCATGTACCCATCAAAAATGATCTCGAAAGATTTGAAGTTATTACAGGTGTTTTCTAAGTGGTAATGATTAAGGATTTGAAGACTAGATGGCGTGCATGTGTATAAAATCAAATTAATTAAATAAATTGTTCTTGTTTTCGTGCTCTGTTATAAATTAATTGATTACAAGTTAATAACGCGAGCTGAGGGTTGAGGATGTTGGTAGAAGTTTAGGTATTTATTTAAAAAAAGACATAGGGGCAATTCATGCTGACTCGAAGAATAAGAACAAGAATAAGCAAAAAAGTTCAGCTATACAGAAACCAATGGTACGCTCATTGAATAAAGAAATACCTTCCCCCTACTCTACCAGGAAAGAGCCATTTAGCTTTTAGCATATGGATCGCAATGGTTTTCTAAATATAGCGATTTCCGGTCAATTTCTGCAATCGAAATGGTTGCTTATACTCCCGCTTATAAGGAAAGATCATGACAGCTAATGATAATGTAAGCTGGACGAAATTAATGAGTCATCCATAGTTTAAAAAAATATCGTTTCCGTCGCAATTTCTCTTATAGGCAACGGTTGCTAAACTTCCTTCCGGATCTTTATATTCTAAGGGTACGGTTCACGGAAAAATTTTTGTACTCTTACCTCGAATATTATCCTACTTGACTGTTGCATTTTTAAGTACAAATTTTCTACATTGATAGAAAAACGTTAAAAGATTCCATAGATTTTTTAATCAACAGGAGAACCCATTTTAGCAGGTTGTGCTCATTCTTGGATTTTAACATTAATTTGAGTCTTCCGATTTGAATAAGATACATTATCTATCGCATGTTATCCGCTCGAATTTGCTTTAAATCTCAAATGAACGCACCAAATGCGTTTCTCTTGCGACTCTTTCATATTTTTCAACTAAAATTGATTTGGACTGATTATTTTTCCCATTATTTAGAAACAGTTTCTCTCAAAACTGTGACTCTTTAGTATTTTCTATTTTTATGCTCATTTTTTAAACGACTTTGTATTGATTATTTTAGTTATAATAATTTTTATAAATATCTGCTTGAAACAACATATTTTGCTTCAATATTTGTGCAATCGCAGTTCGGTGTTTAATTTGACGCCATCATAACTGTGGGGTTAAGCTTTTCATGGCTCGAGATATTTTAATTTTGTTCCATATGCTGGTACGCTGTTCCGAATAAAACCAAATAGTAAAGTAAAGTAGTGCATTATTCTGTGAACTTATATTCATAGAGCATTCTTTGACTTTATGAAAATAAAAAGAACGTGTTGCCGCTTTATTAACTTTCAAATTTAAATGTTGTATGATTCAATTCAAATTTATATAATCCTCTCAAGTTCTAAAAACTTGACGATAGAAAGAAATTATCTGCATTGCATGCTGAATGGTGAAACGCAAGCTTAATTAACTTCGAAAGACTGCAGTCGTATTTACTCTATTCACTAAAACATTGCGTTCTGCATACAAAACCACTATCTCTTGACATGAAAATAACATGATTTAATTCAATTAGTTACGTTAGTGTAATTAATCGACTTGACTAACGTGAAAAATAAACCAAAACAGTTAACCCTTTTTTATAGTCAATTTTCCAACTCGCAATTTACAAAACTCAACTAGCACTGTTTTGTAGTTACAATTTCGTTTAAGTAATGAAGTAAATTTTTAAATAAAATTTATAGTCTTGAGAGTTGTAAAAGACGAACTTTTTAAAAGAAACTAAACTTGTAATGTTTTATTTGTTTTAATCTTATTTATGTCTCTAGAATTCAAGTGTTAATTTAGCAAAAAGTACTAATGAAATAAATATAAGGATAGAAAGTTAGAGACAGACAATCCTTAAAATGCTTTTTGGCTTTCACTAGATCTTTTCTAATTCTTGCTACCATTTGCTTTTGTGCTCTTGAATACTCCACAAATCCCTAAGGAAAACGAACCAAATCACCTAATTGTAGATCGTAAAAGTTAAATGAGCTGTCGTTAATTACTTACTGCCTGTTACTTCATATTACAGAAAACGTCGGCAAAATCGTTCCGATTATAGATCATTTCTTGAAAGGAAATTATATTAAAAGTAATCTCCTATAAGATTCCAATTTATTCTTATTATGACAGCTTTTCTTTCTTAGTTCATTATTTTATTATCAAATACGTAATTTGGTAAAAGTTTGTTTTAATTCGTATTGTACAATAATAATTCAGTGCAATTTTTCAGTGTTTATAGAAGTGTTTATAGAATTGCTCTAAGTCTAAGAGATGGCGCTACGTGTATTTTTATTTAAATTTTATATGTTTTCCAGTTTTCTTGTTTATTATTATTGCTTATGCCCAACAGACGAAGCCGAGTGCGCTTTTTATAACGATGTTGAAAATATAAACAATTTTGTATGTTGAGATTTTTCTGAATCTTCACCTTACATAGTTTTAAAAAATTCATAAATGGGATGTAAAAGGGATGAAATTAAAAAAAATTTCTTGAAAAATATGTCAGATATTATTGCCTATTTTTATCCCTTTAGTTGATAAAGAGGTGACTGCAAAAAATGTACAATTTATTTTTTCATTAGTGTAAATGTACCTACACATTTATATAATCCATTCACTCTTTATTTGCGCTATGGTTGGCCATGAACTTTTATTTTTTGGTTTGCTAAAATAAAAAGTCTCTATTAAGTTGACTGACAGCTCTTGACAATACCAAAAAAATGACAGGCCACTGACAGGCCAACTATTAACACAATTGAATAAAAGCCACTACTCTACAATATAACCTAACCGATTTTTTTCAAATTTATACCGGGTGGAATCTGTCACCCTAACATGGCCAACCATAACGCAAATAAATAGTGAACGGATAATACCTAGTTTAAAATTTTTTTTAACAAATTTTGAATTTATTTTATTGGTAGTTATACTTGTAGGTTTATAAATCAGATATTTATTGGACTATTATTCATACATTATCGCTTTTACGTGTAAGTTACATCATATTTCGACCAATAGGTACTATTTTATTTTGATTAAACCTAAATGGTATTAAAGTGTAACTGTATTTAATATTTATTAATCGTATCGTGAGCGATCCGAACATTTCGCGTTGCTAGAATGCGAAACTAAACTTATTGTTGCTCTACCGAGATTTACTTTTAGTTAACATTACAGTATTAGAGTAAAGCAACAAGCTTAAATAAACAACAAACGAGAAAATTTAAATAAGTAATCAATTCCGTATGTAAATTGGACTTCTAAAGTATAATCCATTTCCAAATTGTAATTTTCTCTTTTTGGATCAATATAGAATGCCTTTTAGTTGATAGATAATAATAGATTTTCTTATACTTGTGTTCTTTCAGTATTTTCTCGACGGAAGTTAAGTTGAAGTTTAGTTAATGGAATGTAACTTTTGATAGAAACGTCGTGACATCTTACAAAAATATACTAACAATTAATCATAATTTTTCTATAAATACTGCTTTTTAAGGAAAGTGTTTAATGTTGTTCGCAAATTTAATGAATTTATTATATTATTTTACTTTCGTAGCAAAACACAAACTCCTCGCTTTTAATGTTTTTTGTAATGCTTGTGATGTGAATGTCGCTGCTTTTCTTTTGCGTAGTAAAAAAACTCGAGAATTGATCAAAAGATTTTATGAAAATGAGAAGATGAATTGTTTTTCATTTTCTCTATGTAGGGACCTCGCTTATTATGGGAGTTAGAGAGTTGGTTAAATGGGAAAATCAATGCAGTTTTTAACGCCAAACTCAAATCCTTTTTCAAATTTTTGATGTGATGTTTAATTATTGTCAAAATATATGGCCGAACAACCACTAAAGTGCCAAAAAATGTTCAGACCACGTTTTCTTAACTTTTTTTGTAGAATTTGAATATTGAATTCAATAGTAGAATTTTGTTGCCGTTTACTATTTTTGAGATAACACTTTGGACTTTCGATTTTTAAATGGAACCCTGTGCTAAATTTTACAGCAATCGAAAGAGGGGATTTTTTAGGTTTAACTTATTGCTAAAAAACGATTTTCTGTCTCCGTTAACGCGTTGCATAAAGGCGAATTATATTTTAATGTGAGAACTAGATTTATAATCCTTTCATATGGCAACTTTAAAAACTCTTTATTGTCAAAGTTTGAAGTTTGTAAATGAATATTAAAATTTGAGGTTAAGTTCTCTTTTTAGATATTGAATTGTGAATACAATTTATCAAACTTTGACATTTTTATTTATTTATTTTTGTATTTATTGTGTAGGGTGCCATATCTAAGAATTATAAATATAATTCTCGGATTAAAATATAATTCGCACTTATGCGAATCCTTTAAACTAATAATATTAATTTACTTAAGGTCATCAAGACGCCTTATATAAAAAAACAATTGAAAACTGAAACTCAGAATTATGTATTAGTATTGAAAATTGCTTTAAGGCCGCGCTGACAAAGCAACGTTAAAAATAAGCCTTTAGTTTTAGTTGTAGGATTTATGCCCGTTTTCACCGACGATTCTTAAAGTTAGGCATTGCTTAATTTGACATTAGCATTTTTTAAGTCGAAATTGCGCTTCACCACGTTTCTCCACGCGCACCAGGGTTCCTAAATAAGATAAACAAAGGTATCTGTATATCAATATCGAAATGGTTAATAATTTTTATGCATCGGGTTAGGAATTATTTTAGCGTTAGGCAGTTCTTACGTAGGCAATTGCTTAAGAACCGTCGGTGAAAACGGGCATAAAAAACTAAACGTTATATGAACTTATTTTTTTTGAAATTTTAATAAGGACAGATCAATGAAGGAGATGAACAATTTTCTTTGCTTTATATTATGAATAAATAGGTTAAATTAATTTTTGAAAACAAGAAACTTTCAAATTTTGAAGCAACCAATATTGATGAAATTCCGTTATCTCCTAGTGGAGATCGTTATAAGAACAATACCTAATTTTTAAGTGATTCCATCGCTAATTAAACGAAATCTACAACAAAACACTGAAAAAAATATGTCCTTAGCGGTCTTTTCAACCAAATCTTTCGACAATAGTTCAGGCATTGCCTTTTAGATGGCCCAAGCAAAATTTTAAAGTTCCAGGTATAAATTTTTAACTTTACTATTCTTTTGTAACAATATACTCATTACAGCATCGAAAACCGTCCAAAACGATGTTGTAATGTTCTACTTTTAAGTACTGTTTCTTGTTTTTTTTTAGTTTGAGATTGGTTGACATTGGTAATTAAAATAATTATTTTGACAGTATGTTGGCACCATCTATAATTTTTTTCCTTCAACTTAAAGTGGTAAAAATACACGCTATGGCTAAAATGTCTCCCTTCCACTTTTGCAGCGCCTCCTTAACTTCCCTATTCAACCTACTTTCTAACTTCTGTAATAAGCGAGATACCCAGAGAGAAAATGAAAATTAATTCACCCTGTATAAGTGTATAAGTATAGTTATTGTGAATATTACTTGATTCAACAGTTGTTGATCTTTTCCATAGGTATTGAGTTTTCATATTTTAGAGTTTAATGGATTCCTTGTTTTATTGTGCATAATGCACTCGAAGTGCGCTCGTATTGATATTATTTTTGAAATATTTTCACTGCTTCAACATTTTTGCATAATCTTTCTATAAATAATCTTACGTGAACGCCATTGAATTTTTTTAGTGGAAATTTTACTTTAAATAGGTTTTTGTGAGTGGAGCGAAAAACATGGTACAAAATTGCATTATTTTTTCTCTCTATAAACCTTGATTTTAATGTTTGAGATTGTGTTTAATCTCTTATTGAATTTTGTAGATTTATCGCTAATTTTGTTATTAGGCTATAGAAAAGTACTTTAATGTTTTTTTGATATTTTGTTTGTTTTTTTTTACGATTTAAACACGAGGGTAAATAACATGATCAAATTATTAATTAAAATCTCAGATCCCGCGTTACATCTTAGAAGGCAAATTTCAGAGAATAAAATTGTCTATTGAAGCTTCCCAATCAGTGGTTCAAACTAGAAATTTTCCTATTAACAGGGGTGGCGCTAGGTGGTTAAGCGTCGCATAGGGGCTCAACATGTTAAGACCGCAATATGTTATTATTATAACTTCATTACAAATATTTTATAAAATTGATAATAACAAAAGGGAGCGATATATTTTAACTATATAGGGGGGCGACAGAATATGTAGCGCCGCCACTGCCTATTATACATAGACATACTACAATACAGATTTATGCTGGCTAGCAGTGGGGATGCGCAGATCACTAAATTGGTATTTAACCCCACCAACGCAGTAGTAATAGTAGTTTATGATATGCGTGTTAAAAGGGACGGGTTATTTTGTAAGTTTGAGAAGATTACGAAACGAGTGAAACGAGTTGAGTAACTCAACGAACAAAATAAAATCACTTTTAACACAAATGTCATACAATATTTTTTATATTTCGGCCTTTAAAATTAAAAATTGTAACAAATTTAAAATTTCAAAATTGAGGTTATTTTTTGTTGGTTGGTACTTCTGTTTATAATATAATGACAGTACTGACGTTTCAAAATTTTCTAACTATAAAATTATATTTTTTTTCGTCTAAAATGTATTGAATTGAAATAAAAATTAAATAAAGACCTAAGTACATAAATATTAAATATTCTTTAAAATTTTAATACACAAAAATAACGTTTATTACAAAATATAAATTATTTAAATTCCTTATTGAAATTTATCGCATGCTAATGTCATATTTTTGAACAATTAAAAGTTTACTATTTTTACAAATTTTTACAAGTTAAATTTCTAGATCAATTTTTTTCTATAAAAGAAATTTTAATTTAAATCTATAAAAGTACACACAGTCCAGTTTTTGGTTCCACCATTAGGTGATTGTGATTACCATAAACATGGTATCTACCTACTTGTGTCAACCGTTGACGTTTTTCACTATTAATAAGACAATTGGAACTTAAATTTATTGAAAGTCCGTTTGGTCTAGTTGATAGAAGTGCGACTTCTGGTTATCAAGGTCGAGGGTTCGATCCCCGAAAAATTAAAAAAAATATTTAAAAAAAATACATAATACCAACTTCGAAAAAATAAATTTGACTACACTTTTCAGACACGCCTTCAGCTATTACGAAACTACTTTCGGTATCGTAATAGCTCCATTACAGAACCGAAATATAAAAACATATTTAAATTATTAAAGAGGCGTTGCCAAATCTGCGCGAACTTACCCCTACCGCTCGCCAGCATAAATCTATCTTGCAAAACATCCAGTAGTTGGAGACTGTTAGTTTACACTACAGTAATTTTTATATTAAAATTAATTTTCAATTTTCCTCAGTTTTCTCGAGGTAGGTATATGATATTTTAAACCATTGTAAGTCTAATTTAATTCCATTCCAGTAAATGTGGTTTTCAATTTTTATATAATTTTTTAGTATTTTTTTTATCTCGCAGTATTCCTCTTTTTTTATTATTTGAATATACAACTCTCTGGCATTATATTACGAACTTTTATTTAAAATTCAGTGCTATTTGATTTGCCTGATTGTTATAATGAGGATTTAATCAAAATTTGTTTGGTTTCGTTAACACTTTTTAATTTATATTTTTTCCAACAAATAACACAGATTCCACTGCTATGATATTTTTAATTAAAACTGTAACACTTACATGTGACAATGTTACATGTATATTTTGAAGCGCACCAGATTGAATTAAATTTTATATCGATTAAATAATTTTTTACAAAGATTTACCATTTTGATAAAAATATTTTACCTCGGAGTAACTATTTTTGGTAATAAGTATTTAAAAATATATAGATGTGTGTACAATAATAAAAATATCAAATTTCTCCAAGTTTGCTTAGTGTAAAAAAACACTTTCAATAAGAGGAAGATAAACAGCAATGCGTGGAAAGTTATGAGAAGGACTTGGAAAATCTTATTATTTAAGTTTTGCAATCTCTTTTTTTTATCAAAACAGAATCATCTACCGTAAAACGTTGAAATATTGTGTAAAATAAAAATAATTGAGATGTTGCGAAATTCGCAATTTAATTATATTTTATTATGAAAAATAAAAGGAGAAAAATATCTATTGATTTTTCAAATGCTATGTTATACAAAAGGCTTTACCAAATATTTAATTAAAGTTAACGCACTTGTTATAACTTACGTGGAAAAGGATCTGAAATATACGTTCAAGCCTAAAATTTTATGAGTTCAAAAGAACAAGAACGTTTGAATCTGCAACAAAAAAAGTAGTTTTTGAAGTTCTCAATTTAAGAGATAGATATTTAATCAACTGCCATGATTTTATAAACGACAAGTAAAGTTATTCTCGAGAATAAAATTTATATTTTTTAGACATGGCAACGTAGCAACCTTACAGTGTCAAAGTTTGACGTATAGAATATAAAGTATAAACTCAACTCAAAAAGAACTTAACCTCAAATTTACAATTTATATTCAAACGCCAAACTTTGACATTGTAACGTTGCTACGTTGCCATGTCTAAAAAATATAAATTTTATTCTCAAGAATAACTTTAATTGCCGTTTATAATCACGGCCGTTAGCTAAATAAAATTTTTAGCTTCAGCGATGGCTTATTATTTTTTTAATAATAATAAAAAAATGTTTTTGCACAATCGTGTTCTATTCTGTACTTACCAACAATGTTTATCCTAATAGGAAGTTGATTTTACCAAACCATTGTATGTGTCCATAGAAACAATAAAATAATGATTTCGAAATATTTAACCAAAAGCACAAAGGTGGTAAGTGAAACAATTTAAAAAATGAATTTATTATTAGTTATTTTTCACGATTGTGCAAAAAATAGTATGCAATACTCGGATCGTTAAGTGCTTTTCTTAACAAATCTCGAAAATTAGAAAAACTCGACCCTACGGGTCTCGTTTTGCTAACATTTTCTGGATTTGTTAACTATGCACTTACCGACCATGTATTGCAATGTACTATTTTCATCTCATACATAGTTGTTTTAACTTTGAATACTAATAATATTAATGCATAAAGACAAAAGTTAAAATAAACACCCTTTTGATATTTTGAACTTAAATGTAAAGATAATTAAATGCACACTTTGTTTAACGAAATGGTTTTACACATCCAAAGTAACCCCAAGTTTTCATAGCATAAATTCAAAACCACTGATGATAACAATCCGAAACTCCGTCATTACATGTTAAAACCCACTAAACTATACTGAAACCACTATCTTCCAGCGTTGCTCTCTTTACAAGCGTTTTCGAACATTTATTCAACAAATCAAGGAATTTTTATAACGTCCTCGAGAATCTCGGAAAGCATCGGAGAGAAATACCTTTTACATTTCAAAGCTGTGTAATTTTGTGTGAATTTAAAAAGATGCCACACATACCAAACTAAACGATTAGGCATGGCGTTTAAAACACATCAGTTTTAACTTTTTGAGTTACCCCAAACTTCTAGAATTAACTTTCAGGCTTTGAATGGTAAAATACGCGGTGTGGGATTTAATATTTTCTATAACTAATATCTGACCTCATTTCTTCGTGTTTAAGCTTCAGAGCGACAAAAAGCAACCTAACCTATCTTTTTTATCGTAGTGATCTTAAATATTTAGAGCAATTTTATTGGGGATGTATAAAGAGTTGGTATGGCGATAAACGCAGTGCACTACGTAGTCGTCGTGACGTGAATGGACCGATGAATCGATTTGACAGCCAAGTTGCGAAAATAGCACAATTGTATAGAGCTCATCTAAAATGGAGAAGCACTTGAGGCAGGATCTCATCTCGTATTAATTGGCTGGCGTCTTCCGATTGCTCGATTTAAAGTCATATGATGAGCTGCCTCGGACCAGAATTATTGTCAGGTCCATTTCAATTTTGGACAAGCTCTAAACCGCTCTAAACGCATACAGAATTTTATAAAGCGTTCACGGAAATTTATTTCCGTTCAGACTTGAAATATGCGACTAAAGTTCCATTTAAATTAAATTTCAAACTTCTCTACTATTGCGTGATTATTAACTAAGCAATGTTATATTTGAAAGAATAAACAATCTACTTTAATAAACTAAGTAATTACATTGGCAGTTGTGTACTTGGTGTTGTACAAGTAAAGCCGAAGCTATATATATATGATGAGAATATCAGAAGTGTCTTCGGTTGTTATAAAGTGTAGCTATTGAAACCGCAACTAGTTTGAAACTTAGGGAAATGTCACACGTCACATAGATTTAACAAGACAAGACACCAACTTCCTGAAAATTATATTTCTCTAAATATCGGCTTATCTAGTTTTGCGATTTAAACAACAAGTGCTTTACGAAAGTTTATGTTTAATTTATATTTAATTGTATTTGAAATACAATTTGTGGTCAAGGCGTGTATTTGAAATCTCAAGTGTATCTCCATTAACTTACCTGCTATACGACCGCGGTGTCTTAAATTTAGGCTCGTATGATTACATCACGTTTGTGTTCTACGAACGGGGAGACATTTACTAGATACAAAATCACCGCCACCTGAGACTACGAAAAAAGTAAGAAAGGAAAAAAATCTTGTATCGATAACTTGAATTTTGGAGAATTTCCAAATTGAGCTTTTCCGCTTTTCGTCTATAAGTTTAATTGACATGTAATCGGGTTATCTGCGTACTATGGAAAACCGCTCGTAAAGTTTTTAAATAAAAGTCAAGCAGTTTTATACCTTGATGAAATACTGTGTTTTAAAATCAAGTCTTTGATTACAATAACGAATTTCAGTTTTGCACATTTATTTAGTTGGTTAAAAACATTTCTTTCGAGCATCATTTGTCTTTATTTTGAATTCAGTATAAATTTGTTTAAATGAACTAAGTTTTTGTTTAGAATTTTATAAATTATGTATGTGGTGATTATAATATCTTCAAAAGTTTTTCAATTGTACAGTTGATTTTCGTCAAAAGACTTTATTTGTGAAGGATTCTTTGTAAGTAAGAATTTGAGTTTTAAATTACCTACATTATCACCAAGCAAAAGAGCGCTCTTTAAAATGTTAGATGCAAGGGTTAAAAGCGACTATTACTGTTTATAGATGCATTGCTAAACCGGTTTTAACTAAAACGATTTAAGGCTAGCGCGGATTAGTCGTTTCTTAACCCTAGCAACGGATAGGTCACATTTTTAAATCGCGTTTTGGGAGCGTTTACATGTCATTTTAAATCGTTTTGTGGTAAAGCGATTTAGTTAAAACCGCTTTAGCGAATGCGTGTAAACGTAGTATACATATAACCGCTATACTAATTGGTATTGTTATTTTGTTATTTATTATAATGGCTTGAATTTTATTTTCTATATTATAGTGTAATAAGACTTCAGGCAGTTTAATGTCTGAAACTGCTTGCTAAAGTTACGAGAGTGACCAGCAAATATGTTTAAGATGGATCTAGAACGGATCAAGAATGTTATTGAACGACATAATTGGGAAATAGGGATACACTCGTGGTCTGAAAAAGGCGACCTACATAGATAGGGTTTGTAGAACGACACGAAAAGAATAAGACAGTAGCTACATAAATACGTTTAATGAAAAAAGTTATCAATCAATCAAACCGAAACTCGAATTTCACGCATATGGCTGATAAAATATAAGAAATCCAGAATTCTTTATTAGCCATGAACTGATGTTTACGCGATAGAAAAGATGTATTGCTTCCATTTATGTTAATATTACGTAGTAACATCTTTTTGATTGTTGAATACATCCTTCTTATGCTGAAAACGAATTTTGTTTACGAAGAAAAATTACAATTCCTTTAAATAATCGCTGAAATACAATAAATGTTCACCTGTCTAGAATTGATTTGTAAAATACTTTATTGATCAAACTTTTTTCGAATACAAAAGAAGCCGAATTCGTGATTTACTTATTTTTGTGTTGTTTTTGCACCTTAAAAGCGTGTTGTTTAAAGAGAATAAAAATACTTTAATAAAAGTGTTAAAATGTCCCTACTAGAATTGTTTTAGTCTGTGTTAACTTTTTTGAAGTTCGTTTGAAGACGTTTATTAAAACGTCTTCAAACGAACTGATTACGTGTATTTGTATATTAATGGTTCAGAACGTGACAGAAACTTTTGCATTCTTAAGAGGACGACTTCTAACGAATGGGCGGGAAAGTTGATATTCAGATATCACAAATGCTCAAAATTCCTGATAGTATAAGGTTCAAAAAAGGCAATGTCATATTTTGTTATAGGAAATGAGAGCCTAATTAGTGAGAAAAGTCTAATTGAATTTATTGTAATTTTAAATAACAGAGGATGTTGTTTTTAGCCCACCTCCTTCTATTAAGAGTTAGTGTGCTTCTTTATTGCAAATGTTTTTTGTGACTCGCACTCATAAACGATCAATTTTTTAGTTGTTGTGTATGTTATACAAATTAATGTATATTAAAGCAACTTTGAGAAAGAGATTTCAAAAACTAGGAGTTTCAGAGATAAATTTTCTGGGGAAATCGCAGTCCCAGTCTCTGGAAGAAATGTCATAATTATACTATACATGATAGTTTTTTTCTTGTCTTTCGATCTCTTTATAAACTACAACAGGCGTTATTTTTGTTATCATCAGTGGCGGCTGGTGAATTTTATAAAGGGGGGACTCAGCAGTGGCGTAGCTGCATTATCACAGGTCTGGGTTCCAAAGTTTTTCCATGCCCCCCCCCCAAGCGCCACAGGAAAAATTTTGTTAAATTTTCAAAATTAGAAAATTATGATCATCACAATTTTCTGTTTCTGTTATAATTTGCAAAATATACACCAAACTGTCGAATGTCTGTGGTATAACGTTGTTACAAACTTAGTTGCCGAATTTACTTTAATTAGCAATATTATAGTTTGTGCTCTGATAGTATGTAGTACATATTGTTTTGTTTACACGTTTCTGGGAAATTCCAACTTATCTCATTTTCTTACAAAAATTTGTCTTCAATGCGGTTCAGCAACTCATTTGTCACCTATTTGAATTCCTGCACGTTGCATGGTTGCAGTTGCAATAATAGCCGCATTCGTTCAGAATTTTTTCTCTCTTCATAATCCGCAAATTATAAAGGGCATTAAAATTTTCTTGAATTTATGTTACTTACTTACATAAGAAATATACTTAGATTAAAGACACTGAAATAAGCATCGTATTTGCTTCCGTTTGAGACTCTTGTAAATTGAATTTTATTTACAAAGAACTTTAAATTCAAACTTTGATGCTAACCAAGAATCAACCACAATCTAGCGCCATCGCGTAATTTAAAACCGAGGCCGACATACAGAGTTTGCGTACGGTTGTTGTCGTTTGAAAAGCCGAACAAGTAGGTATACGAGTAAACGCTTGAGGGACCTTGGAGTTTGACGTTGTATAGTTTTCTGTCGAGTCTATAAATAATGCAAGTTTTATGAGCGATGATGTAAACTGTGTTCTACATATTATACTACTTTTTGCTAGTAGAAACTAGAACTTGTCATATAAAAATGTTGGTGATAAATTGTATTAATCTAATCAGAATAATATTATTGATCGTCTAAACTTGTTCTACAAACCGGACTACTCGTCATTCAAGTTTCATGCAAGTTCTTGCGCAGTAGTGTTTATTCGTGTACAACACTGTTATTTAATTCCACGTGGTTATTGCCATTGTTGTTTTTTTGAAATTTAAATTTTTAAGTAAAAAATAAACGATGCTGAAAAAGTGGACACAGGAAATAACAATTCAACTCGCAACGTGTTATGAAAAGCAGCCAATTTTGTACAATGTAAGCTAAAACTTATACTTAAGTATTCAAATTAATCGTTAATATTTATTTAATGTTTAGTATCGTGATGTCCATTACCACAATAGTTTATTAAGAAATAAAGCGTTGGCACTTATAAAAGAAGAATTAAATACTAAGTATAAAAAAGATTTTACTGTAGATGAAATTATAAGAAAGATCAACAATATTCGCACTCAGTTTGGTGAAAATAAAAAAAAATATGACAAGTTGAGACAGTCGTCAAAAAGCTCGGATGATTATCAGCCTTCGTGGTGGCTGTATGATCATCTCAGTTTTTTAGCACCGTTCATGAAACATAAGGATTCTTCAAACACGACGTGGTGTGATGTAGATGAAGAAATCACATCTGAAGAAATAAATATCAAGAGTGAGGATGTAACCAACGAGAATATTTTAGTTCTAGAAGCACAATATATAGAACCAATAGAAGGTGAAAAAGTAATTATATTTCCGAATTCTTAAATACAATGTTATTTCCAGGCGATTATGAAGTTTCTAAAGATGGATTATCATTTCTCGAAAACTCCTCACAAGCATCGAGTAGTACCAGCAGCAGCACAAAACGAAAAAGACAAACTACTGTTAGTGCATCGACTGTGAATGATGGTGTAGAAAAAATTGGCGAAGACGAAGAACAATCATCAAATTCGGCCTTGAAACACACAGACCTAGAGGCGTTTATTAATTATATCACTTTAGAAGTGGATCAAATAAAAAGAATTAAATTGTATAAAAAGTGCAAGCGGCAAATTTTAGCGGTAATACAAGACATTCAAGATGAAGACGAATATTAAGTGTTCCTAAATGTTGTATTAATTAACCAATTATGTATTTTTTAATAAACATGTATCTATCTTTTTACATAATTATTTCTTTCTTTAAAATTTTCAATGCTTCAATTCGGCATTTTATGTTTTTCTCTATTCCGGAAGAACTTGACTATTGTCATGTCACCAATGATATAATAATATTAACTAGATGCACAGTACCGTATGCTGAGTTAAATGCGGATTGACCATCATCAGGATCATTAGAGAGAGAGAGAGAGATAATTGAGACATAGTGAACCGAGTATGAGTCAGCGTGCAGTAGTATTTTGTACCACGTGACGTGGGGATTTATCAACATGTCACGTGTTCCTACTAGCAGTTTCTTGCCTGGTGCTATTCTATCTCACTTGTATGGTCCGGTCAGTTGGACTCTATCTACAGCATATCTAGTAGGTACTTTAGTTATTATTATATAATTGCATGTCACCAAGTAGGCAGAATTATGTTGTTATAAGGGTTATCAAAGAGTATCAAGCGGAATTTCACGCCATAGGGACTACCCCGAGCACTTGTTACAGAATTAATACTAGTAGCGACATCTGTTGCCTGCTAAACAAAGCTTTTGTGATTTTTGGAGTAATAATATTTAAATGCTTTAATAAGTTATATATTTTTACCTTACAATAAGACATCTATTACTAAAAAAAGATGGCAACACCATGTCCTAATATCAAACTGTTTACCTGAGTAATATTTTTTTTTTATTTTGTAGGATTTTATGGCTGAAGCCTCATTTATTCTCTCCACCGTTCCCCCATTCCTCAAGTTTCAAGTCACCATTCCAAGTCCTCTTTTCTCCATGGCTCCTAAATAATTTGTAGTCGTGGAAAAAGTATAGTATGTGACACGTTTGGAATGGTTTAATATGCGTAATAAATCTTTTAGCTGGATCTCATAAAGGAAATTCGTGATTTGAAGTTCCTTCATAGAGCACCCAATCAACTCAAATTGAATTTTCAAATCACTTAATTTGAAAGAAAAAGGCGTTATTTACCTTTTATTAGAAACTTAAATTTATTGATTAAAGCAAATAAGAGAGAGCACAAACGGTGTATTTTGTCGTTACTTGCAAACACTGCAGAACTACTTTATAATTTGTACTAAATCAATTAATTCGACTGTTTTGCAAGTTAACACTTAAAATTTATAGATGGGTTTTAAATTATTCAATTTAACGAAGCGCGAGTTTCGCTAGATTACTTTAATTAATTTTTTTAGCTTCATTTTTATTGCCATTTTGGACTTGCGAGTTCATAAAGTTATTTCTTTTTAATATCCCATCTTTCGTTAATATCGATTTTAGGTAATACGAAGCTAATTTATTTTGAAAACGCTTGGAAAAGTTTTCTCTTTATAGTAATTAGGGCAAAAATAAATTTAAGTTTTTGCTCTTAATTAAAGATATGTATTTAGTTTTAATGCTTTTTCCGAAACTTAAAGTACCTACCTTCAATTTTATAAGAAAATTTGCATTTTGCAATGTAGTTTAATGTCGTTTATTATTTAAATTCACATGGCAAAATGTCCTTATTACTCTTGAATACTTGAACTTTTAAGCTTTCAGCTAGCTAATTTATGATATTTTTTACATTCGTGTAGATTAATTTGTGCCTAATTTTTTAAATCGTAGCCATATGTGCAAAAAATTATAATTAAGTTTATGATCGAGCATAGATTTTTCTTTTGTATTTAGTGTAAATGTTTTTGTTTCTTTTTTTTTTCTATGAAACCAGGGAATTGCGAATTGCTACTCGCAAACGCTAACATAACGAATTTGTTACGGTTTTCTGCTTTCCACATTTTTCTAATTATGATTTTATTAATAGAAAAAATAAAAATGGTGACGTTATATGCATATTTTGCTCCTTTATTAGATTTCCAGTACAACTGCTTAAGAGGAAATTGTGGAAACAACACATATAAATTTACATAATAATTTTCATGACGTATTATACTATACAGGGTGTCCCTGAATAACACCGACAAACCCTTACAGTGAGTTCCTGGAACCAAAATAGAACTTTTGGCCCCCTTGAAATTATGCCCTAGAATGCCCCCTACCAAGTTATACGCTCTTGAAGTTGTGTTAAAAATTTTGAAAAATCGCTTTATCTCCAAAAGTACTGCAAATATTGAAATGATTTTTAAACAGTCCACATAACTTATAACTTTATAAGAGTGCTCATGTGATAGATATTTCAAAAATATTGCACCACTACAACTGCCCCTTCAGGGGGTGGCGCTAACTTTAAACCTCTAAATTACTAGTTTTTGCTAATATAAATATTAAATTCGTTTGAATAATTTTATGGGTAATTTAAAAATAAACATTTTGTGCCTCTTAAATTTTTCTTCACGGAATGTCACGTATGTAAATTTTTTAATAATTTGCAATAAGCAAAAGGGACAGGGTCGTATTGGCGTTTGTCTCTTCAACGATCGTTAATTTTTAAGATATCTAAAAAGTAAGCTTAAAATAAACTAAAACCATTATATTTTTTGTTTTTATTAAGGCTGGGAATTTTTATAGATTTAGTATTCGAATTCGTTCACTTATTCCTAGTATTCGTATTTGTATTCGAATTATTCGTTTTATTCGAATTATTCGTTTTATTTCAATTATTTATTTTATTCATTCTCAAATTATTCTTTTTATTCATTCTCAAATTATTCTTTTTATTTATATTTATATTCGAATTATTCCTTTTATTTTTCCTCTTATAATTATTCGTTTCACTGTTATTCATATTCGCATTATTACATACATTACTCGTTTATTCAATTCATTGATTGATTCACTGCTAAACTTCTTGAGTTGTATGGTTTCTTTATATTTCTAAAAATAAATTTGAAAAGTTGAAATCACATTAAGACCATTTTAAGAAATTTCTCATTGCAATTCAGCAACCAGTTAGTACAGTACACCCTTTCCCAATTTTAGAGTAATTCTAATCTGACTATTGTTCACTTTAACTATTTTCACTATTTTAACTCTGAGATTAGTTCATTACGAATTACGAATGCTTTTTGTATTCGAATATTCGAATTACTCGAATATGATTCCCAGTACTAGTTTTTATACAAGGTTAGTTTAGGTTAGGGTCGGTTACGCTAGGTTAGGTTTATTACTAAATGATAAATTTGAAAATACACAATATAAAAATTTGACCCAAAAAGCACTTCTCCATCGGCAATTGCCAGCTTGACCTGACCATATTCTTCAACCCTGAGAAGAGGACTGAAGGAAGGAAGGTACCTCTACATATATTTTTCTATTAGAAAAATTGAGATGCCCTAAGTTCTTGGGTGCCACAAATATTAAATGTACAGTTTGATTTTTGTTCGTTTACCGAGAGTGACCACCTTTATACTGTGTATAAATAAGGATGAAATCGACGTATTTATTAAGAGTTTAATTGTTGAATAAAATTAATACATTTATTGTTAAATATTATTTAATACTTATTTAGAAAATTTATTATTCAATTAATTATTTGTTGAGTTTTCTAAAAGTCACGTGTCGGTAAACAAACAAAAATCTAACTGTATGTAGGTATTGTGTAATGAATAATAATCCGCAACTATTTGCTGTTTTTTATGAATAGATATAAATTGTATGGAAAATACACTTCTAATTCAAAATAAAGTAAATAGTTGACATATTGAAATTTCGCAAATACTTATTCCTATGAGAATCACCAACCCAACTATCAACTTTTATTAGAAGTTTGCATTGATCGTATGGTTAAATGAATTCGCAATATCGATATTGTAGAAATAGCCTGAAGTTTAAAAGTATTTGCAGTTTGCGTTTTGTTAAAAAAAAACGTTTCAGTTTTACAAAACTGTTTTTTTAACAAAAACTTCTTTCCAGATATTTACCACTCTATTCAAGAAAATTTATTCTGTCGAAAAGAAATGTTTCTATACAGTGTGTTCACCGATAGTGGTAACAGTGAATAATTCTTGTGTCGTACTAGATACAAAAAAAAGTTTGAATTGTTTTTTATTCAACTCGACGTTTACTATCGGAAACTGCTGAGGTATATTTTTTTGTACTCCAAACTCAACCGGAAATGTACATGCATTTTTTTTTTTCAAATGGCAACATTTATTTTTTTTTACATTTTCGAAATCTCCATTTTTTTCTCTATAAATTCATGTAAAATTGTCATAATGTTACATAAGAAAAAATTTGAGAAAAACGTAATGGATTTATTAATTAAACAATTATTTATTGTTATTATTATTAGTAATTGATCACGTAACTGACTTAAATTGTATTACTGCTGTCAAACTTAGAACTTAAAAGTATTGTTAGGCACTCTATAATTTTAAATATTAATAATAATTCTTACTGCTTGTTTAATTAATAAATCAATTACGTTTTTTTCAAATATTTTCTTACGTAACCTTAATACAATTTTACATGACTTTATAGAGAAAAATATGGAGATTTCAAAAATGTAAAAAAAAATATACAGTGTGTCCCCGGATTGAGTTCACTATAGGTGTAATTGACAAAAAATTTAGGAATTTCGTTTTGATGTTCTGGAATTCAGCCCTGCTTGGTCTAAAATGAATTTTAAGCATATTTCTAGTTTTTAAAATTGAAGGCCCCCGTGACAATTAAGAGAAATCTATTTTTTGTTCAGGTAAAGTGTCGTTTTAGTCAACAATATAGCAAAATGGCATTAACAAAAGTTGTTCAGAATTTGAAATTATGGCTCTACACAAAATTTCAAAATGATCGCCACACTTTGATTAAATCGGTTTTGCTTGTATGTATCAACGAAAAATCGCATCGTACGTATAGACTATGGGCCCATAACAGAAAACTGGTGGTAATATTATTTTATTGGGCTGTCAGCGAACAAGAGATGAATCATAATTGCATTGTAAATTGAGATAAAATTTTATTCAAAATGTTTAAATAAAATTAATAATGAATTGATAGATCAGGCGTGGTTTGCTCTTATTATTTGAGCGATATTGATATTTAGAGTGAAAATAAATAAGAAATAAGTAACTGCATGGCATTTTTGTATGTTTCAAAAATTATTTCCTAGAATGTTGACTGTAGAACAACGTGTTAATCAAAGTGTGCCGATCATTTTTAAATTTTGCATAGAGCCATAATTTCGTATTCTGAACAGCTTTTCTTAATGACATTTTGATGTATTGTTGCCAAAAAAGACACTTTACCTAAACAGAAAATAGATTTCTCTCAATTGTCACGAGGGCCTTCATTTTTAAAAATTGAAAATATGCTTAAAATTCATTTCAGACCAAGCAGGGCTGAATTCCAAAACATCAAAATGAAATTCCGAAAATTTTTGTCAATTACACCTATAGTGAACTCAATCCGGGGACACACTGTATGTTGCCATTTGAAAAAAAAAATACATGTACATTTCCGGTTGAGTTGGAAGTACAAAAAAATATACCTCAGCAGTTTCCAATAGTAAACGTCGAGTTGAATAAAAAACAATTCAAACTTTTTTTTGTATCTAGTACAATACAAGAATTATTCACTGTTACCACTATCGGTGAACACACTGTATACGATCTAAAATTTTAATTCTTTGATATTTCCTTTAAATTCCCATTATTGATTAGGAGGTTCATGTAAGAAATAGATTATGAGTTAAATATTTTTAATTATCAATGGACTTTGGAGGACACAAAACTGTTGGGTCTCGAATGTCCCGACCATCTATGTAATCTGATGTTAGGTTAGACTAGTCATGCAGAGAGAAAAATCATCTAAGGCCTAGGTATTAATTTATATTCAAATGAAAAAAAAAGATGAGTTATAAATATTTGAAAATTTGAGGTGTAGTTTCTTGGCTTCGTATAACTTAATTACTTTAAATAAAATTCCTTATTACGGTTAATGAGTATAAATGAAAATTTACGTTTCAAATAAATATTTTTTTTAACTGACTCCTAAGAAAATAACCTAATTAGACCACGAAATAGAATTAACTTAGTCAATTTTAATATCAAATAACCCAAAAGTAACTTGAAACTTTTGAAAAGTTTTAATTGGAAAATTATTTTGGTTTGATCTGTAGTAGGAGTTGGTGTTCGCAAAATTGTAAAAACAATTTATAATTATTGTAAGTAGGTACATTTTTCCATCAGTAGAATTTTATCAATAAAAATTAATACAAGACGAGAACAACATCGTTTCTTTTTGTAATAACCCATAAAGTTTAATGTTTGAATTTTCTTATTTTATTTGTAATCATTTTTATCGTTATTAGAAACTCTTATCAGATAATTGCAAAAAGTTGAAGCTAGATTTTGTGAAAATTAGAACATGGATTTTTATTTAACGATTGAGAACACATTCTGCTGGAATTTTGCAACTGTTGGAATTTTTATTTATGAAAAAAAATGTAATTATTTCAACATTTTTATATTACCACCAAAACGCTGCTTTACCTATTATAAGTTACAGCAAAAATATCTTACAGTGGCGAGCTGAGGGGAAGCGCCTCCCTTAAACACGATTGGTTTAAAATAAATTCGTTTGTATCAGTCAGTGGCTACTAACCTAGTACAGATTTTTTATAACCCTTATCATCACTATCACTGACAAGAACGCCAGATTTCTATGCTGTGGATTTTTGATTTGAGGATCTCGTCTGCTGCGTCTTCGCCGGACGACTCAGAAACGCATGCGACGACATAATTAATAACAATAACTAATGATGATATACACTTTTTGATCTATAATAAATAAATTCGGTTACCTGCTGTTTATACTGCGCAAATATCGGCCAATATTTGATCAAAGAGAATACAAAATTTAAAAGGTTCGCTAAAACCTTTGTACGAACTTAAATGAAAGAAGTTTCTAAAAGGCAAGAAAAACTGAAACAATAAATAGGTAGACGCATATCAAGTAGAATATATAAGTTTTTTTCTTACTACTAAGTATTATCCTTCTAAGTATTATTAATGTTAAATTCCAAATGCTGAAATCAGATTTAACTAAATTCTCCTTATACCTTCTTATACGAACCCTCAAGAAATGTACGCAGTAAATAAAGCTTATTAAATTGAAATTAATTAGTTTAAGTATTAAATTAGAAAATAAATAATTTACTAGTTCATCTGTTTTTGTATTAATCAATTTCCTAAGGTAAAATTAATTTCTTTTTCAAATTTTCTTTGTACAAAGGAACTTCATTATTCAAAAATTAATTAGTAATTTTACTAAAACTTAAAAGTCTACAACTTTTTCATTAAAATCGATATTAACTCGAGGAAATTAATTTTTGCAACAGGTTGATCTTCCAAGAAACGTCAAGTAGGTATTATTTAATTTCTGTAAACAGGGAATCTTAAGATTAGAGACATTAATTGGAATTAAATTTCAGTAGTTTAAGTATAAAGTTATTAATAAATTTAAATGCATATAATTAATAAAGTGTTGTTTTTTACGATTTTATTTGATAGGTTTTAATTTTGGAATAAATTTATAAGTAATTTTCGAATCTATATTCAAATTTGTTGTCGAAAGCAGTAAGTAATCCAAATGTAAATTCCTCTCAAGTGCCTTGGAAATAATTTAATTATACATACGTGAATCTATTTTCAAATAGGTTAAAATTTTGTCTTTATTTTCTCACTCGAATATATCCAAAAATTAGCAGAAAGCTAATCAAAATGGCAACTGTTGACATATCTAAATTCAAGGTATCTATACCCTAAACTAATTCTCATATGAGTTACTTCTCTGGAATATAATTTATAATGAATCGTAGATGTATTAATTAATAATTATTGTCTAATATTAACTTTAATCTGTCCTATAAGTTTGGGTTAAAGAACCCAACTCAAGAACTTTTTGTATTAGAGCAAAATGTAGTTAGATAACGAAGTGGGATGATTTAGTAAATGTAAATTAAATTAGGTTTTGTCAATAATGTATTTGTTTTAATTAATCTTTTCAAAGCGTTATTTACTAATTTGCGTATACAAAATTCATTTCAGAACTTTTAATTAAAGCGCTTAGTTTAAATTTTGTAAAGGAAATAACTGTGGTATATTGGGTATAAAACTGAACGAACGTCTGAAATATTATTTAATTTCAAAATCACTTTTAAGACATAACTTTTTTCGAGTTTTTTACATAAACATATTTTGGTCGATGTTGCATCATCTGTGGCATAGTGGAACTGTCATAAAAAGTCAAAATTTTATAATTTTATGTTTTTAAAGGTTTTATTATGAATGCAAGCAAGCAACTTTTGGCGTTTCAAATCGTACTGTTAACATTTTATTTGGACGATCGAAACGATATTTTAACATCCTCAAAATAATTCTTAAATTTTTGTAACCCATTTGTTAGAGTTAAAGTAAATTATTTGTTGCAATTCGCAAAGCTATCAATTTTACAAGTTTTTTTTCAAGTTCTGGGAGCCCTTAAATTGAAGATTCTCCTTCTAAAATATTAATTGAGGCGCAAGTTGAAATTGACCTTTACAATTTTTATGGTTATAGCCACCAAAGCACGTACTAAAATAAATAGTAAAAGAGGTAGTGAACTGATTTATAGGTGAAATATATTCAAAATGGCAATAAAAATGTAGTTTTGTATGTAAATTTAAAAACCTGCAAGATTTGCACAGAAAATACCACATAACTTCACGATCTTAAAAAAAATCATTCAATACGTACAACAACACACAATGAAGCAAACATTTATTTATATCTCAATGTTCAGAGAAAAATAGTAAGGTTTGAAGTGAATTTCCTAAAATAGTATAGTAGAAAATCTGTCACTAACTACCTATATTCATGTAGTAAACTACCTATAGGTAATTTACATTTTCTGCCATGTAGGTAGGTAATAATGACGTCGCATCGTAACGTCGCGTCGTAGAAAAAGTTATAAAAATACTACGATATTTTTTACTAGAAGCTTTAAAATTAGCGGTAAAATGATGTTCAAAAGTATCAAATATTCAACTATTATAGCTAAATTATAATATGTGGAAGAACAGTTAATTATCTCTTAAACGAGCCCGTCTTCCACATCCGTAAATCAATTTTTGACTGAAACTACAGAAACTTGAAAGGAAGTTAACAAGTACCGAGATTTACCCGTTTGTGGCTACACCTAATACGTCTAGAAAATTTTAACTACATCGGCGAGGGTCGGAAGCGACTCATAGCTATAGCTCTCCGGGAAATGACTCAATTGAAAAGTGAACTTCTTCACGGTGCGGTGTTGAGAAAATTTTTAAAACTCGATCGCATTATTTAAAGTTTTTGTGAATATATGGAGAAAGGTAAAAATTTCGATGGGCGCTACTGAAAATTCGTAGCAAGAACTGTTAAACACATTATATGTTAGGATACAACAAGGGGATGATTATTTTAAATTGAAAGACATTACAGGGGCTATCTGCAAACAAATATTATTCAAGACTTTTTAAAGTATAAATACCTTTATTAAATTTTTTTTGAACTTACACAGCTGTAAAGTTTCGGTTAAAAATTTTTTCGTCAGAAAAAGTCGCTTTGTGTCACTCAATAGGTAACGGTGAAGTTTAACTTTCCCGCCGAGGCAGGAAAAATTGTCAGCAAAGTACTTTTTTCTTCAAACGTCAGAAAAAGTCGCCTTTGTGTCACTCAATAGGTAACGGTGAAGTTTAACTTTCCCGCCGAGGCAGGAAAAATTGTCAGAAAAGTACTTTTTTCTTCAAACGTCAGAAAAAGTCGCCTTTGTGTCACTCAATAGGTAACGGTGAAGTTTAACTTTCCCGCCGAGGCAGGAAAAATTGTCATAAAAGTACTTTTCTCTGTCTAGACAGACAAAGTAAATTCTTAACCCAACTTAATTTTGATTTTTATAACAAAAAAAATGTTTTTTTATCATTTGTAATGTAAAAAATTTAAATGTTTTTTAAATTTTCCTTCATAATTAGGTCGTTGCGTTTAATAATTAGCTTTTTTACAAATTAAAGTTAATTTTAAAAAATATTTGACAATTGAACTACAAGTAATTGACAAGAGATGGTGCTCTTTCAAAAATCCAAATTTTCAGTTTTACGCTTTACGTTTGCAGAAAAAATATAATGTTTTATACGGAGTCAAAGTAGTTTTGTGTGACTCGCCTGTATTGCCTGACTCGCTCGCTACGCTCGCTCTTCAGCCAAACACAGTCTTGTCACACAAAACGTCACTTTGTCTCCTTATAAAACAAATAACTATTCTCTGTCTAGACAAAGTAAAATCTTAACCCAACTAAATTTTTATTTTTTAAGGTAAAAAATGTTTTCTATGCATTTGTAATGTAAAAAATGTAATGTTTTTTAAATTTTCCTTTATAATTAGTTCGGTGCGTTTAATAATTAGCTTTTTTTACAAATTAAAGTTAATTTAAAAAAATATTTGACAATTGAACTACAAGTAAATGGCAAGAGATGGCGGTCTTTCAAAAATCAGAATTTTAAGTTTTACGCTTTACGTTTACAGAAAAAATTTAAAGTTTTATACGGAGTCAAAGTAGTTTTGTGTGACTCGCCTGTATTGCCAGACTCGCTCGCTACGCTCGCTCTTCAGCCAAACATAGTCTTGTCACACAAAACGTCACTTGGTCTCCTTATAAAACAAATAAATATTTTTTGAGAAGGCAAAGTAGGACCTTTACGTGCGCAATGAACTAAGAACCTCAAAGTCCGGTCTATGCAATAAAATGCATTATCGCTTTGTACATTTTTGTACCAGCAAAAACGACCCTGATAGTTGTTACAAAAATTAAAAGTAAAACTTTTGCCGCCTTGGTCGGTAATAGCAAAATACACACAGCTTCGACAAAAAATAGTAAAGCGGCGCACTAGCGCCACCTAAACCGCGGAGAGTGAATTAAAGAACCGTCTTTTTGACACTTTCAAACTTCAAATCAAATTTCGTTCTTTAGTTTAAAAGTTAGAAAGTGATTAAAAAATAAGTTGAGCACGCGTTGTTTATAGAATTTTTGTGTGTAAAATTTCAAATATTCAAATTTATTCGTATTTAACGACGGTTAAATACTGGTGACGGTTTTGTCCCCAGCGCCATCACAATAAAATATGTGTATATTTTGCGGATGACATGCACACTATGCTAGTCTGAATTTAAACCGTATCATGCGCAGCTCTGATTGGAACGCCTACCAATAAGATGGCGCTGTTTTGAAGGTTTACCTAAATCTCTATTGAAATTGTCAGGAGCTGCGCGTATTACTATGTTCTAATGTATTTAGTAATAGTTTCCCGGGCACCGTCGCTTATTTCCACGACCGCAGTGCAATTTTTTTTGCTGATAACAGTTTAAGTCTGACCGACCTTTATAAATGAACGATAAAATAATGAATTTGTGGTTTTAATCCGATCGGAGAAAACACAGTAATAGGTATGTCTCACCAGTGGTTACTGCCATAATTATTACCATCGTCGTTTATGAATTTATCAACAGTAATATATTAAGTGCATAGTGACTTGCCGATAATACTGGCTAATGGGATGCACGAGCGCTTGTTGCGACGAAAATTTGCACGACTGCGAAGCAGGAGTGCAAATTTTCTCAAGCAACAAGCTCGAATGCATCCTAGCCAGTATTATCGAAGCAAAGGAACTATGCACGAAATATATTTTACTGGACTATTGCAAAAGTCTAATTAATAAAAACTATGAAAAAAATTGATCCTTGTCAATCGAGTAGTTTCAGTTTGTAATTACCCAGGCAACCAGTCAATTTGGGCAACTCGTTCTTTACGTTTGTTTTCAACCGATAACTGCCAAAAGCAGCGACGTAATAGTTCGAGTTTGAGAAAGCTTTATGAAACGGAATTTTAGTCCGCGATCTCGAACTTAAGTTGAGCAAGTGCTTAGCACCTTTTATGAAACTCGCCCTTAATCGCTAGTAATAGGTATAAAATAGTAGAAGTGTAGTTAATTTTTGGGGTTTCTAATTCTACTTTTAAGTTCTCTATCTTTTTAATGCAGAAAAAATATTGCACCCACCCACAAGTAGGTTGAGTATGGCATTTTGAAAAACAAAGATTGAATACTATCTATTTTAAATAAATTGAATATCGGGTACCAAGACATTCTCTAATTTAAATGCATAAAGTTTTATCTATTTTTATATTATTGAACAAACATTACTTTTGTGTATAGTGCATTGGAAATTGGACTGCATATTGCAACAATGATCTAACCTACAAGTATGTAGTTTTCCTCAAATTAATAAAATAGTTGAAAATACTTTAGTGTTTAGTAAATTGGAGTTTGGAAAACATCGTTTATTAATTCATCATCACCAAATGTTGGTAAATTAATTTTGCTTGTTGTAGAAGACACATTTTAAAACGAAAATGTCAAGAAAACAAAGTGTGGGTTAGATCATTGTTGCACAACGCCATCCAATTTTCGTTTGGTAGTTATATTTATTTTTAAAATTTTTATTTGAAAAAATTAGCAATGTAAATGTAATATTGCTAACATTAATTATCTTTATTTATTAAAATGCAGTAGGGGAGAGCGGGTACAATTGTAACAATTTTTACATTTATACGATTTTTGTAGAAACTACATGTAAAAATTAAAAAGTAAAAAATACCTGATGTAGGCCAAACATTAAGCTAATATTTTACGAAGAATAATTTTGAAAACGTTGGTCTATTGGCTAGTAATAAAAATAAATAATGTCTTAGGCAACCTGTTACAAATGTACCCATAGGTGGTACAATTGTAACAAGTATTGGGGACAAATGTAACAAAGCCTAAAAGTCTGACACGCTATTTTTTAAAAAAAAAAAAGGATGTGCAGATTAATAAAACAATAAAAACTGAACATGATATACATTGCATAATCAAATAAAAAAAGAAAATTCGTTTTTTTGATATAAATAAAGAACTAAAAACAAAAGAAACTCCCTTTGAAATTATAAACTAAAATATTTAACTTTTAACAATTTCTAATCTCTTCGTTATTGCATTTTAGAGTCGCATTTTAAACAATAAAAATACTCCAGTCGCAGTTTATGAGCACATTTTTCGTGTGCCCATAACTAATCGTTATGTACCGATTAGTTTTGTTACATTTGTACCCCGACGACATTTTTATACTTTTGCCTCCCTTGTGAGATAAACAGAACTCTTAACGTCGGAACAATAGTGGGAGTTTTTACAGACATATCTTAGGCCTACGCCACATATAAATTCTTTAAGAAAAATATGAACATGTAAGGGCTATCCAAAAAAAAAAGAAAAATATTAAAGTTATAAAAGTCACAAAAAACAAACTTTCTACAATAACTTTGCAACTGTATAATGTAATCCACTCATATTAACATTAAAATTAGTTCATATCACCATCATTTAAGTGTCGTATTACCAGACCTAAGGAACTGCACACAACGTGCTACAGCTGTTGTTACATTTGTACCGCGTTACAATTGTACTCGCTCTCCCCTACAGTGCAACGCCGTAACTGCTGTATTATTTACAAAAATAACACGATTTTATCATTGAAATTACTTTTTGGCCGACAGCTTTAGATAAATTAATCAAGTTTAATTGTGAAAATTCAAATCAGCAGGTCTGCTTGATTGAAATACGATGATAATTTATTTTAAGAATAAATCTAAAAAGGAAATTCTACTTCTCTTTGACACCTCTTTGTGGTATCATTTATATGAAATTGCGTTAAGTTATTTCACACAATGAAAAATCAATTGATACGTAAATGACGTGTCCAATACAATGGAAAATCAGTTTGAGTTGGAATTTTTTGCAAATCGAATTTATTATAAAAAGAAAAATTATTTTTTATCATAATATTTTTTTAGTCTCGCTGCGGATGAAGCGTTACTTAATTGATGGAAGTGTACGAAGTTTATTAATTTTTCCAATGTGAAAATTTCATTTTCGAGCATCAACAACAGCTTACTAGTAGATTTAAAAGAACTCAAATTAATTGTTTTTGTTTATTCTTCGACTTTATTTAATAATTATAATATTATGGAATTGGGTAAATCTTACTTTTTGGTTCATAATTTTCATCTGTTGACATTTAATGGTAAATTTGTTACAACTGCAAATGGTATCGCAGTTGTAAAATTTGATCTTCGTGCGTTTATGTAGAATATGCAAACCGCAACAATTTCATTAAACGAAATAGCGAACGAAACCTTTATTATATGTACTTATGTAATTAAATTAGTACTTAATGATTTTTACGCGTTTTGTTCTTTTATTGTGCTATCTATAGGCAAACAAAGTGCGGTTAGTTTCGTAACTAGGTCGATAATTTGAAAAATTTTAATTGAGCTTTTCTGGATCTTCACTTTTTAGGCAAGAAACATAATTTTGGATCATAAAATTTTCCTCTGTCTATTTAAGGCACTCGTAATCTTAATATTAAAACGTATATTTTGGTTGAACTTAATACAAAAGTTGGTGTTAAAGGAAATTTTTCTAGACAATTAAATGTTATATTCTTTTTTCTACGAGGAAAAAGTGAGTAGCTTTTTGATCAAACATCGAATTTTCTCCAAAACTTTTTTTTCATACGACTCAAAAAGACCCTTTTCAGACTTGTTTTAAAACTTTCTCTCTTTTCACGACTAGTTTGCAGTTAAAATTAATTAAATATGTTGCAATAAATGTCAGAATTTTAGTAGATTTTAGTCAAAGGAACAACTTATGAAGTTTTAATATCGTGTGTTTATGAAATCTAAAATTGTATCATCAGAGCGCAGGAATTAAGAGATTTGCTGCGAAAATGAATTTTTATTCTAAAGATTTAAGTTGATATTTAATCCCCTCTTAATCAATGTTTGAACTGCTTTATGATTTTAGTAAGCTATATTTAATTTTTGTGTACCCATTGATAACTTCTATTAAAAATGAAAATTTAAATTTTCAAAATATCACACTCGATCACACTTTATTAAAATTCGTATGGCAAAGCTTAGTTTGTATATTCAGTCACAATCTTCTTGAACTATGATTAGAATCGCGTCAAGGGTAGTTGCCGTCCCTACAAAATTGTTCAGAGTGCCAGGCTGATATTAAAATATGCAATTATTTTTTTTTATCAAATAACATTACAAAACGAAGGAGGAGTATAAGCTCCAAGATGGCTCTTGATTACAGTATAGATTTGGAACAATCTGAAGTCGAGTTTTAGGAGTTCTACAGTCGTATATGCAGTAAACGTCCAGAGCTACATTTTATAATGTTGGGTGCACACGTTCAGGCATACCTGCACAGAACCACAATATAGATATCGTTAATTTGGTGTTTTACCAGGTTAGGCTGCCTTATGTCTGTCTATCCTTTTACTCTTTCTCCCGTCTTCCTGTACGCATGTCGGATTGTTTTTTTAACAATACAATTAATAGTACGCGCACTTCTTACTGAAAGTGATATTTTATAGACGAACAGGCAAGTTCCAGGACGAGCCGTATAAGCGAGCAATGTTAAGATGCTTTCAGTACGTGTTGCATATAATAAAAAATGACGTTGAATAAAGTAAAACTTTTCCAAAAAATATCCATCACAATTAGCTTGAATTTTAAGGCTCCTACAGACACTGCCAGTAATTTAGTTGAGTAACGAGTAATTTAATCGAGTTAAATGGTTTCACTAAACTAAAGGTAAGGCTGACGAGATGAGGGGATGCGCAGATACCTAAATTGGTAATTTTCCCCTCCAACGTCGTAGTCAAGGTATTAAATTATTAAAGGGGCGTGGCCAAACCTGCGCGAACTTATCCCTACCGCTCCTCATCTTAAAATATTATACCCATACTCGACTAAACTTTAATGTCCGTATATGGTAAGTTACTAAATTACTCGCTACTCGACTAAATTACTGGCCGTGTCTGTACGAGCTTTTATAGTTTGAAACTCGGTTTGAAATATTTGACTCCATAAAGCTATTTAAAAATGTTGAATTCAAGCAACTATCAATCAACGTACTCGTATTTGTTTTATTTCAATTAAACATTTATTCGATATTGTTTATCGAAAAATTGGCAACGGTTTGGGATATTGAAATAAACCAAAGGCGATCAACCGCCGCATCCGCAGCATGAAAAGCGAATTTTTAAATTCATTTTTTGTTTATAGTTCACAGTTCAAGTTTATTTACGTTTCGTACAGTAGATTTCCAAATAAAGTGCGTTTTTAGTGTTTTACGAAGTTTTTTGAAAGGCATATTAAAATATATTTTATAAAAAGGATGCCATCAGTGTAATGTATTATATAAAAAGATGAAGAAATATATTTCTATAGGTAAAAGTGAGGTTACATCTTTTGTTGTTGACATCAGTGGCATTCCGTTTAAACATGTTAAAACACTAATATTTCAGATTTCTAAAAGATAATAATATACAGGGTGTCCCACTTAGCATGCTCACCATGGGGATCTCGTAAACTGTAAGAGATACAAAGTCGGTTAACTGACACCAAATGTAGTCTCTTTCATGGCCAACTCGATCCAATTTTTTGTTTTTTGAAAAATATTATTAGCACACTAGATATTTACAAAAAACTGAAAAGTTTATTTTCTTTAAATGCCTATAACTTTTTTATTAATCAAAATAATTTCAATTTCCAAAAAAAGGATAATATGCACTACTGAAAATTAAGCCTATCAACCCTTATATTTTTGAAATATAAAAAGAGAAAAAAATTAGATATGCAATAACATAATATTAATACTAGGTTTGTATTTAAAAAATATAACTTTCCATCATATCTCCAAAACGGCATAATAAAAAAATTCTTTTGTATATTACATTTATAGGTAGTGCCTATTATCCTTAAAAATTAAAATTATCTTGATTAATAAAAAAGTTATAGGCATTTAAAGAAAATGAACTTTTTCAGTTTTTTGTAAATATCTAAAGTGCCAATAATATTTTTCAAAAAACAAAAGTACGATCGAGTTGGCTATGAAAGAGACTACATTTGGTGTCATTTAACCGACTTCGTATCTCTTACAGATTACGAGATCCCCATGGTGAGCATGCTAAGTGGGACACCCGGTATACCGCATACCCATGCTTAAAACGGAATGTTTTTGTTTTTCATTTCCCTATTCCCCTCACTTGTTAGTGTTGGAGAGAGTTTTATACTACGTTATTCATATGTGAGCGGTGTCCATTTTGATTATTCGTGTAAGATTGACTCTTGAATCTTGCCGACTTCGTTTCTTCCATAAACTGAAGATTTTTGTCTACTAGAGCAACGGTTCTCAACATTTTTAAGGTAACGGCACCCTATCACAAAATACAAAAAATTCAAAGCACCTGTCTTTACAAAAAAACACAAATTATTTGTTATTGATTCACAAAAAGATAATACACCAGTCAAATAAAGATTTAACCTCGGAATGAAAGTTAGAAAGCTGAATTTTTGCATAGACCTTTATTTTGACGTTATAAAGACTTACTCAAAAGTCTCATAAAATCTGGTGTCCGCGTCGCTAGATATTCAAGGTCAAACGTCATAAAAGTGGTTTTTTGTAAATATCTCGTTTTCTGTGCATCATACGTCCCTAGAGGTTACTATAAAACTTGTAGATCATAAAATTCTCTACAAATTTGATCCAATTCATTTTTTTGTGCGATTAACCGTTTTCGAAATATTGCGCGGAGAGTGGGAGGCGTGCTAAAACTAAATTTTTTATTTTAAATATTTTTTTTATATTCATGGATTCTACGAAAATTTCTAAATCCAATTTTATAACATGTTCCTCTACCGATTTTCAACCGTTTTTAAGAAAAATTGAATTTTCTAAAAAAAAATAGTGATGTTTGCGCGTCTTTCTTGAAAATTACATACTGACGTTATGATGATAACAAGAGCTACATAATTTTCAGATATTTTTCTAAGAATGTTAGACTAAGCTCGGATGTTAAAATTTTTCTCTATTCATTTACAAGGTGTTCAAAAACTGCTGACTATTAGAGGAAATTTAAAACCTAAAAAACTTTAATTTTAAATGGAACACCCTGTATTTTTTGACAGTTTTGGATGCAGAAATAAATTTACTATCGTTTTGCATTACCATTCCCTATACCTATCGTTGATGCTTTTTACGTTATTCTATATCCTATCCAAGCTTCCTCGCCTCCCACTCTCCGCGTTATGTTTCCAGAACGGTTAATCGTACAAAAGAATGAATTAGATAAAATTTGTAGAAAATTTTATGGTCTACAATTTTTGTAATAACCTCTAATAACGTATGATGCATAGGAAACGAGATATTTGGATAAAAACGATTTTTGAGACCTTTGACCTTGAATATCTAGCGACGCGGACACGAGATTTTATGAGACTTTTGAGCAAGTCTTTAGAACGTCAAAATATAAGTATATGCAAATATTTAGCTTTCTAACTTTCATTCCGAGGTTAGCCCTTTATTTCATCTAATTTGACTGTAGTATAACGTTTTATTGTGAAGGTGTGAAAAGTAAACCGTAAAAGTAAAAGTAATTCTGCCGATTCCGCTCTCTGGTCCACAAGCACTGACCTATAGCCCGAGACATACGTATATTTCAGAAATGATGTTAACTTGACCAAGCTGTTCATTTAAATTTTATTCTTTCATACTCCCAGTAGCTGTAACCATGGAATATTGTGACCAGGAACTCGATAGGTAATTTAAACAGTTTCCACTTTTTAAAATAAATAGGCCAAAAATTCTTCTGATTGCCTTTCGACTGCACCAGTCTCTACGAAAATTTTATATTCTTTCTCATATAAAAATTTTGATTTGATTAAAAACATTATATATTTGGTCCATTTGAGAGTAATTAGTAAGTTGTTATTATTCCAACTATGCGCTTTTCTTAATTCAATTCTATTAATTATGACTTAAACTAGTTTTATTATACGTGAAAATTTAGGTGTGCATGTGTTAGAACGTGCTTAAATAATGCAGAAACAGCTGCAAAGTGGAAATAGGTAGGTACTATTTGGAAAATTACTTACACATGTATTCTGTATTTAATTATCAAACCCTGATTTTGCTAAAAATTGCACAACAGTATTTTTGAAATAAACCAAAGCAAATATAACAGATAAATTCCATATAAAAACCAACATACAAATTATAAAGCATACGTAATGAGAAATAATTAACCAGTATGATAAAACATAAGCAGTTACTGTACAACCATTTTCTTTTTTGTTAGCCAACATAAAATAGTACGTTCCTGAAAGCATTTGTGTAATTATAATGATTATCATTAAGTTAACGTACTTACCAACTATTAACCATATCAACAAAAATGCGTAAAATGGGTAAACAAGTTGATGTAATTTTGGATATCTTTTAGTGGATCTTAAACAAAATGCGGCTATAATTGTCGAGCATCCAAATATTGCTTTAAAAAACAAAAATTATCAAAATTATTTTTATTTAAAATTTGTTTATACTGTTTACCGGCAATTATAAAGTAAGCTGGAGCGTACTTATCATCTTTGCAATCTTTTATAATTGTCAAACCACTTACGAACTGCCCTATATGTAGAATAAACAAAACCGTAGCACAAATTCCGATGCCAACTGCAGCAAAAATTTTAATAATTAAATCACAGTTAATTAAAACTTAGTAAAGACCTACTATTTTTAATTTTTTTCTTAAGCGATTCGAATTTATCTTGCATAAAAGTAACAGTTGATGGATTTTCAAGTTCTGGTTGATTCAAAGATACGTATTCTTCTGGTTCCATCGACATTTTGCGCGTTCTAATTATACACAAACTATTTACATAAATAAAAACATTTCGGTTCTTTAATAAAGTTTTCCTTTTGCACTGCTGTCGTTACTAATATTATTATTAACTAGGTATCATCACTACTTTTCTAAGATACAACTTTTCAATATAAACTCGACTCGATTTTCTTATTTTTGCGTGTATTTCTATATACGTTAGATCTTTTTTTACCACCGAGGTCGTCGACTGAATATATTTCCTACGATGCCTTTTATCTGACCGATGCTTTTGGCTTCAAAACTAAGTAAACAAATTTTGTTATACCATCTGCTTTATCATTGATTTTAGAGGTATTTCAATTGATGTTGGTTTTATTGAATTTTTTTTTAAAAGATACACATACCTACTTTTGTTTTCGTAAAAACTTAATGAAAATTCCTTCAACGCGAACTTTGTATTAACGTTCAACCAAAAGCACAACACAACCAATATAGTTATTTGTGATTGGTGTTTATTTTGAATCAACTATCACAGTTGAAAATAGGAGTTGGAAAAATTATTATCCCGACGCATTTATGGCGATAGCGAACGGTGTTGTTGCGCCTGTAGCGATATTATTTTTTACTGCAACTAATCTCAGCAGTGGGATATAATTTTCTAGTTACGATACATACAGGATGTTTCAGAAAACTGTCGACAACGGCTTAGGGCAGAAAGTATATCCTATAAGCACGTAGTTTAAAATTCACTCCTACAAAGTTACAGCCCCTGGCATCTTTGAACGTTCTAGAAGTAGCATGGAGCAAGGAGCACGAACTTGTATCGAATTATAAGGAGACCATCTCGAGCATCTTCTCTAATAATTTATCAGTAGTTGTAGTAGTAATGTAGTAATCTAATAATAAATTTTACTATATTATGCTTATAGGGACTTTTTGACTTAGTTTTGGATGTACTTTCTGACCTAAGCCGTTCTCCACAGTTTTCTGAAACATTCTGTATAACAACAGTTTTAATTAATTATTATTTCCCTCACTTGTCAACAACCTATCGAACTCGCGTTGGAAAAAATTTGACCCCATTTTTGCGGCTATTTTCCAGTAGTTCATAGTAACAGACGTTGTCAATCTGTCTCATGATGTTATGAATTACCTATGCGATTTAAAAAAGTTTCTGCAAAATGTGATAATATAAATAAGTATTATTAGTGAAAATACCCTTTTGGTCTTGTGAAACCGAAAAAAATGTGAAGAAGTGCTGACGTCTTCTAGAAGTTCAAAAGAACATTTCAGTGCTTTAATGTTTTCGGGTTTATAAAATCGCTAGGTACTATTTTTCCAGTACTAAATACGGTTTTCAAAATACAGTAGAAACCTTCTTAACCGACTCGCTGTATTACCCGGATCGTTACATCCCTGAGATCTTGGACCCGGTGCACTGATGAATCACTGCTAAATTATATTTTTTTGTATAAATACTGATCCGTTGTTGTTTTTACCATCAGTTTATACTTGTTATTGTAAGGTAGTGGTGTTTTATTCTGTTTAATGTTCAAATGTGTAAGTTTCATGTATCTTTTAAGTCAAAATAAAATATTCAGATTTCATTCATTCCTCATTTTTACTAACTTCTTCAGCTGCCTCTTGATTAACCACGCAACGGCCGGTCTCGGTCAGATCTTCTTCAGCACTTTCCAGGACACATTATGATGTTTGATCATTTATGATGTTTGATGCACCAATCAAATGCGCGTATTCTTAGAACTTTTGCACTAATTTTGTCAGTTTGGTTGCTGACAGCTGTTTCGATACACTGTATCATCAAAAATCAATCTCGATTTGCACATAGTAAAAGCCGAATCTATTAAATAAAAATATTCTTAGAACGTTCGTCGCTATACCTTCTAATATTTTACCAAGATCAATACTAATGAAGCACTTCTAGGCATCTCAGAAACTTCCAATTTGGCACCAGTGTATATGATGCCCTAAAGATTTATAAAAAATTGTTCAAGTTCTGAAAACCCTCTGGGGCCGATTGAGGGGGTGGGGGGACGATAGATAGAGAACTTACGTATGTCATCACCGCATATATCGAAAATATGTATCGACAAGTTGACATTAAATCAACAGAGCGTGATTTACAAAGAATTATTTGGAGAAAGAATCTTCGAGATTATTTTTGGAAAGTGGTGTAACTTATCATCGACCAGCGAATCGAAACATTGTATCAATTTTACTAATTGTTTTCTATTCTCTTAGTTTTACTACTTGTTAGTTGTTGATCGTTGATTTTGTTTGTATCAAGGTTTTGCATTCTTGTATTATTAATACATTTATCGTAACATTATTGTCAATTTATCTTATCATTAGTTATTTTGTCTATGGCAACCTACATCGTTGCAAGGTGTGCGGTATGGTCATTGGTCAGTCGTCAACAGTCGCCAACATAATTATTATTAGTAGTAGTCATGTGTCATTGATAATATAAAAAACAACGCAATGCAGCAACGTTATTTCAAGTTCGAATTATATGTAAAAAATACGAATTCCAATTTTAATTCAGGTGGTCCGAAGTAATATCAAATACTAACACATATCAAATACATAAATTGGTTATTTAACATTTTTTATTAAAAGTTAATATAAATTAATATAATAAGCTTCTAGACATTTTTTCAAAATTTTGTTCTGTGTATACATATTTATAAATTCTCGTTCTTATAAATTTATATTTACGTAAGTGTTTTTAATCATATACTTTCATTATTTAGTAGTAACATTATTATATAAAAAAAATTTCCTGTACTACAAACATAATCGTAGGTAATTAGTTAATTGTAGAGCAAAAATAATTTAACCTGAGGTAAGTTCGCGCAGGTTTGGCCACGCCCCTTTAATAATTTAAGTACGTTGACTACTGCGTTGGTGGGCATAAATACCAATTTAGGTATCTACGGATGTTCACAGCTCCTCAGAATAAAATATTTTTGCTGTAGCTATATACCTACGTATTGGGTTTTACTTATACTTTTTTGAATATTTATTCACATTTTCAATGTACTATCAATTAGAACATAACACATAAACCAACTTGCAATGCAAAATGGAATTAATAAAATTAAAGCTAACACTATGTAGTGTATGGTTAGCAACCAAAATGCTATTAAATAAACAGTTTTATTGCAATACCATCCATCTTCTGGGCGATAACTTGGTCTGTAGATACTATAAATCCAGTACGAACCTAAAGTATTCAAAATAATGAAATGAAAATAAAAACAAGTTTAATTTCACTTCCGCGACTTTCTTTCAATATGCTGTTGGCTCTCCGTGTAAATTTAATAAACTTACCCACTATCATCCAAATGAATTCAAATATCAATAATACATAAGCAATTCGGTTCAATAAGACCATCCTTCTGTTACGATTTGCGATTGGAATACCTTTAATAAGTATACCGCCTGCTCCTAAAATGTTTTCCCCAAATATTATATAATAAGTAATAGTGACATCTGTAGTATTTTTTCTTATTAAATTTGAGTTTTACGGCTCAATAATTACATACAGTTGTTCCAGCGGATCTTTGATGGTGGGGCTGTCGGCAATGTTCGTAAAAACAGGCAATCTGATTAGTAGTGTAGCATCTATCTTTGTTGGCGCTGCGTAGTATGAAGTAAAATTGCAACGACCTATGTCGTCTTATCTTGACATACACCGACAAAGATCCGCTGGAACAACTGTACATACAAATAGTTATAAATGTAAATTAGTAGATAACCAATTCTGTTGGCAGGGTAGGACTGTTAGGATTCTCTAATTTAATTTCAAATAAACGTGCTGCCAAATAATTTTAAACATCGCCAAGATGTCTTAAGGCGGCGCCACACACACAGACTTAGGCCTGCATAGGCCAAACCGGAACTTCTGGACATCGTTGGAAGGTAAGCCTGTGTGTGTGGCGCGGTCTTTAAGTACAATTTTATTAAAAATTGCTGTAGGTACCTACTTATGTAAAAATGGTAGCTTAAGAAAAATCTTAAATTAAAATATACAGGATGAGTTTAAAATGCGTACCATAACTTATACCGGTGATTCTACAAGTCAAAACAAGACGATTGAGCTAAACATGCTTGACCCGAAAGTCTACTCCTGCTGAGATACAGTCTGTTAAAGTCTTCATTATTTTATCACCCGTATAAGTTATGGTGCGCATTTTAGACTTCTTCTACAGATTATACTATCTACGGATTAGCTATTAAATAATGTCATAAAACTCAATTTTCGTTAAAAAGTCTTTACCTGCAACCGCTAAATAAATTGGTATCATCGGTTGAATTGGACATTCATTAGTTGTTGTTATACCGGCAAAAAACATGAGCACATTTAAAATTATCAATACAGCTAATCCAATTTGAATTGTACCTAAGTTGTAAAAAAATTAAATATGAGTTAATGTGCGCACAACGACCTTACGTTTTTTTAAATTTCTAGCTGTTTCTTCATCTGTGACATCATTCTCTTCTGCTCTTGTATCTACAACTTGAGTTTGTACTACATTTGCTGGTTTTTGTTCTACATTGTGTTCCACCGTTACTGCTGTAGCTATAGCCATTTTCCTTAAAAACTAATTTCTATTTTGATATGAAATTGTTGGTTTTTAACAGCGCCACCTGAAGTTTTTCGACCTTTAAATATAATAGAAATCGTCTCACTTTATTTTGGAAATCTTAAAAATGTGGCTTTTATCTCATAAGTATAAGAAGTAACGTGGACATTCTGAGTTTAGGTCATGAAAATAAGTACTGGATAATTGTACTGGACAATTGTTGTGTAATTCCGAACCGTAGACGATATATTAATTATTTCTTAAATAATCTCACCTTAATTAATTTAATCAGCAGATCACAATTACATTAATTTTTTCGCATAAAACTTAAATTACTTAAAAATATGTTCTAGTTCTACCCGGATCTATCCTTACTAAGAAAGCAGCATCTTGAAAATCGTTTTGTTTGGGAAAACGCGCATTGAAAACGTGTATTTATAGCTGGTATTTATTTTTTTACCAAATAATGTAACATTTTTGAAATTAGTAAAGCGTATAGAATGTTTTTATAGTTAACGACTGTTTACGAAAAAAACGTCTCCTTAACCATACAAGGGCATTTCATATAACATTTTGGTAACCCACCTTTCCCCTATATTTCGACCCCGCTGAACACGAAAATTGCGGTTACCAAAGCGAAATCTTAACCGGAAGCCTGATATTCAAGATGACACCCAATATGTCTGCTTTGTTATTTTTGATAGAATAATTATGGACAAATATTTTCATTGGTTCGGATAGATATTTTGTACTCTACAATGTTCATTAGAGGTAAAATTATCTTCAGATCACTCCTTAAGGAGCAAGGAGTAAAAGTGACACTTTTTTTAGGCGAGTCAGTAGGACTTGACTGACTGACGAGCCAAAAAACGTACTTTTACCTAATAAAACAAACTACTATTTTTTAAGCTTTTTTCGTTGCCATATAGTGTATAGCTAAAAAGAACGGGTGCTATCAGCAAGCAAGAGAGCGGTCAAGACTTCGCTCTAGACGAGGTAACTTGGAAAATTCCATTAGTCTTTGAATTATTGACTATAAATAAGCAGTATAAGGTATCAAAATAAATTTTTTTGTCTCTCAGAATATTATGCTCTAAAATCGGTATTGAAGGTGTTTATTAAATAAATTGGGAATCAAGAGATCACAAAACTATGATTTTACATGTTAAATCCCTATAACAGAGAGCTCTCTTCACTTAGGTATGGTATTATTTAGCGAAGTTTTGACTTGAAAATTTATTACGAGAACTACAACAGTGGTTCGAAGTAATATCAAATACTTAAGTCTGTCCAGCGAACAAATACAGTGAAGCCACTCCCATATAAATTTCTGTCAAATAAGTTTGACGCATGTCCATTCTTATGTGATATTGTTAAAACCGAATTTTTAAAATTCTACCAATAGAAATATTCTATTCGCATATCGCGCGCTTTTTGTGGGAGGGACTTAACTGTATCTATTGAATGGACATGATTTAACAAATTTATATCAAATACATAAATTGGTTATTTAACATGTTTTATTAAAAGTTGTGGCAGTTGATTTACATTTTTATCATTTAATGTCTTTTAATATAATGCAACAATAAACTTTTTCGTCAAGTTGGAATGTGTTTTTCAAAATCGATTTTTTAATTTTTACTCGCATTTTGGACAAGCTATAAATTTAATAATTAAACTAATTTTACCTTAATTAATGTAAAGCTTCTAGACATTTTTCCAAAAGTTTGTTTTGTGTTTACATATTTATAGATAAATAATTCTCGTTCTTATGTGAGCGAGTTAGTTAAAAATTTAACGTTTATATAAAGATTATATTTACATAAGTTTTTTAAATTACTGTAATTATTTAGTAGTAATTTTATTATATTAAAAAAATTTCTTATAGGTACTAGAAACATAATCGTAAGCAATTAGTTAATAGTAGCTACCTACGTATTGGTTTTTGCAAATACTCTTTTGAATATTTATTCATAATTCCGATACAGCAATTAGTGCAAAACAGCAAAAACAACTTGCAATGCAAAATGGAATTAATAAAAGTAAAGCTAACACTACATAGTGTATGGTTAGCAACCAAAATGCTATTAAATAAGCAGTTTTATTACAATACGGTCCATGTTCTGGGCGATAATTTGGTCTGTAGATGCTATAAATCCAGTACGAACCTAAAATATTCAAAATAATAAAATTAAATAAAAACAAGTTTAATTTCACTCGGCGACTTTCTTCCAATATGCTTTTGGCTCACCGTATAAATTTAATAAACTTACCCAGTATCATCCAAATGAATTCAAATATCAATAATACATAAGCAATTCGGTCCAATAAGACTATCCTTCTGTTACGATTTGCAATTGGAATTACTTTAATAAGTATACCGCCTGCTCCTAAAATGTTTTCCACAAATATTAATTTCATGATAAGTAATAGTGACATCTGTTGTATTTTTTTTAAATTATATTTGAGTGTTACGGCTCAATAATTATTACATACATACAAATAGTTATAAATGTAAATGTGTAAATGAGTAACCAATTCTCTTGCCAGGGTAGGATTGTTAGAATTCTCTAATTTAACTTCAAATAAACGTTAAGCATGTTATTATTTGCTGCTAAATAATTTTAAACAACGCCAAGATGTCTTAAGGCCGCGACACAAACACACAGGCTGACCTGCACAGGCCAAAGTGCAGCTGAATGATGAGCCAACGATCGGAGCCTGAACGATGTCCAGACACTCCGGTTTGGCCTGTGCAAGCGGTCTGCACAAGCTAAACCTGTGTGGAAGGCAAGTTTGTATGTGTGGTGCAGACTTTTATCAGAAATAATTAATTCGGGTAATTTTATCAAAAATTGCTATAGGTACCTACGTATGTAAAAATGGTAGCTTGAGTAAATTCTAATTTGATATTATAATATAGGTACTAGGAATTAGCTATTAAATAGTGTCATAAAACTCAATTTTCGTTAGACAATCTATACCTGCAACCGCTAAATAAATTGGTATCATCGGTTGAATTGGACATTCATTAGTTGTTGTTATACCAGCAAAAAACATGATAACATTTAAAATTATAAATACAACTAATCCAGTTCCAATTGTAGCTAAAATGTTAAAAATTAAATTTAAGCTAATATGTGCGTCAACGACCTTACGTTTTTTTAATTTTCTAGCTATTTCTTCAGTTGTGGTTTTAGTATCATCTGGACTTGTATCTACAACTTGAATTTGTACTACATTTGCTGGTTTTTCTTCCTTATCTGTTAGATCGACCACATTTTGTTCCACCGTTACTGCTGTTGTAGCTGTAGCCGTTGTAGCTGTAGCCATTTTGCTTCAAAAATTAATTTCTATTTTGGTGTCTAATTGTTGGTTTTTAACAGCGCCCCCTGATGTTTTTCGGCCTTTAAATATAATAGAAATTGTCTCACTTCATTTTGAAAACCTGCAACAATAAACGTGGATTTTATCTCATATAAGAAGTAAAGTGTACATTTTGAATTTAGGTCATGAAAATAAGTACTGAACAATTGTTATGTAATTCCAAACTGTAGGCGATTTATTAATTATTTCTTAAATAGTCTCACCTTAATTCATTTAATCACCAGTTCACAATTACATTACTTTTTTCACATAAAACTTAAAATTATTGAAAAAGATGTTCTATTTCTATCCAGCTCTATTGTATTTATTACTCACTGAGTAGTCAGACCGACGTCGTTCTAAAAGCGCCACTGCCAGTTTCAACGTCACGCCCGTTTTTATTACATCAAGGCTGCTTGAAATTTTACAAATACTTTTGATTCAATAAGTTCTTTTTTTTGTTAAAAGTAATTTTGTCTAGGTACTCTATTTTGTAAATTTAATACATCACAAAGAAAATTGATTCGAGTAGTTTAAGATACTCTCGTGTAAAATAATACCCTTCTAAAATCAAACTATTCCTAACGTTCTGGATTTAGTTTCATGCTGCTTTCTATATTTAACTTGGGAATTCGTCGTCAGATAACTACGATATTAGTTTTTCATGTCTTGGGCATACCCAAAATAATATGTATACTGATTGTCTTAAATATTTTATAAGAGAAAATTAAAACCGTTTCAAATAGTAATATTCTATTACTAAAACAACGTGCCAAGTTATGTATAGCTGCGTATAACGACGCCTTGCTCCTTTATTTAATCTTAATTTTCTATAATCTAAGCTGTAAATGTACATGTATTATAAGAGAAATGCGAAATAGGTAGCAAAATAACGTTTGATTTAACATCAACGTTCTCGTAGGTTAGATCTACAATTTAATTTACAACTATGCGAATTAAATTCTTGCCGGAAAATGTGCATTTGATCTAAAATTTATTGTAAGCAACAAGTGTACTGCAGTAAAAATTTTATGTGTGCATACCTACCTTGAACGAATAACCATTTAGACGGAGTTCCACTTCCAACTTGTACAATACAATTTTTGAAGCAATTGACATTTGACCTCTTTTTCGTTACAATTATTAATAGTGATATAACACAAAAGAATTTTCTTGATGAACGAATGCTTAACGTGGCAACCTTCAATTATTGTTACCTTGATCTTTTCTTTGTCAAAACCGAGTTATCAAATTTAAGGTTTCTTTGTTGTTGATTAATTTTTAATAAGTTTTCAATTTTTCTTTACCAGGGTGAGTGTTGTTTTATTTTAATTGCAAGGACTTCTTTGGTACACGGTGTAATTTTGTAGAATGCTTAAGCATTTTGTGCTTTTGTTTCTCTTTATCTTTGATGCTTTTTTCTTATTAAAGTGGAGAAGTGAAAAAGTTATTGCTATACAGATTTATGCTGGCGAGCGGTAGGGATAAATTCGCGCAGATTTTGCCACGCCTCTTTAATAATTCAAATACGTTTACTACTACGATGGTGGGGTTAAATTAAATTTAAGTATATCTATTAAAATGGACTGAAATAAACTAAATAATGGAAGATGGCGTTGACGTCATATTTATCATAAATAAATGATATACTGCCAAGTATTTGCTACCTGTGTTTCCACAAATACAAAGCTATTAACCTCTGCAATATTCTCTAAAATTAGTATTTGTTTGCCCCATTCCCCAAAAGATCCCACCTTAATAAAAAGCAACTCTTGCTCAAGGGGTGGTAACTTGTGATGTAAAATTTCTTTTGTACATCTTGGAAGAAGTATGTAAATGTAACACTAACACATTTCTTAATAAGGTCCGTGAAGTTACAATAACCACTGTATCCGATTCTACTGTAACTTTGCTGTAATTTAGTATTAATTTAGTATAATTTAGTACGCGCAATAAAAAATTTAGTACGCGCGTAGTTTCTTAGTTATAAGGGTTGCAAATGTGGTTATTGCAAGTTCACGCCTAATAACCACTTTCTCCGATCTTAATGAAACTTTGCTATAATTTAGTATTAATTTAGTATAATTTAGTACGCGCATTAAAAAATTTAGTTCGCGCATAGTTTTTGAGTTCTAAGAGTTGCAAATGTGGTTATTGTAAGTTCACGCCTAATAACCACTTTCTCCGATCTTAATAAAAACTTTGCTATAATTTAGTATTAATTTAGTAAAATTAAGTACGCGCATTAAAAAATTTAGTACGAGCGTAGTTATAAGGGTTGCTAATGTGGTTATTGTAAGTTCACGCCTAATAACCACTTTCTCCGATCTTAATGAAACTTTACTATAATTTAGTATTAATTTAGTATAATTTAGTACGCGCCTTAAAAAATTTAGTACGCGCGTAGTTTCTGAGTTATAAGGGTTGCAAATGTGGTTATTGCAAGTTCACGCCTAATAACCACTTTCTCCGATCTTAATGAAACTTTGCTATAATTTAGTATTACTTTAGTATAATTTAGTACGCGCATTAAAAAATTTAGTACGCGCATAGTTTCTGAGTTATAAGGGTTGCAAATGTAGTTATTGTAAGTTCACGCCTAATAACCACTTTCTCTGATCTTAATAAAAACTTTGCTATAATTTAGTATTAATTGAGTATAATTTAGTACGCGCATTCAAAAATTTAGTACGAGCGTAGTTATAAGGGTTGCTAATGTGGTTATTGTAAGTTCACGCCTAATAACCACTTTCTCCGATCTTAATGAAACTTTGCTGTAATTTAGTATAATTTAGTACGCGCATTAAAAAATTTAGTACGCGCGTAGTTTCTGAGTTATAAGGGTTGCAAATGTGGTTATTGAAAGTTCGCGCCTAATAACCACTTTCTCTGATCTTAATGAAACTTTGCTATAATTTAGTATGAATTTAGTATAATTTAGTACGCGCATTAAAAAATTTAGTACACGCGTCGTTTCTGAGTTATAAGGGTTGCAAATGTGGTTGTTGATCATGTAATTTGTAATTTCCTTGTTGTATCGGATTATGCGAAATGCAGTGAAATGAATGCACCTTGGGCTTTGATAACGTAATAGAAATTTAACGTTGAAGAACAAAGAATTCTCCTTAGGCGTGTTCATGGATATTCAGGTGGCTTTTGACAATACGTCTACATTATCCTTAGAAAGAGCGATGAAAGATAGGAAAGTCCATCCCACTATTATTAAATGGATCTCACGTATGCTTAAGCATAGAGTAATTCCAGAGTTTGGCAGTATCAATGATACATGTATCTTTGATACGTATCTTTGATACTTTTGTATCTTGTATCTATGATACTTGAGGTGAAAGTATCTTGTATCTTGTATCAAAGATACTGAAATTGAATTATCGTGTATCTTGTATCAAAGATACTTATTAGCATCAATGTGCCCAGATACTTTTTAACACTTATTTCAAAAATTAATAAAATTCAATAAAAAACAAAAAAAAATTTAATTACTAAAAAAACTTGAAATAAAATTGGCAAAAGAGCAGGTACATAGGTATTGTTTGAGTTTGGTAAATGTTTGACCTTCCTGTCGCCATTCCTTTGTTAGAAGATTTTAAATTCTTCTAAAAAAAAGTATCAAGTATCTGTATCTTGTATCTTTCGAACAAAAATTAAAAGTATCTTGTATCTTGTATCTATGATACTCGAGCTGAAAGTATCTTGTATCTTGCATCAAAGATACTGAAATTGAGTTATCATGTATCTTGTATCAAAGATACATTTTATAAGTATCTTGCCCAACTCTGAGTAATTCACACTTCGGTAAATCATTGTACCGTAGCAGCAGAAGTAAATCGAGGTTGTCCACAAGGAGGGGTGCTTTCACCACTTCTATGGTGCCTCGTAGTAGAGAATCTTCTCAATTGTCTAGAGAAAGAGGGGCTGTAAACGTCGTAGGTTATACCGACGACATAGCCATAACAACAACCGGGAAGTTTGGGGCTATTGTATTTGAAAGAATGCAAAGAGTCCTATATCTCGTAGAGAAATGGTGTTTAGAAGAGGGCCGGACGATTAATCCGACAAAGACCTCGCTAATCCATTTCACAAAAAGAACAAATAAAACTGATGGTAATAGAAAAGTATACCTGTTCGCCCTACCTCTGGAATCAATAGGAGAAGCCAAATACTTAGGAGTTATCCTTGATAGCAAACTAAGCTTCAAACCACACATAGACAGTATAGTTAATAAAGCTACAAGGGCCTTATGGACCTGTAGACGAACATTCGGTAAAACTTGGGGACTAACACCTCAGTTGACTTATTGGATATATACTGTAATGGTTATACCAATTGTAACATAATATGCAGGTTCTGTGTGGTGGACAAAAACACAAATAAAAACCTGCAAACTCAAACTAGGCAAAATCCAAAGATTAGCTTGCCTAGGAATTACTGGAGCGATGCGTACTACGCCTACAGCAGCAATGGAAACAATGCTGAACCTCCCACCCTTATATCGTGTGGTGAAATCCAAAGCAGTAAGTGAGGCTTAGGTCTGTTTGACATGAACTAACTATCTTGCTAATTGTTAGTTACTAAATGGTTACTAAATGAACTCAAGGAGCAAAAACACGGGAATCTAAGCTTTAACGTCAACGTCAAAATTTCTCCGCCTATTTTGACGTTGACGTTAAAGCTTAGATTCCCGTGTTTTTGCTCCTTGAGTTCCTTTAGTAACCATTTAGTAACTAACAGTTAGCAAGATAGTTAGTTCATGTCAAACAGACCTTACAGGCTAAAAACTCACTCCTCCAAAGGAAGAAATGGGCAAGGACTTGCCTCAATCCTAAGAGAGATAGAAGAACACCCCATACTTAGTATGGTGTCTGACAGAACAACCAAAGCATATACCATCGAAAAAACCTACGGAATTAAAATTCCGACTAGGGAAGAATGGAAATGCAAGGCAGTCAAATTAAATGGACTGGTATTCTACACAGACGGCTCTAAAAACCAAGCAGGTACAGGAGCTGGAAGTAGCTGGAGGACGGCAACTTGAGGCAAGGGGTAGTCCTAAACCTCGGGGAGCACGCAACCGTCTTCCAAGCAGAAACTTACGCCATCTCAACATGTGCGCAAATGCTGTTGGATAGAGGATATCACAACCAAAGAATCTTCGTTGTATCTGACAGCCAAGCAGCCCTAAAAGCGCTGAACGCCTGTGAGATGAGGTCCGGACTAGTAACGGACTGCATCCGCAGACTTAATGCGCTAGCGGGAACAAATTTTGTCAACCTGGTATGGGTTCCAGCTCACGCTAACATACCAGGGAACGAGAAAGCTGACGATCTGGCCAAAGAGGGCAGCAAAATAAGACCCATTGGACCAGAACCCGCCTTTGGCATTTCTTATGATGTGGCAAAGAGAGAAATAAAGTCACTTCTAGGGAAGTGGCATATCAAACAGTGGAGGGAAGCTCCTGGACAGGAGTTTGGAAACTCCTGGACATTCCAAAGCTCTACTGGAGAAACCCTCTTACAAACGAACTTGCTCTACTTAGAATGAGCAGAAAGGAACTACAACTGGCAACGGCAATAATAACGGGTCATTGTCAGCTCAAAAAGCACCTGCATACGATGGGATTAGAAGAAGATCCACTATGCAGAGGATATGCAGAGGAGGAAGAAACTCCAATTCATTTCTGCTACACTGTGAGGCTTTCACAAGGAATCGTCACAGCATTCTCGAGAAAAAGAAAATGCTCCAAAGAGAACTGCCTACCTTGTCAGTAGGAGAAATTCTGGACTTCGTCAAAAGCACAGAACTCTCATAAAGGAAGGTCAATCCGAGGTGCATATTAGATCCAAGCGGTCGCGATGCAAGGAACCACTAGGGACCACCCTCCGAATACATTAATAATAATCAGCCTAGCAAAAGTTTTCGATTAATCGATTAATCGCGATTATTTGAATTTTAATAATCGAAGAATCGTAAAATCGAAGAAAAGAAAAACCGATTTTTTAAATTTTCTGATCAAATCTAAAATCTAATCTAAATTAAATTTAATTAAATATATGGATGGATAATTCAAAGCACACTTTACCCCTTTCTCCAAAGTTCGCAAAAAAATTCAAAATTGAAAATGAATTTTTTAATGCGCGTACTAAATTATACTAAATTATACCAGAGTTTCATTAAGATCGGAGAAAGTGGTTATTAGGCGCGAACTTACAATAACCACATTTGCAACCCTAATAATTCAGAAACTACGCGCGTACTAAATTTTTTAATGCGCGTACTAAATTATACTAAATTCATTCTCAATTATAGCAAAGTTTCATTAAGATCGGAGAAAGTGGTTATTAGGCGTGAACTTACAATAACCACATTAGCAACCCTTATAACTACGCTCGTACTAAATTTTTTAATGCGCGTACTTAATTTTACTAAATTAATACTAAATTATAGCAAAGTTTTTATTAAGATCGGAGAAAGTGGTTATTAGGCGTGAACTTACAATAACCACATTTGCAACTCTTAGAACTCAAAAACTATGCGCGAACTAAATTTTTTAATGCGCGTACTAAATTATACTAAATTAATACTAAATTATAGCAAAGTTTCATTAAGATCGGAGAAAGTGGTTATTAGGCGTGAACTTGCAATAACCACATTTGCAACCCTTATAACTCAGAAACTACGCGCGTACCAAATTTTTTAAGGCGCGTACTAAATTATACTAAATTAATACTAAATTATAGTAAAGTTTCATTAAGATCGGAGAAAGTGGTTATTAGGCGTGAACTTACAATAACCACATTAGCAACCCTTATAACTACGCTCGTACTAAATTTTTTAATGCGCGTACTTAATTTTACTAAATTAATACTAAATTATAGCAAAGTTTTTATTAAGATCGGAGAAAGTGGTTATTAGGCGTGAACTTACAATAACCACATTTGCAACTCTTAGAACTCAAAAACTATGCGCGAACTAAATTTTTTAATGCGCGTACTAAATTATACTAAATTAATACTAAATTATAGCAAAGTTTCATTAAGATCGGAGAAAGTGGTTATTAGGCGTGAACTTGCAATAACCACATTTGCAACCCTTATAACTAAGAAACTACGCGCGTACTAAATTTTTTATTGCGCGTACTAAATTATACTAAATTAATACTAAATTATAGTAAAGTTTCATTAAGATCGGAGAAAGTGGTTATTAGGCGTGAACTTACAATAACCACATTAGCAACCCTTATAACTACGCTCGTACTAAATTTTTTAATGCGCGTACTTAATTTTACTAAATTAATACTAAATTATAGCAAAGTTTTTATTAAGATCGGAGAAAGTGGTTATTAGGCGTGAACTTACAATAACCACATTTGCAACTCTTAGAACTCAAAAACTATGCGCGAACTAAATTTTTTAATGCGCGTACTAAATTATACTAAATTAATACTAAATTATAGCAAAGTTTCATTAAGATCGGAGAAAGTGGTTATTAGGCGTGAACTTGCAATAACCACATTTGCAACCCTTATAACTAAGAAACTACGCGCGTACTAAATTTTTTATTGCGCGTACTAAATTATACTAAATTAATACTAAATTATAGTAAAGTTTCATTAAGATCGGAGAAAGTGGTTATTAGGCGTGAACTTACAATAACCACATTAGCAACCCTTATAACTACGCTCGTACTAAATTTTTTAATGCGCGTACTTAATTTTACTAAATTAATACTAAATTATAGCAAAGTTTTTATTAAGATCGGAGAAAGTGGTTATTAGGCGTGAACTTACAATAACCACATTTGCAACTCTTAGAACTCAAAAACTATGCGCGAACTAAATTTTTTATTGCGCGTACTAAATTATACTAAATTAATACTAAATTACAGCAAAGTTACAGTAGAATCGGATACAGTGGTTATTGTAACTTCACGGACCTTTCTTAATATTTCATTGGAAGGGCTAATTAAAAAAAACGTATCGTTGTGTTCGTCTAAACACTCTAAAGTAAAGGTTGAGATGGATTATAAGGATTCAAGGGTCAGAAAGAGCTTTAAGGAGGTAGCACAATGGGCCCTGTTTACCCTCCACTGTAACAATCCCGATCAATGCTGTCCTGCGTGTATCAAATTTTAAAGGAAGATACACTTATGTGCAAGTTATCGTGTTCGTACAGATGAACACTTACAAAGTGAAAATTCGGAAAAATCACACAAAAAAGGTTTTCTAATTTTTAACATGTTTTCAAAATTTACTCAACTTTTGTTCTTGCACAAAGCACTAAAAGATGTGGTGTGTTATCACGAAATTTTTTCGTTTGCATAACCATTATAAATAAATAATATAATTATTATTATTTTGAATTAATTTATGATTTATTAGTTTATTATTTATGTGCTTGATGTTTTCGTTAATTACAAACATATCAGACTAAAATCTATATTTTTTGTTCGCTTCCGTTCGCCATAAATTCACAAATTTATCAAAATGACGTTGGACTACTTCTATATAGATTACTAAACTAAAATGTTTCTTAAGGTCGCGGTCGTCAGGGTTTGTGCTCAAACTGAAGTCTTAAAATTTCTATTTATTATCTATTTTAAAAAAGTGGGGTCAGAAATCTGAATTCTTCTTTAATATAAGAGGAGCTTTTGTTGATATAAATTGAAAAACTTCATTTTTTAGAGTTATCATTCTAAACCCAAATAGTATACAGGGTGGTCGGTTTTTTATTGTCCAGCTATTATTTCTTGAAATATTGAAGATAGAAAAGAAAATTAAATTAGAAACTTCTCAAACAACACACGGTCTACAAAATGGCGCACACGATTTTCTTTCATATAGAATATTCTTTGAAATATCGGGTATAATTAGCTTGTTATATACCGTTATAAAGAAAAATTGATTTAGAATGTCTGTAATTCTGTAAAAATATACAGGGTGTTCTATTTAAAAAAAACAGTTACTTATTTTTCTGGAAAATAAGTAGGCTATGGAACAAAACTATTTGCGCCATTTTGTAGACCAGGTGTCTTCTGAAAAGTTTCTAATTTAACTTTCTTTTGTATCTTCAATATTTCAGCAGATATTAAGGCAATGCTGCGCAATGAAAAACTTATTCTGTCTATTACAATTAAATAGCGGAACTCACAATTTGCATTACGTTCCTCGATTTTACATACATATTAATTGTGCCGCTTTATTAATGCAGTTACACAAATAAATTATAAAGATAACGTCGCGACGTTATAATGACGACTGGTTTGGACGATTGCACTTTACCGTCTACTTCATTGGCGTTGCTAAGAATTTAATTTAATAATAGCCCCGCTCCCTTACCCCTAACGCTTTCTTTGCAGACTCGTACAATACCTACTATAGGTAGTAGAATATTAATACGGATTTCTTTATTTATGTTTTTGCCGACTGTAGGTTGTGAAAATAAATGATACTAGTATCTACAGTTTGTCCTCAGACAGACCTAACTGTTTTGTAATAGTAGATTGTTTGATTAGGAGTAAAAATGTCACTTTTTTTAGGCTAGTCAGTAGAGCTTGTCAGACGAAACGAAGTTGAGTCTGACAACTACTGACGAGCGAAAAAAAGTATTTTTACTCCGTATGAAACATTTAATTTTTTCTTCAAACGTAAAACTTAGAAAAACCAAAAATAAATGTTTTTGAAGTGTCTCCATCTCTTGAAAATTATTTGTAGTTCAATTGTCAAATATTTTTAAAAATTAACTTTAACTTGTAAAAAGAAGCTAATTATTATACGCAACGAATAAATTATAACAGAAAATTTATAAAAACATTACTTTGTTACATTACAAATGCTTAGAAATATCATTTTACGTCACAATTTGTTGTAAATATTTAGGGCTAGAATTTACTTTTACCTCCTTTTACCTCCTAGGATGTAAAAGTAGAACTTTAACCTTACATGTTCAGTAACAAAATGTCAACTTTTTCTGACGTTTGAAGAAAAACTTTTTTATTTATAATTTTTGTAGAAAATGCGATTCTTTATCATTAAATTTATGCTTCACGCGAGCTTCATCTGAAAAGTCCTTGGCTTTGTCCTTAGTCAAAATCCTAGTATAATGTGCTTACAATTAATTAAACGCCAACTTACAATTAATACTAAAACTAAATGTATTGATCAGGATTTATCATTCTCGGCCCGATTGGTCGATCTCCACATCCCTCCATCTTTCACGAGATTCAGTGGTAGTATCTGCTGTGATGTGTTTTGGGGTCTTCTTCGTTTCGCTGGTGATCAGGGTCCACGATTAACTCTGAATCCGATGATGTGACTAGTGACTAGGAAGTTGGAGTGATTTCTGGTGATTGTGTTATAAAGGTCTGTGTCAATTTACGTAGAAATATGGTGTTCCTAACCCCCACTCGATCTCCCTCTTTACTTCGTGACTTCTCCCTTACTCTCTTTCTTTTTTTCCTTTTCGCTGGTACACGAGATATCAGTCATAAACTTCGTCGTTCAATGTTTCTGTAATTACCTATGTCTCCATTACAGGTATTTTGTCACAACCTCTTCATAGTTTTTTCGTCAAGCACAACCATCAAAATATTGCTTCCAAGGCTCGAATGTCGGTTGCTGAGGTAGTAGACTTCGTAAATATAGCCTCAACATAACGAGGATAGTGATCAATCGTTCCTAATAAATATTCTTGGTATCGTTCCTCTAACATGTAATACAGAGACAGGTATTGCAAAGACCCTGCTGGAAGTTTCTGTCTACTCACCGGTTCCGGTGAACATCCAATAAGCATCCGTGACATTGCTTGATATAGTTCTCACTATCTTTCTGCCTGTAGTGTTTTAAATGATAATTTTGTTACCGTGGAAAAGTATCGGCCCATAAAGGCGAAATCAAAATAAAATGCAGGCAGAAAGGTCTAGCATCATTTACCTCTCAAGCAGCCGTCAACAAGTTTCTCCACTACTTCCACTTCTGGATCTGTTTTAAATAGTGAAATAATTTCTGAGATTACTAACGCCCTAGAAACCCTTTCTTTGATAACGGTTTACCCGTGCTGCTCACTTGGTTCGTCGCAAGTTACTTCTTGTTTAAATCTGCATAATCTCGATATCGGATCGGCAATGTTAGATTTGTGTGACCAGATTTGTATTTTACCTTAAATAGGAAAACCTAAAGCTTTAATAAACATCTTTCGATTCTTGAGGGTGATTTAAATGTAGGCTTGACTATACATATACCCCTAACGGTTTGTGAATATCGACGTTCCACAGCGGCGAGACTCTTAATTGCGAAACAACAAATAACATGCAGTTCATTTTGCTCACATTATTGCAGCAGTATTGCCCCTAAATCAATTGGACTAGCATCAACACGGGTATGCGTCGTTTTGAATCAAAACCGCTAACCTGGGTTATTTCTCTAGCTTATAGTTTAGTTTTCCAAATTTCTCTTGCTGCGTCGGTTCCTATTGGAATTTTGTTTTATTTCTTATATTATGAGCCATATAAAAGGTTCCATAATATGAGTCAAGTTATTTAGGAACTTTCACAGATGTAGGTATTACTAGTTCTAAAAGGCTTCTTACTAATTTAATCCACTATAACTTGGTAGAATTTAATCCACCCTCTTTGCATACATAACTCGGCAATCAGATGCCCGACATTCAATGTCATATTAATAGTTTTTTTCTTCAAACGTCAGAAAAAGTCGCCTTTCTGTCACTCAATAGGTAACGGTGAAGTTTAACTTTCCCGCCGAGGCAGGAAAAATTGTCAGAAAAGTAATTTTTGTCTGTCTAGGAGGGAAAAGTAAAATCTTAACCGCACATTATTTTTATTTTTAACGTAAAAAATGTTTTTTAAGCATTTGTAATGTAAACAATTTAATGTTTTTTAAATTTTCCTTTATAATTAGTTCGTTGCTTTTAATAATTAGCTTTTTTTACAAATTTAAGTTAATTTTAAAAAATATTTGAAAATTGAACTACAAGTAATTGACAAGAGATGGTGCTCTTTCAAAAATCAAAATTTTCAGTTTTACGCTTTACGTTTGCAGAAAAAATTTAATGTTTTATACGGAGTCAAAGTAGTTTTGTGTGACTCGCCTGTATTGCCTGACTCGCTCGCTACGCTCGCTCTTCAGCCAAACACAGTCTTGTCACACAAAACGTCACTTTGTCTCCTTATAAAACAAATAACTATTTCCTTTTTTTTAAAATTTATATTAGAAAATATTTACCTCGTCGCCAATTTGTGCTACCCCAGAGAAGTAATATTAAGTATAAATCAAACACAAAGATTACAAAGTTATTATATTTTCCAAATCAATCAGTTTGACAGAATCGCTCATTACTAATTAAACAACCGCTAACCGCCAACTTACAATTAATACTAAAACTAAATGTATGATCAGGATTTATCATTCTCGGCCCGATTGGTCGATCTCCACATATAAAATACAGGTTGGGTTGCAGAAAGCTTTTAACGGCTTGTTACAATTGATGAGAGTTTTGAATGTGACGTTTCAGATGTCAAAATGTAGTGGCTCAAGTCACATTCTAAACTCTCATCAAATGTAACAAGCCGTTAAAAGCTTTCTGCAACCCAGGGTAAGTCTAGTCTAACAGGGGTTCAAAAGTAACATAAAAAAGTACCTATACTTATTAGGTCAAGAGCTAAATAGATATCTACTTAATTTTTGCCTGCATGCTACTTTTGGAATTTTGGACTTTTCTACTACTTGAAGAACTAGGAACGGAAGACCCACAGCTGCTGCAGCATGCAGCTTTTCCTGCGAGGTCCATAAAGAATACAATAGCTTTGGCGGAGTCATAGTAAACCATATAACTAACACTTTTCGTATTCAAGTAGCTGTTGTATCTTTTATAGACCTTCCAGCAGAAGTTTTATTCTGTAGCTATGCATCGGTTTGCACCGATTTTAGTTTATGTGACAAATAAACTATATTTTGACAGCTTATCCGCCAGATAATTTACCTGTCAGTTAATTTTAGTCTCAGTTAAAACCTCTTTATATTGAGCCTAAAATTAAATCCTAAGGATAAAATAATGTGTAATAGAGGTGGAAATTGTAGTTCATTTTGCTGAATAGTTTATACTGAACTGGTTCACCTAAGTGAACCTAGTTCAATTGAATAGTTCAAAATTAACTATAGTTCATCAATGAACGAATGAACTACACTTGGGTGCAAATAAATCGATCCACTTCACAATTTTGACTTTGAATGCATTTTTTGAGATATCAGACATAATATTTACAAAAATTGTTAGAGTGTTTAAAAGGCTACTTAAAAACCTTGAAAAATGAAAAATGAGCCCAAATTTATTACGATCCATTCTTTTAAACCAAGTCAGGAAACTTAAAACAAAAGCAACTTGTATATTTGAGTAATATCTGTTAACTTCTATTTAAAGTTATGTTCTTTAAACATTTGACGTTTTGACATTTCGACATTTTAGACATTTGTGATAATCATGTTCTTAATAAAAATGGATACTGGAACAGAAGTAGCCGCTCAAGCGGATATTTTAATCGAAAACGGACATAGTCAGAGAGATGTGGCTCGTTCGCTTAATATGACTCGCCCAATGGTTCGAAACGTGTACCAACATTTTAAGGAGACTAGCTCATTTCATCGGCGACCAGGAACAGGAAGAAATAGGCGTATATCTAAGCGAGACAACCGCTTTATTGCGTCGACAACGCTACGAAACCGACGACTTAATACAATTCAAGTACAACAACAGCTCCGTGAGGTACGAGGGGTGGCTGGTTAGTCATTGGACGGTAAGGAGAACACTAAAGGAAAGAAACTTGACATCTCACAGATTTGCAACTGGTCCAAAACTAACGGTAGCTCATCTGCAAGCACACCTTCAATTTGCACACAAACACGTAAATTGAACATTGGAGCAAAAGGGGTCTGTTTTGTTCTCCGATGAGACCAGAATTTGTCTTTTCGGCAACGATGGAAGAAAAAGAGTTTACCTGAGACCTGGAGAGCGGTTTTCTGATTGCTGTATGGACGAACGAGTCAGCTACGGCGTCGGTTCATGCATGATCTGGGGTGCAATTTTCATAGACGCTCGAACGGATCCTGTTTTCATAGCTGTGGTGGCTCGTGGTCGCAATAGGAGGAATTTGACAGCAGCACGTACATTGACGAGATTCTGGCAGAGCATGAAATGCCTTAAACCGAATTTATTGGAGAAGATTTTACTTTTATGCAAGATAATGCGACGCTACACATTGCGATGATCGTGCGTGAGAGCTTTACCGAAGTCGGCATTCGTGTTACGGTGTGGCCAGCATTCATCCCTGACCTTAATCCTATAGAGCATCTGTGGAACGAGCTTAAACGAAGGGTTCTAACTAGAGTTCCTGCAGTTTCTTCTATCCCACAGCTTATAGTGGAAGTAGAAGAAGAATGCGTAACATCCCCCAAGATAGGATACGAAACCTAATTAGATCTATTCCAAACCATATGCTAGCTGTTATTAGGGCAAGAGGAGGTAACACACGTTATTAAAAATAAAGAAAACTAAAGAATAGCTATCTTATGTCATCAAGATGATTTTGCTTAATATCTTGAATACCGAGTTTTTGGTCTATTATAAAATGGGGTTTTGTATAAGGAGTTAAAATAGGGCTCATTTTAAAGGTGATTAAGCAGCCTATCAAACGACACGTTTATTTTTTTAATCGCATGTCTGATTTGTAGAAAAAATGAATTTAAAGTCTAATGTGCGAAGTGGGTCGATTTATTTGCACCCAAGTGTATATCATCGATATAGTTATATAGATATGGTAGACATCGTCGGTGAATATAACATCAGTGTTAAATGTTACGTATGCCGTATCGCCCTGTCGTTTGTAGTAGGTTGCTACATCCATATATCAAACAGCTGTACTGGGGTCGATTAGAGAAGAAAATAAATATAGTAATTGCCTTAAAAATCATAAAATAAGTTCAAATTCAAAGGACCTAGTATGTAGTTATTCTAGGTCTTATTACCTCTTCTAGACACAACTTTTACAAAAATACCGCGATATGCTTCTTCAGGCGGTGAACTACAAGTTGAAGTTAGTAAAATATTTATATTTCACAAACATGACCATTTCTACAAAGACAAAATTACCTACAAGGGGCAGAAAATTTCTGCCAGAAATTTACTTAAAAACTAGATTTAAACTACTAGTAGGTAAAACCCTCTTCAAATTATCAATTTCAAATGATGCAAATAAGTTCGTTTTTATAAGAAATCCCGAAAACGAGAGAAGGGAAGAATAACAAAGTATTAGTTCAAAATTTATTTCGTTTTTCTATGAAAACGAACTAAGCGAAGAGAATAATAACCTATAGTTCAAAACGAACTAGTTCGTTTAGAGAAAGTGACATAGTTTAATCAAAAAACTAGAAATAATTCCTGTGTAATGGTTTACCTATGAAGGAAGGTTTTACCCTAGTATTGCTTATTCAAACATGAATACAATAATAATCGAGATAAATTCATTTAAAAACGTGAATAATTCAGTGTTTACAAATATAATTAAGCACTTTGCTAGTTAGAAGTTTCAACCACGTGCAAATTAGTTGTGTTGAACAACTTGTGTGTGAGTTTTGTTAATTAATCAACACATTATAGCTATTTTATTAGAGCTAATATTATTGTGGTGTAGCTGATAATGCAATAGTTAACGATTATAGTGATTTTATCATGCACATTTCACTCTATACTATTAGTTTTTTTACTTCGCCCATTTTAAAATTTATACATTTTATTACATTTTTCTTATGTGAGAACTTGTTGGTTGACTGAATATTTAAAAAGAGTGTGTTAAAATAAAATATCGACAAGAAACACTTTTTTAGCCAGAAGACTAAAGCTATATCTATGCTTATTAATTACTTACTGTGACTTTTAGGTTATAAATAACAGAAAAAAGTACATCTGTATTAATTATCTAATAATAAGACATTAAAATTACCATTAAAAGATCAAAATCTTCTTATAAGACGATTATACAATAGTATCACAGTCTCGCACATCAGTATACACAAATTTATAGTACACGATTTTTGTTTCAAACATGATATTAATGAGATTATACTTAAGGGTTTAAATTCACGTTGTCTAACTAATGGCATTTAATAGTACTCGTATTCTAAAATATTAACCCCACTATTTAGAAACTACTAAACATCTCTAACAATAATGGATAAATTTATTGTAGTTGGTAGTATGGCAGGTTAACAAACGCAAATCCTTGTTATGGTTGAATTTACAATCTTAATTTAAATTGAATACTATGTGCGAAATGGTCTAAGCTACTTTAATTAATTACCAAGAGGTCAATGGAAGGTCATACAAATTTGGTTGACTAAGTTTTAGAGCTTGAGATTGGAATTTACATAGTAGTTATTTTATTGTTAAAATAATTAGACGCATTAGTTACATTTTGATCTTTGACATTGTTTATTTGTCATCGTCCGCAGTCTGAGGTGAACGAGAGATTTGGTATGCTCGTAATGCGGAAGGAATAATAAGGGAGTTGTACTTCTTATTGTAGTTGTATTCTACAAAGGGATTTTAGCTCGCCCTTTGTCCCTACTGTGGTTCCGCTACTGCTATATTATGCCATCTGTGGGTAGTAATTCTAAAAGTAAGATTAAAAGCTATTGATAAACCTCTTTACAGCTCTTGTGTATATCTCGGTATCTCATACATAAAGTAATTTTTAGCCAATAGATCGATGCTCTTGTAACCATTATTTTTTAAATAGTTTAGTGGTTTATAAAAATACCGCGAACATTATTTAAAAAAATTATAATGAGAATTTTATACCTCAATTTTATTCTTGCTCACCGTTCCATCTTAATTAGAGTAACATGTGGTCAATCCAATATCTATTCATCATTGTCAAACTTTAATTAACACAATAATAACTTAAAAATGAAATGCAAAAGTATAGAAAATATAATTAGTTGTCATAAAAATTAAAAATGAATTTTAAACTAATTGCACTAATTATATAGCTTAACTAAAGTACTTTTTGTTTGTACTCCACATTTAAACGAACGTTATAAAATATGCATTTTATGAATTCCACATTTTCAGAGCTAACTTTTTTTTTATTTCAACAATTTGTTCATTAATTGTGATTTACAGGCGAACCTAGTTAATTCCGCTCTTGTTCATACCTACCACATTATTTGAAAACGTTGCCAATTATTGCTTGTAAAGTTTAAATAGAATTACTTTCATAGACGTAACAAGTTAGGGAAATGTGAAAATCCTGAAGATTACAATGATTCTTTGTTTAAATGCCAAAAGCTTTAGTGAATAGTGTAGTGTAATGTGTATAATTTGCACGATATTGTAACTAAGTGCATCAGTTTACCTTGTTAACCACAACAATGTATTGAAGATCTTATGTTGCTAATATATTGAAGTCTATTTTTAGCTTTAACGAATCTTGTTCATTTACATTTCTTTGATACAAAAATAAATATTAAATGACTTTATAACTTACTGGTATAAATATTAAATATCCTGTGCCTCCTGATTCCAACCAAATTTGAGAACAAAGGGAAGATGATGTTTGAAATCAAAATATTGTAAAATTTCTGCTCACTATTTTAACATAATGGGGTTGATAATTATTGTACTGATCGAAACGTCTTGACACGAAATACATAAGGGATATGTATTCCATTGAAGAAAGGATTTTCTTAACGTCATTGCTTCAAGGATGATGACGTCACAAACAAACGAATCGATGACAGCAAAATAAACTTAATGAAAAATAATTACTTAAGCTTCGGTTTCCTAGGATAACGGTGCCGTCAAATAGCGCCCGTAATATAACGGTGATGACGTCACGTAGCGGTGAATTCTAAAAACAGCCGTAAAAGCGGTGAGACAGCACCGCTATCTAGGAAAACATGTACGTTTAAATATATGGTTTTTGGGACGTCATTGGCCGTCATATTACTGCCGCTATTTGACGGCACCGCTTTCCTAGGAAACCCAAGCTTTAGCATTTACCAGTCGAGGACGAGAATGTATGTGTATCATAGTCCTGTATCTGTATGTCATATAGACTACTAAATTACGTTCCAAGGGAGGTAATTGCATCCCGTCACCAATAGCAATCGATATTTCATGGCCAAAAAGAGTATACTTCTCTACAAATAGCATTATAATATCATACTTTAAGTCAAGGTAGATATACCACTAAGCTTGAAGAAATTTCATAGGTTGTATAATATTAACCAAATATCGATAAAAACCAGCAAAAAACGGCTCATTGTTGATTGTTGTAAAGACACAAAACGACGAATACAAATTTGAAATAAACTTTTTTCTCGATCGTAAAAGTATCGATATTTAAGTTAAACTTATATTAAGAAAAGAAATTGAACGGTTACTTTTTAGGCAACTCTTCCCAACTTTTCTTTTAAATAAAAATAAAAGGTCAGTGTTGGAAACAAGTTATTTTGGTGGTAAAACATTTGACTGCACAAAACCAAATTTAAGAAGTTTTTTAGAAAATGCTTTTGAAATAAAAAAATGTATCAACTAAAAGTTAATAAGCTGTCTAAGAAAGGGGAGTATTCAAGGTCAAAAATATAAATAATTTTGACTTCTTTCTTTGAAGTTAAATACAAAGTGAAGTTAATTAAACGTAAATTATCAAAAGTTGAAGTTTAATTACTACATTAATTACTTCTAAAAAAATTTGAATAGGAATATTTACTAATTTTTTATGAAAAATTAAGCATTTTTTGTCTGAATATCGATCCAAAATGTTATTGAAAAAAACACCATTTTAAAAGTATGTTTGAAATAGTCAACTCCAAATCCACTTTTGGAAAAACATATCCTGCAACAGGCACTAAAGTCACGTGATAGGTATATGTTCTCTGTTTTATATTTCTACAATTACGTACATTTTCACAAAAATAAATATCGACCCCCCCATAACTTACATTTAGCTATAGTGTCATACATATAAAATTTTTTTTTTCTTGGAGTATTAATAGTCAATATTTATTTAAGTATATATTTTTAACGTTTCGCTTTCATTAAAAGCTTCATCAGAAATTAAAATAAGTATTTAAAATTATAAAATTATTTTAGTAAAAAATTCTGAAATAAAATAGTTTTAATTTAAAATAGGAAAAATTTAAAAAGAATTAAAACTAAAGTCAAAAAAAATTTTAAAAATTATATAAAATTATGTGCTATTTAATAAATAGATCAATAGAGATATGTTACAATATATAGCTTAGACTGCCATCCTTGCCCGACGCTTTCATTATATGTCACGGTTATGTTCGTGACGTCCTGTGGGATCCTCAGACTGTACCAGGATATTTGGGGGGTTATAATTAACGTTCCCATCAAACACATATTCATTGCAATAATAATGTCTTACCCATACGATTTACACTTAACACTTTGCAGGCTGGTGACGTACTGTACGTCATGTTGATGTTCAAACCCAGGGACCCAATTCTCGACCCTTCGTTTCGATAACGAAAGTGAGATAAAACGAATGGTAGCATGCCGAGCCATTGCCGAAATTTGTCGAATAGAAGGTTTGGCAACGTTTTAGAAATGCCATTTACTTGTCAAATGTCTTATGCAGAGAGCCACGTTTAAAATCTCGAAATTATTATGTTTATTTTTATCTTATTTTGAATTTTTTCTCATAGATCGATTGGTTGAATTATTTTTACAGAAATTAATAAAACTAATTAATTAAAATTAATTTTGTATTAATACATTTAAGGCATTATTTTTATATTTGTGGGTGTTCTATTTATTTTCTACATAATTTATGCCAATTTATGTTAATATTTCCTATTTTTTAATACTTTCTCTATAAACTATTTTTAAGGTAATTGTCTATTTATGACCGACCCTTGAATTCCGGTCGGTACGAGAGGTAATAAAAGCGTCAAACAGTAAATACACGCTACTGTGACTGTAATGGATAAGCGAAAACGGTTCTATCTTTCATACTTTTAGCCAGTTTAGCATACGTTTACTTCTCACTCGCCAAAGTGCACTCGTGTTATCTCGAGAAAACCATGTCACTTAAATTTCTTCGTTATTGACATCATCTGTGTGGCGTTTACAAAAGGATTTGCAACGTTGTCAAGCTTCATTCGAGATAAAACACTCGTTTTAACTCACCGTTCGTGATAAGTCGAAGGATGTCAAGAATTGACCCCCAGGAGCCGATTGCGTACTACCACGTCATTTCAGTTTTAACATCAAATGACGTATTACTTGTCACCGGCCGCTAAAGTGTTAAGTAAGTTAGCTAGGGTTCCTCACTCTCTCAATCTCAACTGATCGTTCAAATGTAAACTTAGCCAGTTAGCAACGAACTCTCGTGTTCTCATTCCAGCTTTTTTATTAACTTTTAACTATTTACAACATGTAAATGCTGTCTTGTGAATATATCGCATTTCTTTCCTCGTGGCCATTGTAATAGCTCAGACTACCGTCCTTGTCACTGCATAATAATTGTTAAATATTTCTATTAACCGATTTATTAAATACCACATAATTTTATATGTGTGAGAATAGTTTGAACGCCGAGAACGCTGAACATCCTTCTTTTGAGTGAGCCCACATTTTTTTTATTGTTGTGACATTTTTTATAATTAAAAAGCCTAGAAGTTTAAAATGTACTTAGCAAACATTCTGTAGAATTAACAAATTAGTTACTTACGTTAGTTAACTTTTATCAAGTCAAGCTCTAATAAGATTAAAAAATTTTGCTATTGATTATAAAAGATCTAAAGACTATACTAGCTTGACTGCTAAGTAATTTTCCTCTTTAATAAATGTTTAAAGCTCTATAATTCTTTTTAACATTATCGCGTAAGCTCACGTAAAGGACATAAAAATATATTTCTATACCTTAATGCTTACATGTTGTCATTTATGTGTAAATTTCAAATTGTATTTTTTGCGGAGAACGAATAGAAAAATACAATATTAAAATATTATTATAGGATATGTTTCAGAATGATTTTCACTAGAAAAATTTTACTAAAAATTCGTTTCGAACTTACCACCTTTTTAAATCTCCTGTAAAGAACGAAAATATTTTTATCTTTGGTCGTGAACTGATTATGAGTGCAAGAACGATGAGTTTCGAAATTAAAAATTGAAAGAAAGTTTTTAATCAACTGTATAGGTACTTTCTGTTATAGTACCGAGGCATAATATTAAAAACAAATAAAATTGCTTTTAGGTAGTATTTCAGATATTGTAAAAATATTCGAATACGCCTGTTTTGATATTGCTTTTGTAATGGCCAGCAATAAAAGCTTTAACTGCTTTACTTCCACAGAAAACTTATACTCTACATAGATGTTAAAAAACGGTCGGTCATGTCTTGAGATATGTTATTTATACTTTTTGTATATTATGAAGGTAAAATTTTACGTGAAGAGGAAATTGAAATGTATTAGATATAGTAGGGTACAAGGTAATTATTAAAGCACCAGGGTCAGGCATCAATAACACTAAATTACTCAGCTCGTATTTTTCAATAGTTTTCACATTCTTGAAAATTAAATTTTACATCTTTGATAAGTTTAACTAACTAAATAAAATCATAATTATTGAATCCTTGGGATTGGGGAATTCTTAGCTGTAAGTATCACTTTTTTTAATCACGTAGCTGGGAGGTAAAAAATGTAAAACATATGCTAAAGAACATTATTTTATTGTAAAAAGTATTACCCAATTTAACCACTTGATTTACGTTATGTGTCGTTTTCGGTAGGCAATGTGTTTGTTCATAGACTAACTTCTAACAGGTTGGTAATTTGTTGGTAGAGATAGTCCAACTTCTAATAGAGTAGTTGTAGAATGAACCAAAGTAAGAACAAGAAACTCTCCTTGTCTTCCAATCAAGTAATTAAGTTGTAAGGTATTGCTTCTTAACTTCTTTTTTATTAATTAGTTATTAATTCAATTTTCTAGTTTTCTAGTGATTTTTTTGCTGTATTTTATTAACTAAAGCAATTGTAATTTATTAGTCGTAAGTTCAAATATTAGCTACATTCCAGTTGTGCACGAAAGCTTTGCTGAAAATTTTTAAATATTATCGTTACATTACTTAAAACTCAATACTTAGTTTTAATTGAAAAGTGGATTGTTTGTGAACTTATCTCAATATTAACCTCTTAAATAAAGCAGCATAAAATAATGTTGTAAATAAAAGTTGAATCATAGTCTATTATATCATATCAAACTATTGTAATTTTCGCATTTTTCAGAACCTCGCGCGAGTTACGTAGTCGCGTTATTAGATTGTTCCTTAGTAGAAATTGCATTAATTTGATATTGTGCAAGCTTTTAATTTACGTAGTAGATAGGAAATGCATGTTTTTGTGCGTTCACTCTTAGATTGAACGTCATATAATAAAGTACGTGTTTTTAATAAAAAAGTTTTTGTTCGTTTTTAAAAACATTTTAATTTCATCGAAATCTAAAATTGGCGCAGTCGGTAGGATTGCCAAACATTTCCGTAATCAAAAATCCAACTGAATATTGGCGGTGATTCGGGCGTGTTTCGTGTTAACGATTTGTTGGTGATCGAACAGACGAACGAGAACTGGAAGTTATAACTTGTCAAATCTATCGAGTCGGGATCAAGGAGAGCGAGCATCTTGAAGTAAGTGCCAAATTTCCTTTTTTCACCTTTTCCAAGCCCTCTGATTAAGAGCTTTACGAAAAGATAGGTAGGAATTTTCTAAACCTCTGTATAAGATTTAGAAAATTATAATAATTAAGAATTAAATTTGAAATTAACAATTGAATTAAATTTTTAAAATAAAAATAATAAGAATTAATAATAATTTATGAGTGAACTAGATACTATACTAGAAAGATTAATAAACCTCTCAGTTGACGATAACTCAGATAACAATTCTGAAAACTCTACAGTGAGCTTAGAGATAAATAATAGCAAAAATATGGCAGTAGCAAATCAAAATCAGGTCAATTGGCACCTGTTTAAATCCAAATTGGATAACGTTAAATCTTACGACGGTGACAGTAACACTTTGAATAAATTTATAGGCCGTTGTGAAAATTTAATAAGTACGTATGCACCTTATAATGATGCAGTGTTGAACAAACACATTTTAGATTGTATCCAAGAAAAGTTAATAGGTAGAGCTGAACTTATGGTAGGCAATCGAACAGAACTTAACGATTGGGAAAGCTTAAAAACCGCGTTAATACAATGCTTTTCAGATCGTCGCGATTTAGATTGTTTAGTACAGGAATTAACCAGAACTAGACCATTTAAAAATGAACATTTAATAGATTTTGGTGGTAGGCTTCAATTAATAAGAAGTAATGTATGCCAAAGAGTTAGTAACGACCCTAATTTAGATAGAAATACAAAATTGTGTCAGATCAGTCATTATGACAAAACCGCCCTTAATACGTTTATAGCGGGTTGCTCAGGCGTGCTCAAGAATAACATGCACCTCAAACGTCCCGAAACGTTAGAAGATGCCATGTCTTATGTGGTAGAATACGAAAATTTTGAGAGACTATATGGTAATAACCTAGCACCTAAACCAAATTTTAACCCTAATTTCCAAACGTCATCATCTCAATTTCATCAACAAAATTCTCAAAAATTTAATCGTCCCCAAAACTTTCAACCTAATTTTCAGACAAACTATTCTTCATTTCAAAAACCAAATTTTAATTCACAATTTCATGCAGAACCTGTCTGGCAAAGCCGACCGGTACCGATTCAAACTCAACCTCAACAAAAAACCAATTATCCAACTAATCGACAAGTATTTGGACCCCCACGTAACGTATTCAAACCGAGTCAAATCGCTGAAAATCAATTACCTAAACCAGAACCCATGTCAACAACATCTAGAAATCCATCGGTTCAAAGACCAAATTTCCAAAGACCGTATACATCAAATCAAACTAGACCAAATTTCCAAAGACCTTTTACACAAAATTATGGATCTAATAATTTCCAAAGGTCATCTGCTTCAAATCAGAATAGACCAAATTTCGAAAGACATAACACCCAAAAGTTCGAAGCAGAGGAGTTATTCTCCAAAGAAATCGAAGAGGAGCCCGATCAATATGAGTATTCAGATTACAACCCAGAATTGTATGTAACGGATGAGAATCTACATCAAATTCAAAATTTAGAACAATATCCCTATGATAATAATTATTTTGATCAAGAATTAGAAAACGAAAATTTTCGGGTAACGGCCTCACCGAAACCCGAAATGTGACAGAAATAAACACCTTACCTGGCAACGCACTACCATATATTGAGATCAAAAACCCAAAATTAAAATTGCTTATAGATACTGGTAGTATGCGATCAATAATTAAACCATCAGTAGTCGAACAATATTATGCAGATAGAATTTATCACTCTAACACCGTTATCAAAACAAGTATAGGTAGTAAAAACATTAGATATCAAGCAATGATACCAGCATTTAACGAATTTTTTAGTAATCATCAAATCAATTTTATCCTTTTTGATTTTCACGAGTTTTTTGATGGAATAATTGGTTTAGCAGATTTAATCAAAATGAAATTTAATATTGATCTTATAAATAAAAAACTAATAGGTGATCAAATAGAAATTCCTTTCAAATACCGACAACCGAAAGACATCAGCTTTTCGTTTTCAGTAGACTCTTGCGAAACCATAACAAAAAAACTCCCAGTTAGTGTTTACCAAGGAGAAATTTTAATAAATAAAAGTAAATTAGATCAGTTAGAAATACCAGAAATTTTAACAGTAGCAGAAGACGGATTCGCATCAGTCGAAATTCAAAATCGCACCGATCACGCAATCTCGGTGAATTTAACTAAACCAATTTTAGCCACGTCTTTCATAACAGAAGAAAACGAAATTTTTAAATTTGAACATTTTTCTAATATAAACGACCAAACAGAGAGGGACCTAGACAAAATTAAAATTGAAAACCTTATACGAACAAACCACATGAACAGCGAAGAACGAGCTGCGATTATAAAATTGTGTGAACAATATTCTGACATATTTTTCAAACCCGGAGATGGATTAAGTTTCACCTCAAAAGTTAAACATACCATAAAAACATCCGACGAAATTCCCATCCATACTAAATCGTACAGATACCCCTACGTACATAAAAGAGAAGTCCAAAATCAAATTCAAGATATGTTAGATAAAGGAATAATAAGACCTTCATGTAGCCCCTGGTCTTCACCGATTTGGATAGTATCGAAAAAACCCGATGCGTCCGGGAAACAAAAATGGAGACTGGTGGTCGACTATAGAAAAATAAACGATAAAACAATTGACGATCGTTATCCGATACCCAACATTACCGATATTTTAGATCGACTCGGAAGAGCCCAATATTTTAGTACACTCGACTTAGCAAGTGGATTCCACCAGATAGAGATGAGTCAGTGTTCCATCGAAAAAACAGCCTTCAATGTAGAGAATGGCCATTATGAATATTTAAGGATGCCATTTGGGCTTAAGAATGCACCATCAACGTTTCAGAGAGTGATGGACGAAGTTTTAAAAGAATTACGCGATAAAATATGTATGGTGTATATGGATGACATAATTATATTTAGTACAGGACTCCAGGAACATATAAAAAACCTAAAATTAGTTTTTCAAAAATTACAAGAAGCAGGACTCAAAATACAATTAGACAAAAGTGAATTCCTACAAAAAGAAGTTGAATTTTTAGGCCATATAATCACCCCATCAGGAATTAAACCTAATCCGAGAAAAATCGAAGCAATAAAAAAATTTCCTATACCACGTACCCAAAAGGAGATAAAATCCTTTTTAGGGCTCTTAGGCTATTACAGGAAATTTATAGAGAATTTTGCAAAATTGGTAAAACCCATGACAACGTGTCTCAAAAAGAACGAAACCATTAAACATACCCCCGAATTTATTGAATGCTTCAAAATTTGCCAAAGTGCATTAACCTCCGAACCAGTTTTAGCATACCCAGATTTCAATAAACCTTTCGAAGTAACGACAGATGCATCTAACTACGCAATAGGAGCAATACTATCGCAGGAAAATCACCCCATATGCTATGCATCTAGGACATTGAACCCTGCAGAGACAAATTACTCAACCATAGAAAAAGAGTTACTAGCAATTGTATGGAGTTGCAAATATTTTCGCCCCTACTTATTCGGATACAAATTCACCATTCATACGGACCACAAGCCTTTGCAGTGGTTATTTTCGTTAAAAGAACCAAACTCACGATTAGTGAGATGGAGATTAATGTTGGAAGAATATGATTATATTATCAAATACAAAAAAGGAAAGAACAACCAGGCGGCGGATGCATTATCCCGAAATCCTCCTAAATTCGATAGTAATGCTTTAGAAACACTTTCGACAGACGTAAATTTAGACGACATAGACGAAATAATCCAACGAGAATTAAAAGAATTATATAAGGACCAATCACCCGATTTTATCGATCTAACATTAGACGAGGAACCAAAATCAAATCAAATAAACGTTATTTCGGATATTCAAATTAAACCTCCAAATCAAGTACAAAATGATCCATTAATGATAAATAATTCTAACTCAGAAACAGTACACACCTCTGTAGAAAATCCAATTCTTCTTATTCCAATATCTGATAGACCGTTAAATCAATTTAAACACCAAATAACAATCACCTGTGGAGAAATGGACACTACACAAGTTAGACGAGAAAAGATCTTCGAAAATATGCGTTATTATGTAACTTTTCCAAATTATAATTTAGAAATATCAATTGCCGAATTTGTTAAAGATTATTTGCACCCTAAACAGCATTTCGCTCTATATTTCAAAAATCCTTCACTGTCACAAATATTTGCGACAACAGTTCAAAATTATTTCAAGTACAAATCTCTCAATCTTACACAATGTACGAAATTTCTTACCGATGTAGAAACGCTAGAAGATCAACAACAAAAACTAGAATATTATCATAAGTACAAATCAGGACATCGAGGTATAAATCAAGTCAAAATGGCATTAGGTACAAAATATTATTGGCCTAAAATGTCAGAGGATGTAGAGAAGTATATAAATAATTGCGAAATTTGTTTGAAAAACAAATATGATCGAAACCCACCAGTTATAAAGTTTAATCTCACACCAACAGCATCGAAACCATTTGAACATATTCACGTTGACGTATTCAAAATCTCAAACGAATCTTATTTGACAATAATAGACAGTTTTTCACGTTATGGACAAGCTTACCCTTTAATGTCAATAACCGGAACATCCGTAGTTGACAATTTACTCAACTTTGTTGGACACCACGGATTACCCCAAAAAATAACTTCCGATCGTGGAACCGAATTTAAAAATTACGATTTAGAGAACTTTTGTAAATTACACCGAATAGAGTTGCACTTTACTACGGCAAAGAACAGCAATTCGAATTCACCTGTCGAACGCTTTCATTCAAGTTTGATAGAACATTTTAGATGTTTAAGGGAAGAAAATAAAGATTTCACCCCTAATCAATTGATAAAACACGCAATCCTAAGCTATAACAATTCAATACATAGCGTAACAAAGTTTACCCCCTTCGAAATTATCAAAGGTCATATTAATAACCCAGATCCTTTCGACCTTAATGATAATCTTTTGATTTCAAATTACGTTCAAAATCACAAAGAAGTTTGTCAAAAATTATATTCAAAAATTAAAGAAAAGAACCAAGAAACTAAAGAAAATATAATAGACAAACGAAATGAAAATAGATCAGATCCCCAAAATTATTCAGACCAAACCCACGTGTATATCAAAACCAAACATAGAGACAAAAAACTACCCAAATTCAAGAAAACCGAATTAATTGAGGAAACAGATATAAAATTAAAAACTAAATCCGGAACTTACCACAAGAGTAATTCCAGAAAACCTAAACCTAATATCTTGTTTCAGGTACCCATTCAAAATGAAGATAACAATTCTTCTTCACCTGATGTTATGGCTAGCACAAGTGCTATGTAACGACGACATCAAATTAACAAACATCGATAATTTGATACTTCCCATGCAATTAGGGAACGCTAAAATTATTTACACTAAACATACATTTATTCATTATATAGATTTAGAAAATATTATTAACCATATTAGTAAATTAGAATCAAATTATAATCAAGTTAAAAGTAGTATAAATAGAGTAGAGGCAACAAATCCCATTTCTTACCACGGTTTAGCGCAAAGTATGCTTTTAAGAACAGAGTATTTAATTCAGACAACCCAAAATAAACTTCAAAATATTTCCCCTCTTCTAAATTCTAATAAACGTTCAAAAAGAGGACTAATTAACGGAATAGGAAAATTAAATAAGTGGTTATTCGGAAATTTAGATTCAGACGACGAAAAAAGATATAATCATGCGATTTTAAATTTAGAACAAACCCAAAAGGACTTAACACACGAAGTCAATTTACAAATTTCACTATCAAAAAGGCTAATCGATCACTATAGTAAAACAATAATGGCTTTAGGTAAAAATCAGGAAAAACTTGAAAATGATTTAGAAAAGACCAAATCTTTTATGTACTCAACCATCTCAGATATCTCCGGCTATATAAGCTTCCAAGGGTTAATGTCACAAATCAATTTAGATTGCCAAAACGCGATCACGTTTATTGACAATATTGAGAATGCTATTATTTTCTCAAAACTCAATGCTTTACACCATTCAATAATATCAAATTCAGAATTACAAGAAATGTTAAAATATTTAGAAAAAATCTATGATAAAAATAATATTCCAAATTTTGATAACACCTTAACTTATTATCAATTCTTAGGTACTCAAGTTACTTTTTCAAAAAATAAATTAATTTTTGCAATTCATGTTCCTATTTTAAATACTAAAGTTCTTAACTTTTACCATTTATATCCTGTTATCCAAAACAACCGAATATTTACCCCCAAATACCAATATTTGGCACAAGCTGAAACAGATAGCCAATTCGAACGAGAGGAATGCCCGATATTAGAAGGATTGTATTATTGTTTACAAAATTTTATTCCAAAAGATAACTGCACGATCCAAATCCTAAAAGGTCAAACACCAAAAAATTGCCATACTTTCGAAATCAATTTTAAACAATCGATAATCGAACAAGTCAGCCAAGATAGCCTACTGTTGATACCGGTCGGAAACAAAAGAATATTTTCAAAATGTAACACGGACCAGTACATCGACACCGATCATCCAGTTTTAGTGAAAATTCCAAAATCATGCGAAATTACAATCGATGACGAGAAATTTTCTAACGATATTCAAATTCAACATGGAAAGCCACTCATTCTACCAAAACTAAACATGGAAAATTTAACAATTCAAAAATTTTACAAAACTCCAAATTTTACTAAATTGAACTTTGAAGAGCTATTTAGACTCCATGAAATCACGGAGCAATTAAAGCCAATCGAAGCTCCAAACACGAAAACGAATTTTTGGAAACTTTTTGGGCAAATCTTTATGGGCATATTCATCATAGTCGCGATCATCTTACTTATTTCAAAATTAAGGAAATGCAAGAATTTTCCGTACTTAAAAAAAGAAAAAGTCGTGAAAAAAGAAGAACCAAATGGACCAGGGTCTTCGAAAAATACTCCCGTAGTTTTCTTAACCTAAAGAAGGGAGGAGTTACGTAGTCGCGTTATTAGATTGTTCCTTAGTAGAAATTGCATTAATTTGATATTGTGCAAGCTTTTAATTTACGTAGTAGATAGGAAATGCATGTTTTTGTGCGTTCACTCTTAGATTGAACGTCATATAATAAAGTACGTGTTTTTAATAAAAAAGTTTTTGTTCGTTTTTAAAAACATTTTAATTTCATCGAAATCTAAAATTCGCGCTTTTGGAATCATTCCAAAACAATATGATGCGTAAAAAATGTGAAATAGATATTAAGGGTATTTGTATGCTTACAAACACGTATCAATCGTTTTGTAAGCAATGTAAAATAAAAGCGTAAGGCCAATCGAACAGAGCACCTTATGATAAATATCACCATTTCAATTAAATTCAAATATTTAATATTCCACTCTAAGGAAATACCTACGTATTATATTTTTTAAATTTTTGATAAATAGTAGAGAAATCAAAAATTTAGTAGGTAGATGGTGCCAACAAAACTTAATCAAGTGTCATCTTTTGTCGCATTCTTGAACTATTAGAATAATAAAGAGAAGCCTTTAATTGATATTTGCGTCAATTTTATATGATGTGGGTTTGAGTTTCCATTCCATTTCAGTTTTAGAAATAAACCCAAGCGATTTAAATTAGGAGGTGATGAAATAAAATTTTTATCCAGGTTCATCTAGAACACCACAGTAGTTACACATTTTAATTAGCACTAGAATTTTATAATTAGTACGTAGGTACTTTTTATATTAAAAAAAGTTAACGATGGACTATAAAAATCTTTAATATTTGAACAAGATTATATCCATTATACCTTGACTTTATTTAAAGTTTTTTCAGCTTTCTTTCAACTGACATTAACTCGAGTGGCACGCAATTGAACTATTACTGCTGCTTCCTATTTTTTTAATATAATTAAAAACTTCCTACACCAAGTGATGGTATAAACACGAAAGTGGTTTTTCATTTTCTACATTAAACTCGATTAAATTTAATATTATATCTGCATTGCAGTAACTGTTTAGTTAGGGAATAAGAAATGATTTTATTAAGAAAATACCGAGAAAATACTTTTTTTCTATTTTGCGTTTGCAATATACTCATTACAGCGTCGAAAACGGTCAAAAACGATGTTGTAATGTTCTACTTTTAAGTACTGTTTCTAGTTTTTTTTAGTTTGAGATTGGTTGACATTGGTAATTAAAATAATTATTTTGACATATTATGATATAAATCAATTATGAAAAAATTATTCTTAATTTAAAAAAATAATTACAAAAAATGCTTATTAAGTAATAAATACTAAATAATGTAATTTTTACGTAAATTGTTATTAAAGTTAAAAATATTAAAATCAAACAAACTTTATCGCCATCTCTTGGTAAAATCTTAAGGTTTAAATAAAGGTCAACTGTCAGTATAGGACCAACTTAAGAATTTAAGCAATAAAATTCTCTAGCACGATTTTTTTAGAATCAATTTTTAAAATAAATCATTGCAAAATAGAAAAAATAGTATAAAACACTTGCGTCACAAGAGCTTTTGCCGCACTCAGGCATTTGCAGACCTCTTTTCAGTCGGTCTGGCAAAATTTGCCTTCGTGCGTCAAAATGCTATCTTGTGACACATGTATTTTAATATACTATTTCAGCACAAATTTTTGCTTTTATCTGATTCTGAAATCAGATTTGAAATAAAACATTTCGATGTTCTGGAACAATCATCAACTTTTCTTGTCTTTGTCGCCATCTTTTATTATTTTATTTCATAAAACATTTCGTTGTACTGTTTCAAAAAAAAACTGGAATATAATTAGATATAATCCAGTTTTTTATATCGTTTTGGCTTAGTCGGAAGACTCGCACTAATTCTCAGTAAATAGGAACGTATAATAATACGATACAAAATACTCTAGTCTCCTGACATCCTAGTCTCGTTATGCTCCGCTCTATGAATTTTGTCTTGTGTGACTAAACGCATTAGTGTTGATTATTTTAGATGCTACAAAATCACACTTACGCTAATAATAACATATTATAATAGAAAATCATCCTTTGTGTCGAATCAATCCCGTGAGTCACATTGGAATAAAATTTAAACATCAATCATTATATTGCAGAAAGTCGTATTCGATATTGATCCACCATGGAAATACATATGAAATTTATTCAATCATCATATTTGCTTTTTGTTTAAAAATCGCATTTTTGGAGTACATTGTTCGTTGAACTTAGTGAACTTGAAATCCTAGAACATTGTATTAAAAGTAAACTTGTTGAAATACGACTCTTTTAAATTTTTTAAAAACATCAAGAGTACTCGTTACACGTGTAATATACCGAGATAACACGTTTAGGGGTAAATTTTTGAGCTTGCATAATGGTTTTAGTAAAATCTAGCAGCGAGATCAAATTTTTATGCTTTTTTTTCAGACGGCTAAAAATAAAATTTTAACAAAATTGAGATACTTCTTTTATGCTCGTGAATAAGAAAACTGATCCTCCATTATGACTGAATTTAAGGGTAGTGCGTGTAGCGTGACTCATAACCCTTTATTTATTGTGTCGTTTACATCAAGTTTTTCTAAGCTTTATGAATGTATCAGAAACTTTATTTTTCTAGCTTTCGGTTTAAAATATATCAACCACGAGTAGCTTTACTTTATTTATTACACGGTAGAGCAGATACTTATGATGAGAACAAGAGAAAAGCTTCGCATGAGTTTTGAATAAAAGGAGATTGAAGACGCTAAGATTAATGCGAATGACTGACTGATTTACCTTAAAATAGACAATTGCTTTTCAACTTGTATACTTGCGAAACTCATTGCACAAGTTTACAAATTACTCTTTTATGTGACATTTGAAAAACATTTTCTATTCAAAACTGATGTAAAAATACTTCAATTTTAAGCTCTTGTCATGTAACTTGAGCATTTATTATGTTGAAAAAAATGAAAAAGTTAGCTTTAAAACTTACCTGTTATAAAAGTTGGGTTTAAGGTTATTTGTTTATAAAACTAAAGTCAAACAAATGATTGATATGGCAATTTAGTTTATACTGCTCCTTGAAGTTTTTAGTTTAAATTATTCAAAGATAAGCAGAACATGGTTCAACTTCTTCTTTATAATTTAAATAAATTTGTAGTTCAATTACAAAGTTTCAAAATTCGTAATAAGTAAATGGAAAGAAAAGAAAACAATCGTTGCCGAAAGGATCGAGAACAAACAATCATGAAAATATTTAGTTGTTACTGTGAGACTGAAATTTCTTTGTTTTGAATCGGGGAATTGGAAAATAAAATTCAGTGAAATATTGTATTTTAAAATTATTTCTAAAAGGGTTGAATAGTGCTTAGATAATGTGAATCTAACAAGATTTTACCATGGTATGTTCCAGGGGCCATTCTATACACCCTGTAGATTGCTTTTATGCTGGAGAATCGTTGTGCACACTTGCACGTCCAAACATCCCAGTAGGCTATTTTCTAACTTTATTAAGAGATTCATTACTAATAGTGCTCGAACGCATACCGCTGGCCACACTATCTTCATCTAAGCTATCTGAGCTATTTATACTATACTTTATGTTTAGAACTAATAATATTTTATTTGATAACTTTAAACCACATAAAAGCTGTGTGGAAATTCATAGATCACTTTGATGTAAAAAATGGACTCGTTTTTATTGCTTTCGAGTTTATATCGTACTCGGTGGCTCTTTTAGTAATAAGTATAAAACTTCTAATATCCACTAGCATCTATGTTTAGCAATAAAGAATTTGTCAATGGACGTTATCCGTATACACATAAACAGAATATTTTGAAAAATTAAATATTTTTAGTGTTTAAATGATTTATTGAAAAATTATTGAAAGATGGATGGGCACTTGAAATAATTTAAATTACAATAAAAATAAATGAAAAATGAAAAGACGCGATATTTACACAAGTAGAATGGCCCAATTTATTGTCGCGTTGTCTCGAACAGGTGTTAACAGTTTCTTAGACAAAAGCACTGATACTAATCCTCTAAAATGTCGAGGGATTTAAATTTCGTTATAAACATTTGGCGTGTTCAGCGAAAATGGGTTCTTGAAAACCTCTTGTCGGAGTCTCTTAAAATTATGAACATCACTACTAAGTATTTATACTATCAGAAATTGTTATTATATTTTAATGCAATGTAATACGTGCTCAAGATATCAAGAAGATTACTAAAATTGGCGTTGACTTTTATAAATGCAGTCCAAATTAACTACACCTCAGAGATTACCAACTTATTGTTGTTCTAGAAATGGAGTTGGTAAAAGTAATTTAATCTTATTAGCTTCATGGGGTTGTTTATGCAAAATAATAGATTGGGAAAACTTTCAGAAGTTTTGCGTGTTTGTTTATTAAAACGTCCCGTTGTCAAAGAAATCGACTTTCTGGAGCTGCAACAAATTATCTTTATAACCTTTGAATTTGAAAGCTGAGAAAATAGAAGAAGTTTACATAAATTTTCTTAGTTGCCATGAAATAGCTTCTTTTTTAGTTTAACGCTCGCTCGGTTGCATGAAAGCGAATTATATTTTAATCCGAGAATTAGATTTATAATCCTTTGATATGGCAAGATGGCAACCTTACACACTGTAACGTCAAAGTTTGACGTTTGTAGATAACAATTAAAATTTTAGTGGTTATTTTTGTGTTGAATTGTGAATCAGTTTGTCAAACTTTGACACTTTAGTTTATTTATTTATTTATTGTGTAAAGTTGCCATGTCTAACAGGGTTATAAATCTAATTCTAGGATTAAAATATAATTCGCCTTATGCAACCGAGCATTAAATTTTTTTTAATCGTTGATGTAGATTTGCTTCTCTAAAGGTCGTTTATCTTCAAATAGTTTTGAATTGACCCACCCCCCCATTTTTAGTTTACAATAAAAACAATTGCTTGCACTGAAAATGTCACTTCATTAATTTGATCAATTCACTTATCACGGACCCTCCATCCATTCATCGGGCGATACTTTTAATTAATGGAAGACGTTTGCAAGAATCTGCCCCTTTGGCAATTATTCCGATAATCGTTCCCTTATTTAGGCGACTTTAGTCGTATTTTTAGAACTCACCTCTTGGTAGATATTTAATGTAAAAACTTCTTTTTCAATATTTATATATGCTTCTGTTAAAACTTTGAAAATTATGTCTTTGTTTTTGAAGTTTAATCTTATGACGACAATCAGCTTTCTAAATTTAGTACTTTGAGAATAGATTATGAAGTTTTGAAACCCCAGTAAAATCCAGGTTAAAACTTTAATATCTTTAAGGGATGCGTATGCAATAATTAGAAGTCTAATAGGGTACACTTTTGCTCAGATGCATCCTGAAAATTTACATTAATCATCTTTATAATTAATTATATCATTATTTTTATACCATTCTAGAATAAACTGGATATTAATTGTGTACTTTTTGTTTCAGGTAAGCAAAGTTTTAAGTGTAATGGTTCTACAACCAACTCACCCGAGAATACGTAAGTGTTGCATATGTTCACGGTTAGAGCAATTTCGAGTTTGTTGTTATACAAAATTGGCCAAGTTATATAGCTGTAAATAAAATTCATTTTATGATTTATTTACATTCTGGTTGGTCGAAACTATTGAACCAGTAGCACGTTGTAAAAATTTTCATAAATATATTTATAATTTTTTTTATAAAACTGGTTTTGACAGTATGCTCCGCTATATTTAAGAAGTTTTTATAAAAACGGTATTTATGCCATTATGCGACTTCACGTAAATATTTTGACGTGACGTCACATAAATACAAACAGTTCTATTTTGTTGATAAAAGGACGAGTTCTATTGGTGGCACATGTTTCGTATTTAAATGTATTTCTTGGACCTTGGAGGTTTTGCAGCTTATGCAACACATTCTACGATCCGTAAAAATAATTTTAGGAAATTATGACAGTGTGGTACCCACAAAATGACATATTTATATAAAAAAAATTTTAAATATATTTTCGAGAATATTCTTAGTCTGCTAGGTACTTTAAAGATTTGAAACTAGTTTTTATTTTTTGTTATAAAAATGCTGCCCTGCAATAACAAAAAATTATAAATTATTTACTCATTTTAATTTTTAAAACTATAATACTGAATATGAATAATTGAACAAACTATGTTAGTAGCCACCACTTATTAGCAAAACGTCAATTAGTTTGTTATTTCAGCCTACTAGAATTTTTCGTTCGATTATTCACGTTCAGTTTTACTAATTTATAAACTAAAATTCGCAAATAACTTGATTTTTATATTTTTCCAACATTCAAAATGAATGTTAGTTTCAGCAATCTTTCTCATTCACAAACGCATATTCAGTTTGGCCAATTAATACATAGGTAGGGTTTACTTTTTAGAATGAGTAGGAGGGAGTATTGGGGAATCTGCGTAAGATACGCTTCTTCTGCTTTTATTATAAATTAATAAGATCTAGAATGGAAGATATATAGGTTAGAAGACTGTCTCAAATATTCTCCACAATCGCCTACTTTAAACCCTCTAGATTTCTTCGTGTAACTAGACTCAAAAGGCTCAAGACTAGAGAATGTACAGGGCCTGCCCAAAATTTTATTCCAAACATTTTCCAAGAAATTTAAAAAAATAGGTTGCTATTTAAAAAAAGTTAGTTGCCATGACTGCAACTAAAGAGTTGACTGAAAAACAATTTTGATGAAAAACACACTGTATGTGCGTTATAGTATTTAACATTACAAGCGAGGTAAAACTGTTTTTAATGGCACAAAGAGGATTATGACTTGGGAGCCGCAGCCGAGCCTGTCACCTCTTTGAGTCTGTAAAAATAGTTACCTGGCGTGTAATATATCATAGTTTATTTGTTACTCATGCTTAATTCACTTACAAATTAATTAAATTATAAATTAAACGAATTCTGTCAGTTGTCAGTGGCGACAAAAATTTTCCTAAATTGTTTACCTTTGAAAGTCAAACTTGTAAACATTGATTTTCAAAAGTTTTAGACAGCTTGGTTAAATGATATTTTACAATAAATTGAGTAACAAACAAATATTAGTAGTTTTTTATTACTCATTACATCAATTAACGTTATTAAATCCGGGGATATCCATCTATTATAATTGTAATATTGAACGTCAAATTTGGTATGCTAATTTTAATTGAATTATGGGGATAAATTCGGTAACTTTTTTGGGGATTATTTTAGATGGCTGTTAGAGCTGAAGGTTTGACAGCGGTTTGCCTAATAACTTAATATTTCTATGATTAATTTAGATTAAAAGCATTATGATTTTTCGTCATTAGATTAATAACTTTAAAAGTGTATAAATTGAAAATAATTATTTAAATGAAAACACATCAACATGCCAAGAATACTCTTGATACAATTATTTACTATTAGTTATGTAATTTATGCGTTATTTAAAGACGATTTAATATTTTACGTTAGTAGTAAAAATTAGACTTGCAAAAATAATTTACGATTTTAAAATTTTTATAATTAGGTTCAGGTTAATTTAAAATAGAAATAGCATTTCTTTTTTACATAAATCTTGAAAAATGTACTTTGTATGTTAACTTTGCGTATTATGGTAAGCAGTATTTAAATTTATTAATTGCTTTGTCGCCACTACTTGAAGCAGAAATTACTAGTTAAAATTACTGTTGCTTGAAGATGGCTAGACCACGGTGCGATTTGTGTAGCAATTATAAAAATTATACAAGATGTAATTTACAACATTATAGTACGCCTACAAAAATATTCTTTCTTGAATTACTTAACCGAGCTTTCATCTTACTCGGAACCCTTTTATTTTGCTTTTTTAATAAATTCGCTCGTTTATATTAATCTTCTCTTCTTTTAGAGACATACGTAGGAGTTTCCTTTACATTTACAAGTTTGTCATTTTATGATAAAAAAAAACACGAGGCGCAATTTATTTCGGAATAAATAAAGCTTTTTAAGACTTTTTAATAATAGAAGGGTGAGCTAAATTTGGTGTAATCAAAAGGTGTGATAAAAAAAGTAGCCAGAGGAGCAATTTACTATTATAGGTTATTACTGCAGTGCTTCTCAAAAAGTTGACATCATATCTTATCAAAATTTTCTATTCTGATATTTTTGTAATAAATGTATTTAGTGTTTGGAGAATTTTACTATTTTCAAAAATGTATAATTAATTTACTAATAATAATCAATAAGAAATTAAATAATTAAACTCAATAAATAAGTCATTTTCATCCTAATTCATACATATTAAGTTGGTCACGTGTCAGAAAACATTCGTGAACTGAACTATACCTATACCATACCTAATACGAAAACTAATGATGAAAAAATTAAGATAGCTTTTTCATAACAAAAACACAAGAACAAAATATGCACACTGTAGAAAAATTAAATTGGTGATTACATTTTTTGAAAATTTGAATACACTATTATTTAAGAAACTGAACATTTATTAGAAAATCCTAGAAATAAAAATATTTCGTTTTTTTAGAGAAAAAGCAAATCTAATTTCTAATATTTTATAACATTTGAGCTCTATATTTTTATATTAAAAAAGTTTTTTACTCGGAAACTCAAATGATGTTGTCTGTTGGCACTAATAATATAAAAATTGCAGTGCAATGTAGTACAATATGTTGTAATGACTATGTGTACCAGCTGCAATGAGCTTTAATGATAAATAAAACTCATCTAGACGTGAAATCTATAATTTAATTTTGTATTATAAAAACTAAACTGCCATTTTAAGAGTAAATTTACCCTTTCATTATAATTGCATAAAAATTTAATTTATGTATGCGATAATTAATAACATCATAAATGCATGCTTTTATTATAGTAAAACAACAATTTGGACATTTACACTAGCATTATGTGTTTTTTTCTCTAAAAAATTTATTACTGACATTTCCTATTAGGTAGCTACAAACCTCTTGTCAATTGCACCCTTTTTTGCTCATTAATTTGTATTGCGCGAGATAACACTAAAGTTTCTTACTGAATTATCTGTTTGATAAAATAAAAATAGAAGTGTAAAAACACGAAAGGACTAGACTAATTATAGTATATTATATAACGAGCATAATTTCATAATTACACAAGGATATAGGAATGGCGTAAGCCATCTCACCCAATTACGTTAGGTGAGATGGCGCACGGATTCCCCCCCCCCCCCATCGGACTGGCATTCTTTAATAAAATTATAGGTTAGAACAATTCTTCAAACATTTCTTTACACATAGATAGCAACAGAACTTCAAATATTCTTTAATTTAAATGTGTAAAGGGTTACAATTTGTAAACCAGTGAAAAAGTTTGGAGATATATAAAATATAATATTAATTATTTAATGCCTTAAAGGATAGCACAATCAACGGGGCACTACGAAATAAGAACTAGACAACATCACTAACACTTCGAATGCATTTTTAGTCACCTAAACAGCCAATATCGATAAAGTATTTCACTGCGCCATCTCACCCGCGGCGCCATCTCTCCCGGTTTTACCCTATACAAAATATTTTTTAATTTATTTATAGAGCTCTCGCAATATCTCTGCGACTATGGGCGCCTACTTCAAGCAACCGCTTAACCACGTTTTATATCTACTTCGGACACTTGATCGATCTAAAAATATTAAACTGCTGTTAAGTTTGCATGATCTTTATCGTGTATCATTTTTAGCACAATATTTCGTTTGAGACCGGCATAAAACGTGGTTAAATGCTAGCTTGAAGTAGGCGGTCATAGTCGCGGAGATATTGCGAGAGCTCTAAGAATATGCGTGATGCATGATTTTTTTAAGTATTTTATTTGGATGTAGCACAAAAAATAAGCATGACTGTATATTTTATATAATTTTTAGTGTTAAAATAACTTAGAAAACGAATATTTTTTAAACAAATTCAAATTTATCACAATTTCACTCTTATGCGAATATTAGAGTAAGTGCATAACAAGGATAGCAATACCTAATATTGACCGTGGCGCCTCTTCTGGTTTTTAATGGTACTGGGTTAATGTAAATGCTTTATTAAAAGATAAAGACCTAATAGGATTAATATTCTGATTTAGTCCTGGGGATGAATCCAACAGGAATCTAAAGCTCGTGTGTAGAAATTCTGGGCGTATTCAGTAATAAATTTAGCAACGTGTCGTACGGGCCTAAGGGTCCTTTTACATGGACTAAATGTCGTACTAAATTTAGAGTTCTGAGTCGGCGGAAGGAGTAAAAGCAGGTCGATTGTCAAAATTTCTACGCACGACGTTAAAGCTTAGATTTCCGTGCTTTTGCTATAGTGTATTAAAAAGTAAAAAGGAACTTCTAAATGTCTCTATCAACAGGTTATCTAACTAAGAAATATCTAACACTATACATTCTTTCATAAAGGAAAAGACGCTTTACAAAGTGAAAGAAAACTTTTCTTGGAGCATATATTACACGAAGATAAGTGCTACTAACAAGCATGTTGAAATTGCAAACACTTGAAGTATTTTGTAAAACACCTCGAGTAGCAATAATCATACAATACATCAAAGTATGACATACCTAGACCTACTTAACATAGCCAATGCTGATGAATTTTTGACTGATGACAAGATGACATAGCTACTTGTTTTGCATCGACAGTTTTTTATTTTTACAGTCAAGTGTAGCTAAGATGTAAAGTAAGGTAATACATACATGTAATACAAACAAAAGCTTCTGCCGACAGTTTGGCAGTCCATCTCACGTAAAGCAGTAAAGACGCACCAGTCAACTGCTTTCATTAGAGACGCGCTAGAGGTTAGATCGCAAACACTTACTTTGAGCTACCATAGAGGAGCAGTTGACTACAGACCGTTACTGTCAGTCACTCTTATCACGCTGTTAACCTTATGTCAGCCTTATGTCGACCAAAATAATTTTACCAAGTATGTTTCGCCTTTAGGGCCGTTTTACAAGGACTAAATGTCGTACTAATTTGTTAGTACTGAATCAACTCAAGGATCAAAAGCTTGAGAATCTAAGCTTGAACGTTGTGCGTAGAAATTCCGACGCATGACTAACAGTACTAACAAGTTAGTACGACATTTAGTCCATGTAAAACGACCCTTATCCATTGTTTCCTATGTTGCTAGGGCAACATCCGGTAAACAGCGAGCTATGTAAATGTCAACTTTCGTTCTGCTATTACACGATTGTAAAAAAAAACGTGGTCGAACTGATATAATATGACATCAAAATTAGCCTACTAATTAAATAACGAAACTACGTCATATGCCAAATATCCATTCGAGTTTTTCTACGCTCGGTAGCGTCGAGCGTCGCACGCTATTGATGTATTTATTCTACACATTAAAAAAGAAGTAAAACATTTTGTATACCACTCGCTACTAATTTTTCAATATAAAGATTATTTATGTAGCTTGTCGAAGGAATGCTGTTAACGGCGGGTTCGTTCAATGTTTTTCAGTGGAACGCCAAAATGAAATTGAAGCAGCTCTTTTCCTTTTTTTAATGAAAAACATCAATATATCTTATTAAAATGGGGATTACATTAAATTTAATCTTGTCAAAGAGATATCACTTTGAAAGTTTTACGTCTTTTGTATTATGCTTACAAGAAAATTAACTTTACGTAAGTACAAAATGCACCTGCTAAACACGAACTTAATCAATAAATCTACACGCTGCAAAGTAATAATAGGAGTAAGAGTATTTTCGTAATTTTCTTAGCCTATAACATTGAGGGTTGTTCTTATCTCGCTCATTGCTTAATTTAGAACGTTACTAGCGGAAAACAGGATAATTGTTGGTTTGTGAAAAATACTACCTAATATAATACATTAATAGTGTTAGAACAATTACTAAATTGTTACCTTTTCAACTACAAATTACTGATTTTTAATTAAATTTAATACGAAATATTCGTTGCAATGATTTATAATTAATTAAAAAGTCAAATGTTTAATAAATGTTGCTTATTAATACAACTTCAAACATTATTTAGAACTTTATGCGCTCACGTTTAGTGATAATAGAAGCACATTTTATGTTACATAATGAAATATAATGAGATTTTCTAAATTATATAAAATTATTAGTGTATAAACAAACGTTATTAGTTTACTTGTAGTGAAAATTTGGCTTGGAGCAAGAATAATTCTATTAATAAGTTTCGTCGTTCTCATTCTTTTATGTAGCGCATTTGAGCTATCGATAGATGTCTAGTTTCAGTATTAACTACATATTAATTGTCAGTTATTTATTAGTCGACATTTGTTGAATTTAATTAAGAATTATATAAATAGTGTCTACCCAAATTTAAGAAATGTTTTGATCATTTTTTTATTTTTTTGGAAAATACAGGCTGTGTCAAATAACCCTTCTTAATATCACGCTTATTTGCATGGAAGAAAATGATCCCTGGTTTATGCCGAACAAGTTATCTAAAAACAATATTTATCCCGCCCACCTAATAAATTTTTCTCGTTATTTGATGCTAGAGTAGTCCCAATGTAAGATGAGTACACCACGTGATGACCGTTAAAGTTGCGCAGTACTGTAGTGTTGTCGTTACTTAGAAACGAACATAGACAGTGCCGTTGTATTAGAAGGCGCGTAGAATTACGCAAATACAATATCTGTCATCAACTAGCTCCGTCACTGGGATCAGAAACCACGCCTCGCGCAGGTTTGGTCACGTGGTGTGTACTCATCTTACGTTGAGATTACTCTACTCTTGTTTTTCTATCAACAGACACGTATTTCAAGACGAATTACACTGGATCCTGTAGTCTGTTTTCAACCACAGTGCAGATATTTGATCCATTTTCACCGATTAAGACTAAAATATAGATAGGCTGCCATTTAAACAATTGACAGTCGCGCTTCAGCGCTCCTTTATCGTTGGGAATACAGTTCGACTAATGCTCATGATTATAAAGGACAAATAACTTTTATCTCCATAGTAAAATTTATACTTTGTTAACATGACAACATAGCATAAGTAAAAATTGGTGTTTTTATATTAAAACTTCAAACTTTGACTTTAGTAACGTTGCTATGTTGTCAAGTTTACAAAATATAAATTTTACTATGGAGATAAACGTTATTTGTCCTTTATAATCATGGCCGTTAGCATACAAAAGCTCTGAGTGGGTGTTTCAGATGAAGAATAATGCGTGATCATAATCAAACGTCTTTTGATTATGGCATGGCATGTGTACATGTGTAGTGTAGACCACAACTGTGGAGGCAACCTGGAGTAAAAGCTTGTATGTGTCTCCAAATTTACACATAACGCAGTTTTCTCGTAATACACTGCACGGTACATACTACACAGGCCTCTAAATATGCAGGTTTGTCTGCCCAGGCCGCCTGAACGATGTGCAAACGTTCCGGGTCTGTACAGGCCCGGAATTCATGGACCAAACCGCTTGCCTTCCGGTTTGGCCTGTGGAGGCGTTGGACATCGTTAAGGCTTCGGTTTGACCTGTGTCTTAAATGGCACAAAAGCCTCTGGTCGTGTCTCCGCATTAAGGTCGCTAAAAAATGATAGGACTTTTACTGGCCTGTGCAGACTAAAACTGCCCAGGTAAACCGGAGCTATTACTTTGCCTCCGCACGTATAGGTTTTTACCATGGCAGACCTGTGCATTTGTGAAGCTTAGGCCGGGTATTATCACCTCTAGTCAACTGCTAGTCAACGCTTGACTAATAGTTGAAAACTGGTTTGTTGTAGAAATTGTATGCAAAAAACCGGTTGTCAACTATTGGTCAAGTTGACTAGCAGTTCGACTAAAGGTGATAATACCCAACCTTAAAAGATCTACAGATGTTCCAGCCTTAGATCTGCACTTGTGCACAGTAGGTGTGTACAGATTTGCCGCAATAAAAGCCTGGGCGTATGTAGCAGGCTTTGGAAGAACGAAATATTTTGTAAATTCTTATTGATAAATATTTTGTAAATTCTTATTGTTAAATTTAATTTTGCGTGAAAATTTAAATTTTTTGAATATTTGGAACGAGGAGTCAGCCACTGTTCTGAATTTGTACACAGACTGTCGTTGCCTGCCCATGACTGCCTATGGCCCTATGCCATGACTGCCATGAACTGCGGAGGACTACCGTTGACTTCTCAATTTGTACATTGACTGCCGAGAGTGAATAACCTCTCGATTTGGAATGAATATTAGACCGAACCCAATTTTTTTTTCTAAAAGTTTGTTAATAATTTTACCCTTATATTTTATGCAAGTTTTTCTAAACCAATATTTATGCTTTATATAACTTTAATTCATCAAAAATTTTGGAAAATTTTAAAATCTTGAAAGTTTATAATGTTATTTAGATATCAACATTTGGTTGGATGAGATAACATATTTGCACGTTTGGGCGTGTACGAATTGGTATCTACAAATGCGATAAAAATTTTAAATAGTTGATAAATTTAAATATTAATTTTACAATAATTTTTAATTCATTATCATTACTTAGTACCTTTTTAATTTGGGTGTGGTTAACTTCGTACAATTTCGATGCAATTTTATGGTTACGTGTCGTACAGTTTGGATTTTTTTACGTCGTAGAGACAAGGTTAGTTTTTTAATTACCTTTTATTTTCAAAAATTTCATATTTATTACACATTACATTATTGTCTATCGATTAATCTGTATGCATGTGTTATCGAGATTACTTGCATTCGAGTTGCATTTGAGCAAAATCGTTTCGTTTGAATTAAAAATCGCCCTTTGTATAAAAGCATTATTTAATTATTTATGTAAAATGTGCTAGGTTGCCTTTTTTAATGAGTTACAAAGTAGACCAAATTTTATGCAAAAAATTATCTTCTTTCCTCTTTTCTGAGCTCTATAGTTCTTCTTGTTACTTTTTATTAAAATTCAATTTTCTTCAAGCATAGAAACATTTTGTATAGTTGAGGACGTACTAATAGCAACACTTTGCAGCTGTTTTTATTTTCTCTCTTCATTATTAATTATTATGTGTAATTTTAATTGTTTGTTTATGTAATTATTAACATGATATATTAATTATCTCAATAAATATAAATTCGTTGTAAATGGAGCACAAAACTGTTGAAACAAATGTATCATTTTAATGTTTATTTTACGTCATTAAAATGTCAACATATTAATTTAATTCAACGCTTTTTTGACGTGTGAAAACCACGTCGATTATACAAATGCACTATACATATAAAGTTTAGATTATTAATTGCTACCAAATGATGGTCGTCATAAATTTACTCTTAACTATGTACTTACTCTAAAAATAAAGGTATGAAGGGGACGAATAAAAAATTTTAAAACTATGTAATGTGGCAGTAAATTATGAGTATAGGGGCCTTTGTAATGCTTTCTTTCGGCCAAGCGGCTACAAAGTTTGAGTTATAACACGTCTTGTGTCTTCTTTGAGCGCTGTACATCATAAAAAGTATATTAAATTATTATCTTATCATAATATTAGAATTTGTTGACCTGTCATCTTAACAAATCCATTTTCCCATATCGCTCATGATCGAGAAAAGTTACACAACTCCAAAATTAACAATATTTTTTTTATAGAAATTAGTTTTCTTTTGGACTCTTTATAGTTTAGAAAAGTTATGACGTAAAATATACAAAAGTGTAAACTTTAAATGGCTTTATGTACTAAAAATGTATTAATTTGGAGATGCCACTTTTCTTGATCATGAGTGATATGCTCTATTCTCTATGCAACCATGTGTTTCGGCTATTTTCAATATAAGAAAGTCTTCAAGTAATAGCCATCCATATAGATATGTCATTTAAGGGTTGGCGGTAAATGCCAAAGTAAGTTTCAAAATAAAATGGTTTTATTTTACCAATAACTAGTCATTAATTTTTTCCAAGAAAAAGTTATTATAATTTCTATTATAGGTATACGATAAATTTCTCTTGTTTGTTTGAAGTAATTTAAATAATGAAATATTCTATTAAATATTTATTGTATCAAAAATTTAATAACATTCTCAGGGCATAGTACCTATGTTTGAATGTTGAACAGAGGAAGACGTTTGAATTGAAAAAAAGGAATTACTTATTTATTTCAAAACTTTTTATGTTATTAGTTATTGAAATGCTCTTCGATGAAACACAACGATTCAAATTTTTTCACTATGTAGCTCTACCTAGTGCCCCTACCCTCCCCTTGAGGGAATGTTTGGCTTTAGCATTACATTTTTATAAAAATAGAAATAGAGAAAATTGGATAGAAATAAATTAATTAAAAGCTTAAGTATAACATTTTTTAATTAAAGAAATAAGTTTCAGAGGCTTCTTTGTTAATATTAATAGTAAAATGAATATTGTGTCAAATTTAGATTAATTTTTAAATACATTAGAAATTAAGGGGTTGGACTGAAATTTTAATATTCCGCGAACTAGGTGGCTGACATTCGTGAGGATAGGTGGGTACATGAGAATCTCGGTTTTTAGAAAAGACCCCGGTTTAGGCTGTGCAAGGTACTCTTGCACAGCCTGTATGTACGTACTGTACAGTCTGATTTACGAAAGAATTCCGACACGTGACCAACCCAGTGCATATGAATTGAGATGCAAATTACTCGTCAAATCAGGTCTAGATTTATATTTCCTAAATAGAAATTAAAAGCTGGCAATGTAGCTACCGTCAATATTTGAAAACTGTTCTTTAAATAAAAAATGTCGTAAAAATACTGTTTTTAGTTATCTAAAAATATTACTTCATTTGATTTTTATGTTAAAACGACTCTTAAAAAAATCTAAAACTTGCACTTTTCTGTTTCTTTTGTGTAAAATAGTACTTCGTTTTATTAGGAGAGAAAGTACTGTTTTGTGTGACAAGGCTGTGTTTTTGGCTGATGAACGAGCGTATCGAGCGAGTTCGCCAATACAGGCGAGTCACACAAAACTTCTTTCTTTCTCATCTTTCTTTTACTAGCTGAGATAATTAGTGAAACCACGTACGTTCCTTATACGTATTTTAGCTCGATGACATCAGGCATTCATATCAGTTAAAGGGCACCCATCAATAGTCATCGATTATTTTAGCTATTTTTCACGTTTTGTCTAATTACAACAAATTATTTAAATCGCAAATTTGATTCTGTTGTTGAACTAATTGCAGCATAAAGCTAAAGTTGAATGCTTTCATTATTAAAGTCATCAACTGCATGTTTGCGTCACTTTAACCGTTGGTAGATAATATAATTGAATGCTATTGATTTTGCTATAATTGCAACAATAAAACAGATTTTGTGTATTGTTAAGAGCAAATTACCATTATTCATCATAATATTTTTATTTTTCCTATAAGTACCACTATAGAGCACCAATTCGTAGGGATCTTTCCATGTTTCCATATTTAAATTTATCTGTTTTGTCATTTAGCTTTGGAACATTTGAATATGTTTTAATACTAAAAGACAAAATAGTAATATTTATAATACCTCTCGAACTATTCAGTATAATCTTCTCATAAAGGATTCATATGCAAAAATAGAAGAGGTGCTCGTGATTTATTAAAATAACGTTAAAACCAAAGTAAAATACGATCATCGCATTTAGGCCAATTGAGTTTATGTAAACTAACTAATAAACAATTTCATTTAATTATTATTATACAAGCAAATGATATTAATCCATAAATACATAAAATAAATACCTTGCGCTTTAATTATTTAACATAAAATCTAAAAATTAATTTCGGAGCTGGTGCATGTAAAAAGAAGAGTTGAATTAATTATTTATATTTTTGTATTATATCTATCTGGTTGACAATTCTCCGTCTTATTTCGTTCCATTAATATTCATAAAAACATTTATATTTGTTTGTTCTACCTACCAATTTAAATTGCTCTCTTTATCGTTTTATGTAAATTAGAAATGTAAAACCTAATTAATTCTACTCCTGAAGACTTGACAGAAAATACCTCAATGTAACCCGTGCGAACTGTATAACTACATGACTCTTCACGAAAAAAAACTACTATTAGCTAACTTGTTTGCTTGTATACGAATTCAGTTAAATGAACAAAAGTATTTTTTTCTCCAGATTTAGTAAATGTTGGAAAAACTGAAAAAGGTTTGGTTTGCGAAGATAAAATTCCAGCTTTTTTGTTTTAATTCTGTTTATTTTTTGATATTTTTATTTTATTTATTTTTTCTGTTTATAAATGTCCGAAGTAACCTTTTCAAAATAATTACAATAAGCGACTTATAAGCACATTCTTGGTTTGCTATGCTGAAATTTATATTAAAGGGTGCTTTGGAAAACCAAGCGCTTTATTTAAATTAATTATGTCTTGGGCTTCACTTGCTAGATATCTCGCTAGAAATGAGCATTTTTCGCAAATTTGCGAGAGTCACGCGAAGCCTCTAAAGCGTCACTTGCGAGATTTCTCACGAGACGTGAGCGTTTCTCGTCTCGCATCTCGCAATTTTTTACAAGACGAGAATGCGAGCTTATCAAATTTTTGTGAAAATCGCGGTGAGGCCCTAAAGCTTAACTTGCGAGATTTCTCACGAGAAAGATTTTTTAATCGTTATTCCCCCTTCATTATATTGTTCTTCTATAAAGATATAAAACTCTTTCGTTACAACTTTTTATTTAATAAATAAACTTTTCTTGAACTTACGAAAATATAAAAATTGACAAGCTTTGATTTTTTTAAATTTTCAAGGATGTTCAAATTTTTTTCAATAGTTAAGCAGCTCATTAAAAAAATCCAAAATGCAATTTAATCTAAGATGTAAGTCTTTCATTAATCAGGTGCTAATTTCACTTTAAAACTTTGCCAGTATTTTAAGTTTCCCAATTATTGTAATGTTCTTCGTACCTAAGAGCCGTATGCCACTATACCAATTTCAGTGCTGAATTCAGGACTACAAAATTGAAAAGGACTTGAAAATGCAAATTGAAATTTGAGGTTTTTAGACGTTATTTCCATACAAAAATTTAGAACACGTTCTAATTTATTGTCATGTTCCAAATTATTTTATTAAGCAATGTCAAAAATGTCTAACTTCGATCATTTCAACTACAAATTTTCATCCAATTTTTTTAAGTCCTGAATTCAGCACTGAAATTAGTATAATGGCATTCAGCTCTTAAGCTAGATAATTTCTTGAGAAAAATGTCAAATGATCCTCATATTCTACCTCGAATTGAATCGGTGAGAATAAAAACAGTATAACCACCCAAAATGAAGTTTTGAACATAGGATAGCCAAATTTATAATGAAGCGAAGCTCTTTCTATGTTTCTATTGACTAGAAAAACAGTATAAAGTTTCATGTGCAGGTGCTGCTAACCAGTGCAAACCAGTGTTTTGTTTTAACGTGACTGTAAAAACAATATAACTCCTGGAGTTATATCGTTTATTCACTCAACTGACTCAATAATAAACAAATTTTTCTTAAACAAACAGCTGATGAAGAGAGTTGCTCTAGCTGAAATCACTCCTTTATGCCTTTCGGACATTGCGTTGGTGGAATTGTATTTGACTACATACAGGGTAGGGTGGTGACCGGACCTCTCGGTCATACAGATTTAACATGTAAAAACATACTTTGGTAATTTCCTGCTTCCCAATGTATTTTAGAAAAAAAATTCAAATAAAAGTTTTAGAGAATAAAATTCTGCATCTAAATGAATAAACAAAAATAATTTTGGATGCTTTATAACGCCTGAAATTTAATTTGAAAATTCCGAAAAATAGCAGAAATAGCGATTGCCTTGAAACACAATAATTGACAATCGTCAAATATTTTATGCTTTGTCTGTCAAAACAGTTCTGAATTTTTTATTCAATTATTGAATTTATTTAATAATAAATGATATTTACGTATGACCATCCCTAAAATTTACTTCATTTTTAGTTTTATTTAATTTAAATTAAATACTCTCAAAAATAATTTTGAAAGATGTCAATGTCAAATATTGATAATTTTTATTGGGAACATTTCATGGCAATCGCTATTTCTGCTAATTTTCGGAATTTTCAAATTAAATTTCAGGCGTTATAAAGCATCCAAAATTAATTTTGTTTATTCATTTAGATGCAGAATTTTATTCTCTAAAACTTTTATTTGAAGATTTTCTTTCTAAAATACATTGGGAAGCAGGAAATTACCGAAGGATGTTTTTACATGTTAAATCTGTATGACCGAGAGGTTCGGTCACCGGTGACCGTATACAAAACATGCCTCTCCCGGTTATTCCAGTACAGGAAATGTTTTATTATCATCAGCTGTAGTGGCTCTATGGATTTGAAATTCACAACTTAAAGAATACTACTGGTCACTTTTACATGTGGGTAAGTCCACGTCAGATCGGGCACGTTTGACTCTTAGGTCTTCGGATTTTGACGAAATTTGGTGTGTACAAAGTGGTTTTGCCAAAAAATTATTTTTGATCTATTTACGGTCAAATTAATTTTTGAACTATTTTGAAAACATGAATACTTTAATAATTTATTACTTGCGATCTAAATAAAATATATTTCTGCAAAATACGCGTATTTAAAGCTAAAGGAACGTACAATTTATTTTATGCATCGCTTCTTTAATTTAAAGCATTTTTGGTCAAACTGTTCCAGTGTAAAATGTTTAAGTCGAAGTTTCCAAAATACACCCTCCGCGATTTTTGCAATTTTTTGATATGTTGAGCCCTTATGACTTATGTTTAAGTGAAAAGATTCAAAACTGTGGGCACTCGTCAACTCTTAACGCTACACGGTATTGTAGAAGAATGGATACAAAAGGTTTTTGAGAAAAGATTGGGGATAGCAATTTTTTTTCAGGAGTCGCTTTATTTTGGACCCGTTATTATGATAGAAAATTTTCAAGATCAGGGACGTGCTCGAACAAGGTCAAAATTACCTTTGTTCTTAGCAACACTGCTAATTTTGAAAATATCTTCGATCACATTGAGCACATTGAAGATAGCAAAAAAATACATCCTAAATAATTTGTAATGTATAAAATTACCAAGAGAATGAAACCAGTCCCCTCACACCTCAATCTAAAACCCTCACTGAGGCTTGAGGCTGTGTAGCATCAAGAGTTGACGAGTGCCCACGGTTTTAAATTTTTTTTACTTAAACCTAAGTCATAAGGGCTTAACATATAAAAAAATTTCGAAAATCGAAGAGGGTGTATTTTGGAAACTTCGATTTGAAAATTATTTTAATACTGAGATTAAACATTACTCAACTTTCCGCGGTTTTTATTTTTTTCTGCATAGACAAATTATCCGTTTAGGCTCGGACTTGTCTCATTCTCTTGGTAATTTTATACATTACAAATTATTTAGGATGTATTTTTTTGCTATCTTCAATGTGATCGAAGATATTTTCAAAATTAGTAGTTTTGCTTAGAACAAAGGTAATTTTGACCCTGTTCCCGCACACCCCTGATCTTGAAAATTTTCTCCCATAATAACGGGTCCAAAATAAAGCGATTCCTGAAAAAATTGCTATCCCCAATCTTTTCTCAATAAATTTTTGTTTCCATTCTTCTATAATACCGTGTAGCGTCAAGAGTTGACGAGTGCCCACGGTTTTGAATCTTTTGACTTAAACATAAGTCATAAGGGCTCAACATATCAAAAAATTGCAGAAGGTGTATTTTGGAAACTTCGACTTGAACATTTGACACTGGAACAGTTTGACCATAAAGGCGTTAAATCAAAGAAGCGATGCATAAAATAAATAGTACGTTCCTTTAGCTTTACATAGGCGTATTTTGCAGAAATATATCTCTTTTAGATCGCGAGTTATAAATTATTGAATTATTCATGTTTTCAATATCCAGCGAAAGTCACGGATAACGACGTCGCTTATAACAACAAGTCCGCATATTGCGACGGGGGGATTTGAAAGTTTGGTTGGATTTGTATTCAACTCAATGCAAAAAAATTCGGATATAGTGACGCCGGTAGACCGGCTATAGCGATGAAGTCGCTTTTAACGTCCGCAAAAAGCGAAAATTTTTGGTTTTCCAGGACGGGTATAACGACGTGACGGTGTAATTTTAAGACTAGCACGTGGTTTTCGATCTCACCTGGCGATATCTGCAAATTACGGCTGCAAATAATTTTCTGGAAATCATCCGGCGCGGACGGGAAAAATGACGTCGAGAAAAATAAATGTTATGTCTATTTCATGATGCTTTATTAATATAGAATTTTTGAGAATAATAAAAATGGATAAGTTTTGATTAAACGACGACCGGGTATAACGACCATTTTTAGTCGGTCCCTTCGCCGTGTTATATCCGACTTTCACTGTAGTTCACAAATTAATTTGACCGTAGATAGGTCAAAAATAATTTTTTGGCAAAACCACTTTGTACACTTAAGTTTGAACATATTTCCAACCGACACACCAAATTTCGTCAAAATCCGAAGACCTAAGGGTCAAACGTGGTCGATCTGACGTGGAATTACCCACGTATCACGAAGGGTAAGCACTGAAAGGCCCAAATGAAGTTTGCACATTTTTAAACGACTACGTACAGAAAATGCCCCCAGAGATAAAAGAGCTACACATATTTTCGGACGGATGTCCTGACCAATACAGTCGTATTGGTAAAACCATATACAGTCGTGGATTTTTTACTTATACACTTGATTAGTATTGATAAGATTATTTTCCTGTACGTGGTCACTTTTTTTTGCCCTGACAGGGACTTTGGGGTTCTTAAAAGAGTCATGATCTTGAAGATTACGAATCTATGATCTTAAATTGCCGAAAGATAAGGCCGTTCACTGTTTGTAGTTCCGCTTATTAGGATGTTATGCTAGGTTCCGCTTATTTGAATCAGTGGTTTAATTGAACCGGCCGCTTATACGACTCAAAGTATAAAATAAAAATTATTTTCATTTTTATTTTCATTATTTTATAATATTTAAGTACATATACAAAAATCAACATATTTTATAGTTTTCTTTACTTTCAGTCAAAAAGAGATTTTTGAAGTTATGCTGTTTTCATTCTCACCGATTCAATTATTCTTAACAATATTTGTTTTGAAATAAATTTAATCATAATTAGCAATAAATAAGCGAGAAGGCTCTTGTAAATTGTAAACATCGCTATAGTTAATATTGTACTTGTTTGTTGATACCTAAAATAACCTTTGCATATCTTGTTGTAATCAGCATTGTAGATCTACCCTCAACTCTCAAAGAGATTACTTTTACATAAATATTACATTGTGTAACATTAGCCCAAGAAACATTATAGTAAATTTTTCTAAACTCAGCCCTTGAAAAGATGAAGTTAGCGTGTCTAACTGTTTTTATTTGAATTTACTTCAACTCATATACTAGGTCTGTTTAAATCATACAGAGTATTTCGTATGTAGCTTACAAAATTTGTATTTGATGCATTTATTGAACTATGCAGAGATTTTTGAAACAAATTAATTTTTACTAATATTCAAGTATACCAGAGATTGAAATTTTATAATATGGAAGACTCAGTAATAAAATATAAAAAATATCATGATGAAGAACCGTAAGTGGGTACTTTAAATAAAGGTTTATGGATATTGATAACACTTAAAGTGATTTCATGTTCACCTCACGTAAATAGTAAAAAAAATTTCAAATAAAAAACATTCAACATTTTTTATAATTTCTCAATTTTTAGCTTAAAGCGTTTCCTTCCTCTGTAAAGTGCGGGTATATTTTGTTAAAATTAGTTTGCTTATCGTATATAAGTAAACAAATGCATTAATAAACTTTATCGCTTTTAAGAATCTCTAATGACACACAAACACACATAGATATACACACACCACCCTTATATTATGAAGCTCCTTTTCCTTTATGAATTTTCACATTATGATGAAAAATGAAACTATAATATTGACGTCGGTTTCGCTAATAAATTTTAAGTTTTATACTAATTTATGATGTAAAATAAATATCAATTTTATTAGTGTTGTTGCTAATAATTTATTTAACTTTTGTGTCGCATTAAAGTCATCAATCATGGATTTTTCTGTCAACACTACGTCGTGCTACGATTATTCTAAAGCCGACTAGATAAATATGCACACAGTTACTAGTACTACAGTTCATACATTATTTAACGTAATGTATACCAGGCAACACAACATTAAAACCACATTATTTCAAGTAGCATTTAGTTACAGGCGTAAAGTGTTCTTTTAGTTGGAAACTTTCAAATGCCGTTATAAATAATCGTCTTTTGGTAATGTTAAAAATTTTTGTTTATGTTGAAATTTTAATGTTTAAAGTCCCATATTCTGTCGTATATTAAGTCATGGATTTTTAATAAAAATTAAAATTTTGCATGGTAAAGGTGCGTTTCAGTATTATAAGATACCTTCGTGTTTATAACAATTGTGTAGAGCAACTCATAAAAGCTTTTAAACTTGTAGCGTGAATCCTTCTGACATTTAGTGTTTTTTATCGTTATCACAGTGTCGCACGCAATGCGTCACAGTAACTTTTCCTATTATGTTTTCTAATTTATTCTTAGTGAAGAACTAATTTTTTTTTTAATTTTTGTTTATTTCCAAGTTTTTAATGTACTATTTAATAAGTTGCATGACTTCGCTTCGGTAAATTCAACCAAAAATGTCAATTTTGGAATTAGAAATTCACGAATAACTTACACGATTCGAAATTCGAAACTGATAATTTTGTAATCGTTAATTAATATTTCCATTCATCATGTTACGTTTTGTATCTAATAGTTAAAAGGGACATTATGTTTAATTTAATAACGTACGTTCTATGAAACCGTTTGTCAAATTACAATTATTGTTAACTATTAATTAACACTAGTATTGTGTCAAATTATTACTATAAATTAGGGAGAACGCCAAATTATTTAAATTTATTAATCCCAAGTGATGCATAAATTTATTGTTTTGTTAGCTCTGTTATTAAAATATTTTTTTATCCGAAATGACTTCATGTAAGAATATAATAGTTTTTAGCCAATAACGAGCCAGGCTCGTAAACTTCTCCTTTTCGTCTGGTCTTAATGGCCAATTTTGAAATTAATGGGTTATGTATAATAATCTCTATTAACAGAATTACTGAGATCCAAGATACCGTTAATAAATTAGGTATAATCTGACTGTACCATCTAGATCAATTTTCCGATAATTCGGTATCAAAGAGTAAGTGCTTGAAAGGCGAATAGTCCGACTGTGGCGGAGGAGCGCTTTTTCGGCTTTAAAATAAAAAATTAAAATAACGTCAATCTCTTAAGACAACACGATTGAATCTAAAATTATATCTCTATAATTCTTGACATTTGTAGTTAAATTTTCGTTGTAATTATGTGAATATTGCATATTCCTCCTCTTATGGCCTTTATACATAAAGGATATATTCGTGTTAACACGAGGACATCCCGCATGTGATTTTATCAGCTAGGTTAGGATTGATATTCCTTGGCATAGGCGGTTATCTGGTTATTTTCGTTTCGAATAGAGCAATTACACATAGAGGTCGCCACGATCAATGTTAGTAAAAATATTAGGAAATTGCATGCTTTTACATATACAAAATTATTTTTTTTTAATTATTTACAAAAATAGGAAAATGCAAGATTTTTTTAAGTATTTTATTTGGATGTAGCAGAAAAAAAATAAGCATGACTGTATATTATTTTATATAATTCTTAGTGGCAAAATAACCTAGAAAACGAATATTTTTTTAACACAATTTTCAATTGTCGGGAATTTGATTGTGGCGATCGGCTAGTCGCGAGACGTATAGCGAAGTACGTTTGCATGATTTTATTCGTCTTTTGACAGCTTTCATTAATTTTTAAATTCGCTTCTTGAACAAAATAATTTATTTTGTTAAATAGCTAAAACATAAGTAATTTGTAATCTCAAAGTTCTATAAAACGAAATAAATGTACCAAATAAATGTAAAAAATATATATTCGCGAAAGTATCAAATGTACCTACTGTTTACGGTTTTATTCTCTGAAAATTGGAAACCAACTTAATATTAAATAATACCATAAACAATTACTTTGCTTATATGTATAATTGAAAACATAAAGAAAAACGCGATTTATTTAACGCACAATTTCATTCTTTTGCGAATTGCCATTAGAGTAAGTGGATAACAAGGATAGCAATTGACCGTGGCGCCTCTTCTGTTTTTTAATAGTACCGAGTTAATGTAAATGCTTTATTAAAAATAGTTATTGGGATAAATAAGTTTAAGTTTGTCGCCACGTTGACGCACTGCATCTCGAACAACCCCTAGCGCCGCACTTAGCATCGCACCGAAAAAAAAAGTTATAATTTTTTATATTCTACTATGGCCACTACAGACTCCCTCCTCCCTCCCCCTTTCTCTCATAACAACGTTTTATTAATTTTGTCGGTACGATGCTAAATACGGTGCTAAGAGTAGTGTGAGATGTGGTGCGCCGACGTGACTAAGCATTTAGTGGCTTATTAATTATACTTCGGTCTTAGCAGTGACGAACAAGAACTAGTAGAAGGTCATCGAATCACACATCATGGCCTTGGCCATGGCAGGAACGTGTCATTCATACTTTTTCGTGACGTGGGTGTCAATAGGACCTTAGGTGTCAGTAACGTCGACGAGACGTGACAACATCGTTGTCGACGATATTTTGCTCGGACTCTCCGGATTTGTTTTAAAGACAAATGACGAAAGGTTTTGTACGATTTGTCACATCCTAAATTAATATCTAGATAGTCACCTAATAGCTATTAAAGCTACAGTTGTTCCAGCGGATCTTTGGCGGTGGAGAACTCGGCTAAGTACGTAAAAACACGCAATCTGATAAGTAGTGTAGCCTGATAAGTAGTGTAGCATCTATCTTTGTTGGGGCTACGTAATATGACGCTAAATTGTAACGACGTATGTCGAATTATCTTGACATACAGCGGCAAAGATTCCCCGGAACAACTGTATAAAAGCTCTAAGCTATCAATTTACAGCATTAGCATGTAGTTCATGTTTCGAATACTACTGAAGGCTTTGATGCAAAATTCCTTGATATGTGTGAACAATCTAGACTCTGATGGGGCTCGGATGTCCCTACCTTGCCCTGAAACGTCCTTGCAACGACCCTGTGATGTATGAATCGATCTTAATTCACCACCTGTGATTTTTACACCAAAACTCGTTCTTTTTTATCTGATTACATCAACTCTCCAACAACTGAAAGTTCCCTAAAGCATATTTGTACCAGTTCGTAGATACAGAGCTATACAGTGTGTTCACCGATAGTGGTAACAGTGAATAATTCTTGTATCGTACCAAATACAAAAAAAAGTTTGAATTGTTTTTTATTCAACTCAACGTTTACTATCGGAAACTGCTGAGGTATATTTTTTTGTACTTCCAACTCAACCGAAAATGTACATGTATTTTTTCTTCAAATGGCAACATATATTTTTTTTTACATTTTCGAAATCTCCATTTTTTTCTCTATGAAGTCATGTAAAATTGTCATAAGGTTACATAAGAAAATATTTGAGAAAAACGTAATTGATTTATTAAACAATTAAACAAGCAATAATAATTATTATTAATATGTAAAATTATAGAGTGCCTAACAATACTTCTAAGTTCTAAGTTTGACAGCAGTAATACAATTTAAGTCAGTTACGTGATCAATTACTAATAATAACAATAAATAATTGTTTAATTAATAAATCCATTACGTTTTTCTCAAATTGTTTCTTATGTAACCTTATGACAATTTTACATGAATTTATAGAGAAAAAAATGGAGATTTAGAAAATGTAAAAAAAAATAAATGCTGCCATTTGACAAAAAAAATGCATGTACATTTCCGGTTGAGTTTGAAGTACAAAAAAATATACCTCAGCAGTTTCCGATAGTAAACGTCGAGTTGAATAAGAAACAATTCAAACTTTTTTTTGTATCTAGTACGATACAAGAATTATTCACTGTTACCACTATCGGTGAACACACTGTATTTATAACACGCCGTGGCATTTTTCATGTAGTTTTTTATCAACAAACAACCATGGTTGTTATGCACTTACTCTTTTTTGTTATTATTTCTTTACAAAAGTAAAACCACACCGAAAATAGAATTGTTTGGTTTAGATAACGATAACTCTTCTTTCACACAGAGATAGAGCTTTCAAAACTTATATGAAATAATAGAAACAAACTACAATTTGTATTGTAGTAATCACTCCCTCTGAGTGTTTTAGTAGAAAATTTATTTACTTTTCTAGTTTTAAAGCAATTTAAAGTTGACCGTAAAATGTGTTCAAAACTAAATTAATTACTTACTCTTAGAAAATATTTTTAAAACTTCATTTACCAAGAACGCGCGCCTTCTTGATGCAATTTTTCACTCATCAATTCGCCGCAAATTTTAATAAAAATTGTACACGTAATTTAAATTTGTTGTAGGCATTATATTTGGTTTGTTAACTTTAATACGTGGGAAATTTTAATACCTTTTATAAAGCAATTATCAAACAACCATAAAATTAACTACCCTTATAAAACTAAACTTTAAAAGCTATTCATTTTAATCTAACTTTTATACCTACCTATGTATTTTAGGTTCTGCTCACTTATATTATCTGAAATAAAAATAAATTACTACTGCGTTTAGTATGTATTAGGTCTAATATTTATGTTTATTGACGTTTACTCTAGCAGTTCGATAACGAGATAACGAGTTCGATAACGTACGAATTAATTACCGATAGTATATAGAATCAGAAAATAGCAAACTATAACTGGAGTTACAGACGCATGAACTATAAGCACACGTAAGTTCAGCAGTTTTTCATTGATTATCAATCCGAAAATGTTCTGTTTGAATAACCTTTTGAGCCGTTTCTTTATTAAAATTTATTGTATAGTTTTTGCGGTCTTTTAATAATGCTTTTATAAAAGGAACAAATATGTAGTTTTTTACTTACAAGAAAACTGAATTTTCACATTGTTAAAATTGTAGAGCTTGTTAAAATTGTAAGTATTTTGTTAAAATTGCTTATTTTAATGTATATTTTAAAGATTACATTGATTGATATGCTGTTTTTTATGAATATTTTTTTACTAGGTAAATTGAAAAGAAAATGCTTAAACACTTTTCTAAAAAGCATTTATTTTAAGGGTAAATTATTATGTTATTAAAATTAAGATATAATCTTTGAGCTATTATATTAAGATGAAATAATATGGCTAACCTTTAATTCGGTTAGTCTATAAATTGAATAAACTATAAGCCCTGCTGCTAGTATCGTGGCAATTTAAAAATATGTTTCTGTACTAACTTTTAACCACTATGTGTTGCCTAACCTAACCAATTTATTAACAAAATTTAAAAGTTTTCTGAGTACCTCAAAGAGTATTTATATTTTTTAAATATTTGCAATAAGAAGAGTGAAATTTCAAGATACTCTTTTAGCCTTTTCTCTATCTATTATATAATATAGCCCACTTTACCTATCTACAGATTTTGTTATAGAAATATGTAATTTTTATTATTGTATTTTAATAGTAATAAAATGTTGTATTTGACAATACACGCCCGTATTGTTAAATACATCTTCTAAAAAGAGCCTTTCTTCAATAATGCTCTGTGTTCAACTGACATGTATGTAATTTTCAGAATTTTATCAGGACGGTAGCTTAATTTGACGTTGCTCTAAGACCCAGACGAACGCTGGGTCTTCCCCGTTCCATCCAGTCATGACCGGCGAAACAAAAAAATTTCTCGTCGTCGGGATAAGGGAACCCATCCTCTTCTTCGAACATAACGGAAATCAACTTCTTATGAATTGAAAAAAATGTTTAAATGACGGAATGGGCGGAAGCCTAGGTTCCACAGTAGTCCCGGGGCTATTGCGGAACAGCTAACACTGGGGTGGATCCTTACGGGCAAAGGGGAAGGGAAATGCGGCGCCTTCGTTCAATGGCGGCTCGTAGAGCCATCCATGAACAGCGACCACAAATGGACACCACTAATGGTTCAGGTACTACACTGACCCTACACTCAATGTTCACATCAGCCCTTCGGACTCCCTTATTTTTTGCACGACACTTCTACTTATAGCTTCAAAACCACTCAAAGCTGGGGACCAATGAGAGTGCTGGGTGTGCGCTAACAGTAGCTTCTGTCTAAAGTTTGTCTCATATTTTTAACACGGTTATTAATCACTCAAACGGCCTTAAAAGAATTTGGCGAACATGACACTGCTGGGTGAGATCAAGGAGGATGATATCCGTGATAAGCACAGACTCAAAATGTGTAGTTAATTAAGATTGAATAAAAATAGGGAAATAAATAGGGAAAAAAATTAACACGAGGTTGTTTCAGCTACCTAATAAATAATCAAACAATTTTCAAATTATTTTTAAATGCGTCTGAAGGACCTAAACAAGTTTAAGGAGGTAATAAACTTAATTTGGGCATACTATAGTTCATTCATTCAAAAGAAATAGTGAAGCCACGCCCCAAAAATTTATGATTGCGCAGAACGATGAGCGCAAGAACCAGTTTCACACGATACAAAACACACGGGAACGAAATAGTTAAGATCTGTCAAATAAGGTTGACAATATGATTTCTTTGGTGACTATTGTAAATCGGATTTTCAAAATTCGACCAATAAAAAAATTCTATTCGAATATCGCGCGCTTTTTATGGGAGTGGCTTCACTATTTCTGTTGGATGAATACCGTATAGAAGGGCTGAAAAAATGCATGTTAAGGAATTAAATATTTCATTTATCACGACCGCTTCGAATTTAATACCTATGACTTCGTCGCATTTACATATGGGTAGTACGCGACGGCCTCGGATAAACATTCGTACGGCGTGCCGTGCACAGAGATGTACGGCCATGATTATAAAGGACAAATAACGTTTATCTCCATAGTAAAATTTATATTTTGTAAACTTGACAACATAGCAACGTTATTAAAGTCAAAGTTTGAAGTTTTAATATAAAAACACCAATTTTTGCTTATAGTCCTGGGGCCTGTAACAGAAAAAAGGGGGTGATCGTATTCAGGTCCATCTTTTGGAAATAAGCTATTTGAGTACCAGCGGACACGAAAATCTGGTTGGCTTCCACAGGCAGTGGCTTAAGCCCTCAGGATCCTTCAATGAAATTCTTAAAGAAGGAAAAAGTAAGAAATATGACAGCATTCGGGATGCAACTTTGACATTTTATCGTTCTTATAAAAAAAATCGACCAAAAAAATTGGCTGCTCTCTACAATGTCTCTGAGAGCGTGGCAGCTGGACTGAAATTAACGTCTTTTTGCTACACACCTGCAAACACTAACTCGTGACTCATAAACGGTATTTGAGTTGTCCACTGCCAAAGTAACTACTTTTTACATAAAAAGTAAGATTTTACTTTGCCATCCCTCTCAGGTGGGTTTCCCGCCTTCCTCACCGATTAGAAATTTATTATTAACAGCTCTGAGTCCTTAAGCCACTGCCTGTGGAAGCAAACCAGATTTTCGTGTTCGCTGGCACTCAAATAGCTTATTCCCAAAAGATGGGCCTGAATACGATCACCCCCTTTTTTCTGTTACAGGCCCCAGGACTATTATGCTATGTTGTCATGTTAACAAAGTATAAATTTTACTATGGAGATAAAAGTTATTTGTCCTTTATAATCATGAGCAGTAGAGAAATTAAATTAAGGAACTTTAAGGAAAATAATCAGAGCACCAAAGGTAAACTATTGTGACTATTTCTGAACCACCAGAGACGAAGGAGGAACGATGCTGCATTTCACAGATCAGAGCAAGAATCTTGGTGATTCATAACTACTCTGAGATCCTCCTCGTTACAAAATGACTACGATATTTCACTATAAACTACAAACTCTTTACCACCAGTTGGATACAGAACACTATGAAAATTTTTTTGAAAAAATGTACAGGGTGAGTCTAGATAGATGGGCCATTAGACTTAAAAGGAGTTCTGTAAGAGATATGATATGAAAAGAAAATATATAGCGTGCCCGATTTAAAATAACAAACTTAGCTTAAGTACCTATCGATTAAACAAAACACCCTTTATATTCTAAAATATATTTACGATGTAGGTCATTTCAAGATAAGAAAGTTTTGTTGAGAACTTTTTTAAATCTCTTCCAGTACTCCATATAATTCTAATGTCCCCTCTATCCAGTCTCACCCTGTACAATGATATCCTGTAAACATCAAATGTCTCTAATCCATTTTTTGCTGCGATAGAAATTTCAAAATTTCATTTTTCAAGGTCAGGAAATATTTGTGCCAATTACCCCCTATTTCTCTGAAGAAATATTTCTTCAAAAGAAAACGCAAATAAAACGTAAAGAAACACAAGGTTTTAGTTTATTCAGGAAATTTTAGAAATGCAATTTCAATTAGTTACCAAATCTGAATCACTTTGGATGTAGGAGATCTTCCCAATAGTACACATTATACAAGTGACCACCCTTATATTGAAAAGCTAACAAAAAAATAAAATTTCCTCACTTAATTTAACATTTAATATTTTTTTGTTTAATGAATTTTGTAGGTATACGTTATGGACATTTAAAATTAATTTCTTGATTGTACCCTTTGATCATCCCCATTGCTTAATTATTTTTTTAAATGTTACTCATTTGTTTGATGTTTTTATTATTTTTTTCATGCAAAACTGTTAACCGAAATTTTTTTTAAACTCCATCAGCGTTATACGTTTTCAAATAAAAATGATGTGTGGTAATCATAAAATTTTTCATGTTTGGTTGCTAAGATGGAAATTTCGACTGTAAAAGTAAATCTTATTTTGCTTTTACTTTTTTTGATCGCCACGGCGTATTTACATAGATTGTAATTTAATATAATATTTTTTATAATAAGGAATATGAGCATAAGCTCTACCTCATAATAATTTTATATATGTTACGTTAGTTCCTAAGGGTGCCTTAATTTTTTTACTAACTTCACGAAAACATGCTCGTAGAGATTATAGATCTCAGTTGGGAATAACCAACCACTATGATATTTTTATGTTTGCCTTTCTTTTATTTATAGATCTACTAGATGTTAATGACTTTTTCATGTCAAATACAATATTGCTTTATCTACGCACCGAAGTGTGCCTTTGTCATATTTTGTTTTTGAGCCTGAAAAAACAGCATTTATTTGGTATTCATTAATTTATTATGTGAATAGGGAAATGCGTGTTTGTTCTGGACAGTTTGTGCGTTCGAGAGACTTACCTAAATAATTTAAGTCTTTGTAAACGTTGAATTAATAAAACAAAATAGGGGACAATTTGAATTATTGCATATGCAAGTTAACTGTTTTACTACTATAAATCTAAAAAACTCGGGAGAATTTGCCTTTTTAATTAAGTATAATTTTCAATGCGTTCTAGATTGACTGTTAAAAGTTTTTTTTATTATTTTTTTATTCTCTGGGGGTTTTAGGATACAAATAGTTAACCGGCAAGTTTTGCTACTCCAAAAGTCAGCACTTTGACTCCGAGTCTTTCAATTGAGGTTTAAATTTAAGTTGAGCTTTAAGTTGACCTTTAACCGATAGAAATAACCAAATTGTAGTAAAGCTCAGCTTAACGGTATAAAAGAAGCTTTGATATTAATTTGGTTAAAATTAGACGCAGTTACCAAAAGGCGTTACAAGCGGGGTTGGTTAATTTTGAACCTGTTTATCCTTCAACAGACATTCAAAATACCGACCCTAAGAAATAGACAACAGCAATAAGATAGATATGGTGACGCTATTTGCTTCATTGCATCTATTTTAACTAAATTGTTCAATTTTCAAGATATATTTTTCTCTTGGGCTTTTTAGCAGTAATAATACTATCTTTTCTGAGAAAAATCGTCTTGGAAGAGGGAAAGGGTTACAAGAGAAACAAAGAAAAAAATCGTCTAAAAACTAGGTTACATCTATTTTCGAAAATAAATTCAACGTTTATTGTCTTGTGTGTGACGGAATGACAACGTCTTTTATCCATAGCACATGAGTTATTAGTAGAACAACCAAGAAATTCAGAAAATTAAATGAAGCTTTGAATTTAAAATTTATCTCCTAGAGCTAATTAGCTTCTACATCTATTTAAATTTGATTTTGTTAAATTTTGTCAAGGGTTTTCAAAATGTTCACTGTTTATGGTGAGATAATAAGATATTCTGATCGTAGGTATTCTAAAATGGAATTTAAAATTATCTTTGACATTGTAAACATTCAGAAATTGTTTTAATTCGTTGAGAAAATTTGAGGGATACAGAGGGAAACCCCAAAATTACAATTTTGTAAAAATAGGAGAATTTTTTATTTAATTTTATTTAGCTGTCCAAAAAGCAAGACATTTTGGGACTCAAAATTTAGAGTTAAGGTTTTCCTAGTCCTACAGCTCGTATATAGCTACTCATAGGTCGTCTGTCAAACTCGGCAGCAACTCCACAAAAATGTGACAATATTACTTGTGCTTCTGCTCTATTGATGCTTAGTAAATTACTTCTTCGTCTATTTCTTTTACGTAATTTTCTTTTAAATCTTGCAGTTTTGTTCGTATTCTTTCTAATCTAAGTTAAAAGTTGATGTGAAAGTCCATAGAACGTTTTTCTTGGAAAACCTTTTCTTGTGGGAGCACAAAGGAAAGCCCCTTTTTACTTTGTAAAAATAAGAGAATTTTTTTAAATGTTCACAAAGCAAAGATATTTTTTTACTCAATATTTGAGGTTAAGAATTTCTCTTTCTTACCGCTCGTCGCCAGTTGATAGGTTGTCTGTCAAACCCTACAGCAGCGCCATAAAAAGTGGTTATTGTATAATACTTACTATATGCTTCTTGAGTTTGTTTGTTCCATTGCTTTTTATTAAATTCTTTCTTCCATTCGCTTTTCGTATTTTTATTTTCAATCATGCAATCTTGTTATTTCTCTCTCCTCTAAGCTGGACTGGGCATAAGATATTGCTGGAAGCAATAAGCCCAGTCTGTACATACAATTTTCAAAATAAATAAAGGCATCAATTTATAAAGGGCGAAAACGGTTTGTTTTAAAGGCTGCATTTTGGCCAAAGAACCAGCAATACATTAGAACTCTATATTATTTAGTTTTTCATCTTATTAAAACGCGTAGATTATCTAAAATTTAAATACGTTGTGATTTGTTGTGTGTTAGGAGAGAAAATAATTGGCTTAAAAATATCAAATTGTAACTAAACTGAAAGCGCGTTTTAAACACGTTTATGTTGCATACAACAACCAACACCAACAAGATTAGAAAAACCAAAATGTTAATCCTTTTGTTAAACCGGTTGCATATAGAAATATCCAACTATTTTAAACTTAAAACTAGGTACGAACAAAAGTCCTATCTGCTTTTGAGTTGTCTGCTTAACAAAACATAAAATGCGCTTTAGTTACCTACAATGTAAGCTTGTTTTTTTTATTAATGTCGGCTTTCATTCGTTTTATATTCCGTTCGCAACTCTAACTTATTGAATATTAACGATGTTGTCAGCTCCCTAGAACTTCCAATAATATACATTGATTATTAGAACAAAAGACAGCAGCAGGTGTTTTCTCTATAACGTAAATAGTATAAGTTTTGCTTATATTTATAGCAATTGGCAACATATTCACATTTCTTTAAGATAAAGGCTAGAGTAAATGGAAGACTGAAGAAATTTATAGTCGATTTCTAAAACTGCTTATTGTGTCTACTTAAACTATTTCAAGATAATCTTTGTGAAAATCGTTTGTTAAATGAAATTAATGGTTTCAAATATTTGAAACATAAATGAAACAAACAAATTCTGATACTTTACTTTATTAATTTAATGCCACGCCAATTTTATTTTAAAACAAACAAAAAATGTAATGTTTCTTAAAGACTTATTTCGAGTTTTCTTTCGTTCTAAAAGCTTCTTATTTAACGTTAATGTCATCTTATGCTTTCAACAACCATTTAACCGTTAAATTTATATTTTTAAAATCTTTCGACTAACACAAGCGAAAAGACTTCAATCTCGGCTTTTTTACTACTTGCTCCAATTGGATTAGACGAATGTTACTTTTTATAGTAGGTACTTTTACTACACACGTTTCTTCTGTTAAAAATAAAAATAGAGACATATCCCATGGCAAATTACTTTAAAAAAAATCTTTTCTATATTTAAATTACACTCAAATGTCGTTTTTTTATGTGTGTGTGTTTGTGTTTTTGTTCTCTACTATTAAATTATTTCCGTGACAGCGAGTTTGTATATTGGCAATTACATTTTATTTCAGTTGAAAAGCATTATCACATCAATTGATTTTTTTATTCAGTCATTTGATGAAACTTCATAAAAGTATCTACAATTGAATTATTTGTTGAAATTTGTAGTTTATCTGATGTTACAGTAATAGTTTCCACGTAAAGTGATTTTCATTACACGCTTCATTTTGTATCAAATTTGATAGTATTGTATCAATATGGAAATGCGTTTTATAAATTATAAGTTCGTTAAACTGCATTAAATGTTTCTCTTTGGCGAACATGTTTAAAGGCATTAAAATAATGAAAGTGTTGGATATTTTGCCCCATATTGCTGGATTAATGCACCTTTATAGCCAAAGTGTTTTAGGGTTTTACATTAAATAAATTGATGTTCGGCTTAAAATGTGCACACTGGTCCCAAAGGGTCTTCGGAAAAATATTTTTTTTGTGGTCATTCTGAATATTTTCATTTAACTATAAATATTTTCAAGACTTGGTTGAAAATTGACCTAATAATAAACTCTTGCTAGGTGTTGCTATCAGTGCTTCTCTGCATTGCTTTCTCTTCACGTTATATTATTTGTTTTCACCTTCTAAAAAACATAAAAACATAAAAATACATTTTTTGAAATTATCTCTTTCTGTAAGGCTCATGCTCACGCAGGCAAGCCGGAACTATCACTTTTACTCTGACTAGAGAGTGAAGGCGCGCATACGCGCGCCATTATCTTTACAATTTTTATTAAAAATTAATATGATCTAATATTGGGAATTGTTTCCTCTCAGGTGGGTCATTTCATAATGTTGTGTATTATCTTTACTATAGTTCGTAATTGTAAAGCAGACACGATTTTGCTTTACATTATACAGGGTCCTTCACAAATATGAAATAGTGGTTGTATAATGGAGTAATTATTGGTTTTAATATCACCACCTTGGATCAGGGACCACTATGAACATTAATATAAATGAAACTCCCCGTATATTATGTGTGGTTTTTGAAATCAACTTCTTAATTTTAATTAATTACCTCCCCCGTATATTTTAAGAGTTTCCACACATTAAATCAACTGTCTAGATTTAAAAGACCCCTCACCTAGAAAGCGAAATTAAACTGTTTTAATCTAAATGAAACACCCTGCTTATTTGTGTTTTTTTTAAATTAACGTTCGTATTTTAAATAAGCACCCACCTTATAGTCCTGGAGCCCTTAACAGAAATAATGGGGTGATCGTATTCAGGCCCATCTTTTGGGAATAAGCTATTTGAGTGTCAGCGAACACGAAAATCTGGTTGGCTTCCACAGGCAGTGGCTTAAGGCCTCAGGATCCTTCAATGAAATTCTTAAAGAAGGAAAAAAGTAAGAAATATGACAGCATTCGGGATGCAACTTTGACATTTTATCATTCTTATAAAAAGAATCGACCAAAAAAATTGGCTACTCTCTACAATGTCTCTGAGAGCGTGGCAGCTGGACTGAAATTAACGTCTTTATGCTACACACCCGCAAACATTAACTCGTGACTCATAAACGGTATTTGGATTGTCCACTGGCAAAGATTTTACTTTGCCATCCCTCTCAGGTGGGTTTGCCGCCTTCCTCACCAATTAGAAATTTATTATTAACAGCCCTGAGGCCTTAAGCCACTGCCTGTGGAAGCCAACCAGATTTTCGTGTTCGCTGGCACTCAAATAGCTTATTTCCAAAAGATGGGCCTGAATACGATCACCCCGTTTTTTCTGTTCCCGGCACCAGGACTACGATTATTAAATCAAGTATCGATTGTGCGAACATCGTTGTCAGATGATACCAAAACGTTCCTAATTTAAATCAGGGACCAATTTTGAACTGAGCTGTCGGATGATCCTAAACACTTGATATTTGGACTTTGTCTTGAGTGAAATCCCCCCCCCCCCTAGACAGCGAGATTACGCAAACTGTTTTAATTTAAACGAAACTCCATGTATATTGGAGGTTTTTAAAATCAACTTTCTTAATTTAAATGACCTCCTCCGTATATTTTACGATTTTTAAATCAGGGATCAATTTTGAACATAGCTGTCAGATGATACCAAACACTTGATATATCGAAACAAAAGATTGATTTTGAACTACCATTTGTCCAGTAGTTGTATTTTGAAAATATACGTCAGATTAATGGTTTGTTGTAGAGAAAGCAAAGCCGTTTATTTTACGAAGGCAATCACACATTCCTCAACGATTTAGAACTAAAAATATTCGGCTTTGCGTTCTCTCCAAAACACCATTAAAGTAAAAAAAAGGTCACATCACAACCAAACACAACTCTGTCTCGAGTTACCCAGAAATTGAATATAGCTGTCAGATGATAGCAACACTTCCTTAATTTAAGTGACCACCCCTGTATATTTTAAGATTTTGAAATCAAGGATAAATTTTGAACATAGCTGTCAGATGATACCAAGTACTTGATATTTTGACTCTGTCTCGAATTACCCGGAAATTGAATATAGCTGTCAGATGATTCCAACACTTTTTTAATTTAAATGGCCTACCCTGTATATTTTAAGATTTTGAAATCGGGGACTAATTTTGAACATATTTGTCAGATGATACCAATTCCTTGATATTTTGACTCTTTCTCGAGTTACCTGGAAATTAAATCAACTAAACCTTTGACATTACGACTCGGTCTCGAGTTACTTGAAAATTGAATATAGCTGTCAGATGATACCAACACTTTTTTAATGTAAATGGCCTCCCCTGTATATTTTAAAATTTTGAAATCAGGGACTAATTTTGAACATAGTTGTCAGATGATACCAATTCCTTGATATTTAGACTCTTTCTCGAGTTACCTGGAAATTAAATCAACTATCATCATTGAAATAATCCCCACCTAGACAGTGAAATTACATAAGTTATTTTAACCTATTTTCCGATAACTTTAAATACTATTGGTTTTTTTAAATTAAACGATTAACCTCAAATAATATTTATTTAGAAAATGAAACAATAAGTTCGTATTTGACGATCACGATGACGTCACTTTTTAAACACATCGAACATTAAAATAATAAGTTAATATTTTACGACCACGTGACGTCACTTCTTCTACAAATCTTAATTACATGTATGTAAATGATCCAAATGTATTTTGCGAAAGTTAAAAGAATACTAAGCTCCTTAAGACGACTAAAACAGGCGAAGGCGGGGCTTGAGAGGACCCTACTGCGCATTTCCCGGGACACTCATGAGTTTTTTAATATAGGATTTATCTCTGCAGACTTCGTCTGCTTTTGCCTGAAATACGCTCCAGTTTGCTTGACTGGCCTGCCGTAGTAAAAACCTGAGCGTTTGTAGCGGCCTTAACTACGCAGGCAAGCCGGAACTATCACTTTGTCTCCGGCTTTCCTGTGCAGACTGCGTCTGCTTTTGCCTGCAATATGCTCCAGGCCTGAAGCCTGAGCGTTGGTAGAGGGCTTAAACAAACGCAGGTAAGTCGAAACTATCATTTTGACTCCGGTTTGCCTGTGCAGACTGCGTCTGCTTTTGCCTGCAATATGCTCCAGGCCTGACTGTCCTGCAGTAGCAAAAACCCAGAGCGTTTGTAGCAGGCTTAACTACGCAGGCAAAGCCGGAACTATCACTTTGTCTCAGGCTTTCTTGTGCACACTGCAGTTTGCCTGTGCAGACTTTGTCGGCACTGGCTTGAAGCCTGGGCGTTGGTAGTGGGCTTAACTACGCAGGTAAGTCGGAACTATCATTTTGACTGCGGTTTGCCTGTTCAAACTGCGTCTGCTTTAGCCTGCAATACACTCCAGTTTGCCTGTGCAGACTTTATCTGCCTAAGGGTTTGTAGTGGACTTATTACTATACCAGGCAAGCCGGAACTATCAATTCGTCTCCGTACATGCAGGATTTTTTACTTTTATGCGGAAAGCATGGTGTAGGTCAAAACTGCCTAGGCGCCTGAACAATATACAGACACCTATGCAGTCTGCGTTGGTCTACCGTAGTTCAAGAGGTTCAAAGAATGTTTTGCTATTCTTACTTTGTTCCTCCGTATTTTGTCACTTGTTCTTTTACAGGTCAGAAAAAGGACAGGTAACGTAATTTTTTAGAGACAGAAATTTAAAGTTCCATTGAAACTAAGGCAACATATGGAAAGTATTCCCTTATTTAAATTAAAGTCAATTTTAATTTGATTATAAAATCGGGAATATAAAAAAAAATTATTTATTATAAAATTTATAATAAATTATTGTCCTGTGACCATCAAAATATTAACAGAATCATTCAAATCAAACAACGCGTTGCAAAACTCCGCGCGAATAAACAAAAAAAATCATGAATTAATAACGTCTTTCTTGTTGGATTAATAAATTGGATTAATAATAAACGTAAATTCGGTTGATGCAATTAAAACTGTGATCTAATGATGGAAGATTGTCTTTTGCTTTTAAGTTTCTATTAAATTGCCTATAAGTATATAATTATTTTTTATTTATTTTAGTTAGTCTAAAAAAGGTTATACGATAATTCAATATGGTTCAAGTAAAAATAAGTCACTTTTATAATTTGAGACAATTAATTTCTTTTTTAGAAACGGTATTAGTACCGTTCCGTACTAATAAAAACTACGAAAAAAGGGGAAATGGTTGGTGCACTACTTGTTGGCAAAATAAAGTTACCCTCAATTTAGGAAGGGGTGTTATGTTGGTTGCATCCATAATTCGTGCTCGGCGTAATGGATGGGGTGGCGAATTAATATGAACCCAAGTGTACCTCAACATAAAAAGTGAAAACACTAAAGACTTCACAAGAATAATATGAAACTTTAAATCTAGTTACAAATCTTACTTGACTTTGTTTAGTAAGCACAATCTATCAATCAAGTAAAATTACTGCAAAGCAATTTGTCACGAGTGATACAAAATATTATTTGACATGAGAAGGACACAAAGTGATTAATTTGATTGGTTAAAATTATGATAAAAGGGAAAATCCTCTACTACCGCTTTTTACGAGGGTGGGGAAATACAAAAAATTTAATAAATTAATACAAAAACTTTAAAAAGGAATATTATTTATGTTTATTTCAAAAAATTAAATTGCCCTGCTCTTTAAAAAAAATCTTATCATTACTTTTCGCTGGGAAATTTTTGTTTGTTGAAAATCATTAAGTTTTAGCAATTACTCTAAATTTTCAATTTACTGGTTTGAATTTTAACTCGTAGATGTGATTCGAGATAAGAGCTTATATAAATTTTACTTCATTGACTTTTAAACTAAATTGGAACAGGATCTTTACGTTACCTTTTGCATTCGAAATGTATATTTAAGCGAGCTTAATAAAAACTTGCTGGTTTAAGCATTTTCATAATGTAGGTTAGATGCTTACTAGGGAAAGTTAACTTTTTATTAACAATATTTGTTTTAAGGGAACACTTTAAAGTGTGTTAATGCCTAATAATTAATCAAAAAGTACATAGATGTAACATCACTATAATGCTTTTCGAACACAGCTTATTTTTCTTATCAAAACTTATCAAATTGACATAATTGGAAAAGTTTACTTTGAATATTATTTATCGCTTCGATACAACGTTTTACAAAAGCTTTTAAATTGTAGCCTAGCTCCGCAATTAATATGCAAAAACAATTTACCTTTATAACTTTCAAAAACACCTGGAAGAAGTTTCTCTTTATATTTTTATTATTTTCCTTAAGGAAGCGATTTTCATTTATAAAAGCTTCTGTGTATTAAGAAATTACATATTCCGCTCTCGTCTAAATTGTTTTAGAAATTACTCTCTGATAGCTTAAGCTCCTCGCTATCAAAAATACCTAATTAAAATGGACTATATTACATTTTTGTCTAAGGTTTTCGGCTTTTCTTTGCTACGAGTAAAATTAATTTAAAACGTACAGTTGCATGTAAAATTATTTAGGTTACAACAGTGATGTAAAATTTCTGTAATTTTTGGTAAATAACTCGTATAATTTACGATTTTTTATTATCACTTTTAATTCTCAGTTATTTTATTTTGTATTGGTAAATTACCGCCGAGAATATGCAGTACTAGAAACATTTAACTGCATCATTACACTATTTTAATTAACGGTAATTTAAAACGCTAAATTACCGGTAATTTACGGTATTAAGTTCGTAATTTACGGTATTACATTCATAATTTACGACAAAAATTACAACTTATATCACTGCCTAACTGTATGGTAATTAGCGGTAATTGAGAACGGTAAATTACCAATAAATTAGGGTAATTAATTTCGTAATTTTCAAAATTAATTACGACTCACATCGCTGACCACTACTGTCAGCTTGTATTTTCTATTTAGGAATCTAGACTTGATTTGACTAGTAATTTTCATCTGAATTCATAATATGTACTGGGTCGTTGGTCACGTGTCGGTAAAGAAACATAAATCGAACTGTACTGCTTTTTATGAAGTTGAGAAAGACCGTTTTTAGTGTAAATTGTTTTGTCTATAAATTATTAAAATTCAGTTCTCTTCTCTTTGCTGAAAACAAATACTAAAACAGTTAGAGTAAGTTTTCGTAGATTATTTTAGAGAGATAGCTTTGCATAGTATTATGCTCCCTGAGGGTATTGCATGTAATTAAAAATTCTTCCCAGTGGTGGCGTTTGAACCCAAATGCTTCTTGATGTAATTTTCACTAAACCAAGAAGTCGTGTTTCCAATAAGAATTCTAGATAAATCATTACTTACACCAAAATATCTAACATTTTCGCCCAAATGGCTATATCCAGTATAAACACGTCTTGTATGTGCAAATTTAATTTATTTTCCAATTTCTAACAAAACAAAACATTGGCCATTATACTTTATGTGATATGCTTCAATTAGATGAATTAAGTTGTCATTTGCAACTACAACAAGTTCAATGGACTGAATTCTATATTTAACATTAACTTTTAACTTTATTTGTAGAACGACAAATGTTTGTTTTCTGCATAAGCAATTTACAATATGCATTAAATTATTGAAATTTAATTTGACTGTGAATGCATCAGGTATTGCATTGTAACTGCATTACTGTTGTAATAGGTCGTTATGTCAACTTATTCCCAATAGCAATTTATATACGTAATAATACAAAATGGACTAAAAATTGAAATTAAAAAAAAAAGTTGCTTTTGTTACGTGCGTAGAATGTATTTTGAAGTCATATCCTGATTTTGTAAAAGAAAATTGGAAGCTACCTGCCTATAGTAATATTAAGAGGTCGTTGAGCGACAAGCGAGCAAAAATGTCTAATCCCAACTGAAATTGAAAATAACGACCACCACGAGAATCAAAATAGTTTTTCAAACGACTTTTATTAAACAATATTTAAAATGAAAAATAATGTCGTCTACCGGGACTTTTTTTATTTCTTAAAACGAAAAATAAAAGATAAATTAATTTTATTGATTGAAGGCAAACACGAAATGGACTTTTCTCATAATTTACATTACGCAAACCGTAATAATGTGAGTTATAACATTAATTACTTTTTGTGAAAACCCCCATGTTTGTTAACAAAGATTCAAACCATTCCTTGTCACCGTTTCGTTTTACTGTAAACTATATGAATTATTAGATCATAAGTTTTGCAGTTTCAAACACGAAAGTAAGCTGTTCATAAATTACATTTAACGCGGTACAAACTTAGTTACAATCTCAGGTAAATTTTAACAATTTCCAATCGCACTTTTAGAAAAATTTTAATTAATTGTGTGCTACAAATTAATGTTGTAATTATTTTCTTAAAATTAATATTACTGGATTACTACCTTTGATGCTTTGCTTTGTTTATAAGTAGATACTTCAAAAATAACGAGTTTTATTTTTTTTTTAATTTTGTACTTTATTTTTTTTAAATCAATACATTTTACTTCATTAAAAAATTTTTTATTAACGTATACACGTAAAAATACTTCTCTAACTCGAGAAACTTGCTAAACTCTTTAATTAATTTACTTACTAAAAATTTGAGCCCTAAACTTTTCGAATTAAACGCTCTTGCCCATTTACGTTTTTTAAATATTACATTAACTCAATTGGCGAATCTAAAATGCTAATTTTGAGATATGAATATTTTAGGTGTAAAAATTAATACTTTAATACAGGGGTGCTTAAACTGGTATATTGTATAGGCCTCGAGTTGGTCAGGAAAGAACTCATTAATATTGTCATACTGTAAGGCTACTGGTTTGCCCAGATTTGAGTACTATAATAATCTCAATATGACACTGAAATAGATAAACTGATCACCAAAATTCTGAAATATTATTGGACGAATTGTTTCCACTAGTAAATTTTTAAATAAAGTGCTTTTTTATATTTCAGTTCTGTAATGGAGCTATTACGACCTTAAAGTAGTTGCGTAATATCTGCAGGCGTGTCTGAAAAGTGTATAGTCACATTTATTTTTTTCGAAGTTGGTATGTATTTTTTTAAGTGTTTTTTTTACTTTCTTCGGGCCTGAACCGCTGACCTCGAAAACGTGAAGCCGCACTTGTACCAACTAGGCAATGCGGAACTTTCACCAATTTTAAGCTCGAAATGTCTTATTAATAGTGATTTTACGTCAACACAACAGGTAAATACCATTCGGTGATCAGCTGATTTTGTGGTACCAAAAACTATACTGTATGTGTACTTTTAGATTTAAAGGCATTTTCAATTTAAAATTTTTATTTGAAAGATATTTATTAACTTTTAAAAACTTGTGAAACGAGTAAACGACGCCAACTTCCAATTGTTCAAAAATATGACATTAACTTCAATAAGGAATTTAAATAATTTATATTTTGTACTAAACGTTATTTTTGTTTATTAAAATTTTAAAGAATTTTTATGTAAGTTTTTATTTCAATTTAATAACACTTAAGATGAACCAAAAATTAATTTTAAATTTAAAAAATTTAGAAATGTCAGTATGCAGGGTTAGTTAGTATGGAAACGGCAATTTATTGACGTTAATATTCATTTTAGGAAATAATGTTCAATACAAAAAAATATATAAAATAAAAAATGTATAAAAGTTATTTGTTTTATAAGGAGACAGCGAGCGAGTCTGGCAATACAGGCGAGTCACACAAAACTACTTTGACTCCGTATGAAACATTATATTTTTTCTGCAAACGTAAAGCATAAAACTGAAAATTTTGATTTTTGAAAGAGCACCATCTCTTGTCAATTACTTGTAGTTCAATTGTCAAATATTTTTTAAAATTAACTTAAATTTGTAAAAAAAGCTAATTATTAAACACAACGAACTAATAAATTATAAAGGAAAATTTAAAAAACATTTTTTACATTACAAATGCTTAAAAAACATTTTTTACGTTAAAAAATAAAAATTATGTGCGGTTAAGATTTTACTTTTACTGCCTAGACTAGACAGTTGTAGAAAAGTACTTTTCTGACAATTTTTCCTGCCTCGGCGGGAAAGTTAAACTTCACCGTTACCTATTGAGTGACACAAAGGCGACTTTTTCTGACGTTTGAAGAAAAAAGTTTTTTATGAAATTTTTATCCATATTTGAGAATACTTGAACATTTTTTTTCTTCAATTGTTTTTGAGTTACGCCTATCCCCTATTTTTTTTTTAAATGGGAACGTATTAATTTTATGATACCATGCGATAGAGTATTTTATTCTCTTTACAATAGTATTAAAAAAAATTTAGATTTTATTTTTTAAGCACTTTTTCGACGAAATGACCGGTTAAAGTATTTAGGAATAGTCGCTATATCTAAGCGAAACAAAAGCGTAGCGATAAACAAACTCGTGCGAACAAACAATAATCAATCACAGTTAACTCGCTCGAGTTTGTGTACCTACTATTACCTACTATTCGAAAATACTTTAACCGGCATTTTGTCGAAAAAGTTTTATAAAAAAATTTTTTTTAAATTTTATTGTAGAGAGAAAAAAATGCTCTATCGAGTGGTAGCATAAAATTTATAACGTTACGATTTTAAAAAAATTGCGGATAGGCGTAACTCAAAAACAATTGAAGAAAAAAATTTTTCAAGTATTCTCAAATGTAGATAAAAATTTCATAAAAGAACTTTTATATTGCACATTATTTCCTAAAATGAATATTAACGACAAAAAACACCGTTTCCATACTTCTAACTAACCCTGGTACGTATTATAAACAGAAGTACCTACCAACCAACAAAAACTAACCTCAATTTTGAAATGTGTTACATTTTTTTATTTAAAAGGCCGAAATATAAAAAATATTGTTTGATATTTGTGTTAAAAGAGATTTTAATTTGTTCGTTGAGTTACTCCACTCGCTACGCTAGCTTGGTAATCTTCTCCACTCACAAAATAAAACGCTTCTTTTAACACCTATATCATAAACTACACTGAAAGAAATGATAGTTGTCATAGTTAATAAATATTTTTTTGAGTCCGATTTATTTATACTTAATTATTTGGATTTCTGAAAAATAAAATCTATTAACTATTGCCAGTTCTTATAAATCGGTATATTTCTTATAAATCAATACTTTATTACTGTCTATTTTGTTTGTAGTTAATGTAGCTGGTTTATAATAAGTAAGAAAGAAATATGCTAACTATAAAATTTAAATTTGGTAATAATAACTAAACCTTTTCTTGTATTTAATAAGGCACTATTTGGGTGTAATAAACCATTAGTAAATGATTATAAAGTCCCCAACATTTACTAAAAATAAATTTTGATTTATTAAAAATATTATACCACAAGGTTATAAACTGTTTAACAGCGAAGTCGGGAGTGACGCTTGATGCAGTGTATTTTGTGTATTGTGTATAATACTTCTGATTATTTCATTTTATTTATTTTAATTAAAAATAATACCTAATTAATAATTTCTGAAGTTTAATAATATATCATTTAATGTTAAAAAAACAAATTATTTGAAGAGAATGGAATTGATAGTGTCGCCATGTTGGAAAAATTAGTTCAAGTGTGCAAGAGGATAACTTCGACTTGAAAGAGCAGTAGAAAGAGCTCATTCTTGTGCTTGATATACACGTATGAAACTAAAAACCAAATTTGAATGTTGATCATCGACTTCAATAATTAAAAGACTGTAAGTATAATTTAAAAACTAATTATGCATGTATTAATTCTTGGCGTTTATTTGTTATAGTGTATCACTGATTTTTGACGACGTGCCACCATCAGCCGCTCCAACCACGACGAGTACCATTGCTGAGTGGATGTTACCAAAAATTAAAAGGAAGCAATTTATATTAGAAGTGAAATAAATAACTAATTACCTTATAATGCTAACTCACCATTATGGCGAGAATGTTAATTATAAATAAATATTTACTTGATTGAATAAGGGTTTATTTTTTATCAATACGGAATTATTTCAAGGAAATTAGACATATTACTATTCAATTCTATTTCATTTGCGGTTACTATTCCTACATTTACTGTTAATAAATATTATTTTTTATAATCAATTCTAATCTGATTATAATTAATAATTTGTTTGTATTAAATCGGCGAAATTTAAATAGTTTTATTGAACCCCTTGTTTTTGAAAAATAAATATTTGGTTCGCCATTTTTCAGTAAAGGATTTATTAACAATTACCAAAATTCCTTAATTATTACCAAACACTTCTCTCAGTGTACTATTAGTTCACATATTTTTCGCCTATTTGTTTCGGAGACCGATTTAATAAAAAATTAATCAAATCTATTGCAAAAACCCACCCTGCGGTAATGTTAAAAACCATAGTTAATTAATGGAATAGTTGGAAAATATCATCAACGCTCGTAAATTTTATTTTCATGTAGGTACTTACAGCGGTTACCTTCATTTTATATTTTATTTTAAAACTTTGAAATACGAATTGATCTCGTAAAACTAGCAAGTTTTCATATTAAAAATATCACTCGTATTTGAATATCGCCATTGAACAGAAAAAAAATCATACTTGAAAATTAGTTAGTAGTTTTCAGTAATTTTACATATTACTTTTTACAGAAAAATATTTATATCTTTGTTGACTATTGTATACATCTTATATTATTTCGTAGTCCACTGGGTATAGAATATGTTTACAACTTGAGCATGTAAGTTCTAAAACAATTTTCATGTAAAAATTTTCTTTTGGTTCAAAGCACGCTAACCCGCTTACTCACTATACACTTTTAGTATTCCATGAAAAATCGTGCGATAGTTTTGTTGTTTTAAAATTACATTTTCGTCTTTCATAAAATTGCAGTTAAAGGTAGGATAAATTTACATAACTTTTAGACCTAACTTATTGAAAAGCAATAGCGACTTGAAATTATTACTTTCGAATAATCGAGAAATATTATTCTGTAAAGCTTGGCGTACCTTGATCTTTTCATAACGGGATTTAACAAAACAAATTGCTTAGTTTGCACTTTGAAATAACGTAGATTGGTTTCACAATGGACAATTTCGAGTAGAAATAAATGTATTGTGAATGTGTAAATGCTATAAATGCATTCTTGAACTATGCACTTTTCGAGTGATTTTATCTAAGAATTTTTCTATTTGGTACGTACCTACTTACTTGACAAGTATTCTCCGATTCAACTTTTGCTCCAACAACGGTAGTTTACGTGCTCAAGAGACGTAGCGCAATACCTATTTAGAAGCATCAAATTTTCAGGGGTTGGAAAGCAAAGTTAGCAAGTGTTAAATTAATATGTGGAGTCTTATGTATTATTACTAGTATTTATTCATTTTTTATTTAATTTCTCGACATTTTGAATCCCCCTGATTCCAAAAATACAAAAAAAATTTCTTAGAGGACGGACGTCTATCTGTCAAAAAAACGTCCTGGTATGGCTACATTCGATTTTTTTAACCATCACGCTTTAACAATATAGTATGTAGTTTATATTTTAGATTTTATATATTTTAATATGATTTTCTTTTTCAGGTAGGCAAATTGAATTGACAATAAGTACCTGAAACACGTCGACTCCGGCTATAAGGTAAAAAAATCTCTTTATAATTGACATTTTATGTTCTTCTACGAATACGCTTATTTTAATTAAACATAAAGTGTGCTCTTAATTACATTTGTAAACTCAAAAGGGGTTATGTACGAAATACAAGTAATACCTTGGGACCTACAAATAGTAAACCATTACTCTCGCTAGGAAAAAGTGGTATCAGACATTTGAGTGTCGCTAAAGTGATTCGTCTTTTAGGAATAGGAACTAAATACGTTACTACATCCTATACAACTGACAATTTAAAAATGATAGTGGTTTTAAACGTTTCTTCGAATTAAAATAACAAACGTGCTTTAAAGCCTGCGTCACACGTACAGGCTTGCCTTCGACCTGCAGAGGCCAAACGATTAATGCCTGCGCCACACACACAGGCCGCCTTTCGGTTTGCCCATCATTCAGGAGGCCTGCACAGACCAAACCGGAGCGTCTGGACATCTTTCGGCTGTGTGCAGGTCGGCCTGCCCAGCCAAATCAGAAGGTAAGCCTGTGCGTGTGGCCGCGGCCCAATCTCTATAATTTTTTTTCTTGTAATAAATAGACTGTTTCTACTTCGCTTCATTGCATGCAGTCTCCTGAACCGTGCAAAAATTGTTAAATTGCATTAAAAAATCGTAGACCAAATCAAGTCAATTTCTGAGTATCAACTCATAGTTAGGATTAGTGCTGGTGATTCCAATCGGTTAACTGGTTAACCAGTTAATTTTTGCTTGGTTAACCGGTTAATTTTTTTCTTGGTTGATCAAAAATGGTTATTTTATTGAACGTTATTTTTTAAATTTTAACCAGCGTTGGTTGAACGATTGATTTTAACCACCTTTGGTTACGATTCATTTTAACTTTCCAGTTTTGCGACTGCTTGATTGATTTGATTTTTTTTTTATTTAATGAATACTGGCGCTTCAATTGCATTTTAGCATTTTAGGCATTTGTCAATAATCTAACTAACTCTTTTATATAAATCGCTATTTTGTGCCTAATAGCTTATCAGAAAATAAATGAGAAATTTAAATATAGACGAGACCGAGCTGGCGCACGAGTAGGAAAAATTTTCCGACGCGGTTTCTTTCTTGATTCGTATTCTTGACACTTTAGACAACGTAAAACTGCAAGGTGCCGGCAGTTTTTGTGGTCACGTTTCCCTAGGACCGCTGTTGAAAATTGCAGACGATTGATGTCATTATTTCAGAATTTGTTAATCAGATTTCTAAAAATTTTTTTTTATCTGAAAGCTTATAAGATATTATTCATAATTTGTAATTATATATTTTTGAATATCTCCTCTAGTTATCTTGAAAAACCTCAAAAATCATTAATTTTTGTTAAAAAAAAAGTGATATGTCATCACATGACTTTATCATTTTAGAGTGCCCCCTAGTGGGGGGATTGTAATCAAAATCTTATGGCTTCGACTCACAACCTCAAGAAAGCTCTATATGAAATTTGAAGTCAGTCGGTTAAGTCAGTCCAGAGTTAGCTGGCGGAGAAGAACTTCTCTAAAATTCATAGAAATTATGGTAAATTATATAAAGTCTTTTTTAAGGTACCAAAAGAGGTTTCTTGAAACAAACTTTACATTATATTAGTTTATTAATGTTAGATACATATTCGGTAGGTAAATTAACACTTCAGAAGTATAAACAAGGTCTCTAACACAAAATTTAGTCGTACAGCAAGAACATACGAAATAAACATAAATTCACATAAACCATCATAAAAGAAGAAAATCGGGGCGAATTTTGAATATAATTTTTTCCAGGAATGAGAGATAAGTATAATGTCATATATGCATGCTCCGTAGAATGTGTGCTTTCCTGGCAGGGGTACTGAAGTCAATTAAAGAGTACCAAAATTTATTAGCTGCTTTTCCTATTATTATTATTATTATTAGTCCTTTCACGACTTCGCAATTATCATCTCATATGTATGAGATGTATGACACCTGTATGAGGTAGTAAAGTAGTATCTAAAGCTACCCCTGTACCCAGAGAACGTGAAATGCACATGCACAAGTAACGAGCGTCGTCAGCAGTCTCACCTGGTTTATTAATTAATTTTTTAAATATATATTTTCCAAAAATGATAACTGCGAAGTCGTGAAAGGTAGTCCATTTCCCAATGGCGTAGTAGCTTCTTGCACTTCCCTCTTCTTTATAATTTTAAATCCAGCATTTTTTGTAGTTATTTTGCTCGTTGTGTCGCACCCTGTAAAAGCATGGAAAGCAGGTAGAATGTTCGTAATTGTGTTTCCTAATGAATTAGATACTAAGGCCGAGTTTTTCATTAGGAGTTTAAACTACGTTCCATCTGAACGAGATCAATCTCATGCGCTGTACTTTTACTGTAACGTAAACGAGTTACGGCGCATGAGCTTGAACGTCGTTCAGATGAAACGTAGTTTAAACTCCCAATGAAAAACTCGGCCTAAGTGGCACCCAAGTACACGCGATCTTTTGGACGTGATTTTTAGCCAAAGACCCAAACATTTGAAATTTCTAAGTTTTGGCCAAAAATGTATTGATAGAATACAGGTGGTGTGGAAAAGACAACGTACTTACCAGTGGCACAATAAGTACTCCAGGGGCCCGTGTACAAAGTTAATGGTGGGGGCTCTATTTATTAATACATAGTTTTTGAAAAGCAGTAAATTCTAAAATTAAAGTCAGGAAGCTGTCCATAAGAAATAAATGGTGTTCAGATACATTTTGATTCTCTGCGATCTTGAAAAACAATGGCTCTAGGGCTTAGGCTTCATGGTGCCTTGGATAAAAGTTATTCGGTGTCTCTCAAAGCATGCGTCTGGGGAAAGTCTCAGGGGTTTGCCCCCAAAGCGCCAGGCCAAAATTTTTGTCATCTGAAGGTCAACGCGTTTTAACGTCGTAAATTTGGCGCCCCTTAGATTTTGGCACCTTAAGCTTTAGTCAGTTTAGCCCATAAGGTAAAACGGCAGCCAAAATTAATTTTAAAAAACTAAAATTGGGAGAAGGTGACAACGGTCGGGGGCCCCTCTTGGACGGGGGCCTGTGTGCTTTGCACCCACCGCACCCCGCTAGTTACGCCCCTGGTACTTACCCAAACTGCTTATTTTTTAATCTCGCCAAGAATGGAATTCAATTTTTGCAACTAATAAATTTTGGTACTCTTTAATTGACTTCAGTACCCCTGCCAGGAAAGCACACATTCTACGGAGCATGCATATTGCATATATGACATTATACTTATCTCTCATTCCTGGAAAAAATTATATTCAAAATTCACCCAGATTTTCTTCTTTTATGATGGTTTATGTGAATTTATGTTTATTTCTTATGTTCTTGGTGTACGACTAAATTTTGTGTTAGAGACCTTGTTTATACTTCTGAAGTGTTAATTTACCTACCGAATATGTATCTAACATTAATAAACTAATATAATGTAAAGTTTGTTTCAAGAAACCTCTTTTGGTACCTTAAAAAAGGCTTTATATAATTTACCATAATTTCCATAATTTCTATGAATTTTAGAGAAGTTCTTCTCCGCCAACTAACTCTGGACTGACTTAACCGACTGACTTTAAATTTCATATAGAGCTTTCTTGAGGTTGCGAGTCGAGACCATAAGATTTTGATTACAATTCCCCCACTAGGAGGCACTCTAAAATGAAAAAGTCATGTGATGACATAATGAACAAAATGAAAAGGCCTAGATTGATTTTAAAACAAGTAATTTTAAAATCTTTTATATTAAAGTTACGCCTAATAGCCTGCCTAATAGCTTACCAGAAATTTCTGGAAATTTATCAATGAGAAATTTTAATACATAAAATAAAACAAAATGAAAAGGCCCGTAGATTGATTTTAAACCAAGTAATTTAAAAAATTTTTATTGTAAAGCTACGTGCGATAGTGTACAGTCAGCCTCACAATTAATGGCTACCCTAGTTATACTTTTAGCACGAATTGTGGATAAAACCCTCATAACACCCCCAACTGAAATTGAGGGGTAACTTTATTTTGCCAACAAGTAGTAAATCAACAACTTATCCTTCATCTTTCGGTCCTTTTGTCGTTGTTGGCTAATAACTACCTTGGCGTATAGCCAGGGTGGCCAAAAATTGTGAGGCTCACTGTACCTACCCTTTAAAACTTTATTTACAATATTATCCAACATCTGTTTTTAAATCATAAAAGTTATTTGTTTTGTAAGGAGACAAAGTGACGTTTTGTGTGACAAGACTGTGTTTGCCTGAAGAGCAAGCACAGGTCATAATTACACAGGTCATAAAACTTTTTCCGAGAAAAATCACCGTTGGTTAAAATCGATTGATTTTCGTTAAAATAAAATGAAAATTGATTAAAATGAATCGATTTTAACCAATGGTTAAAATGAATCATTTTTAACCAACGGTTAAATGAGTTGGTTAATTGGTTATTTTTTTTTAACCGGTTAATCAGTTAATCAAGTCAAAATCGCCAGCACTAGTTGAGATAGCAGTTTTTTTTAGAAATAAAAATAGCAATAATTTTTGCATTCCAAAAACTAAAGTCTGTGATAGTCACACAGCCACACCAAACGTTTTAGCTAAATCTTGAAAGTATGTTATTCTAAGCTATAAAAAAGTACTCTCCCTTTCTTTCACGTTTTGCATTTTTTTTGAGATACCTGGGACTTCTACTATTACTAGGATGGCTGAAAGTATCATTAGTTTCATTCCCCATTATTACAAGATATATTTAATTATATGTATTGTATAGAGTAATGTACGTTATTTGATTTAATGTTTTTATTACCATACAAAAAGTTGTATAATCTTTAAATTGTTGTTTGTAAATTTATTATTGGTACAAGTTTTTAATTAAAAACATTCATTTGTTCGCCTGTGTTAATGACAATAAGTTGATGTAAACATAGTACATGTAACTTTTTGTTGAACACCGAACACTTGTATGTTATGAATTTGTTCATTTTTGGTGTAGTACAATAAAGCGTATTTTTTACTCATTTTTCATCTATTCAATATTTATTCTATATTTAATTAAAATAATGCGATTTTCACTAAAATGATAAACTCGTTGAAAGTTTATTTATTCAACAGTAAATTAAATAGAATACCGAGAGGACGTAATCTCTTTTTAAGTCAACTACCAGAAAAAGAATTTAACCCTACGAGGCATAAAGGTGGGTATTTTCTACCCAGGCCTACTTTAAACAATGCCTATTTATTTTATTTTTAAATCTTTTTAAATTTCCTCTTGGAAATGCCTTCTTTGATATGTTGTTTTTAGGTATATTTGATTTTATTTTTTAAGGTGGGTATTTTTTTGTTCTACGAGTAACTTAATCAATTTTTAAAATAGTTTTAAAATTTACTTTTTGGGGGCCAAAATTGGTCAAAATTTTGAAATAAATTTTCCTAAAATCTATTCCGGTCGTTTTTTTATTTTTGGGTATGTTATAGACATCGTTGTTCTCTATCGAACGCCGTTTATTTTAATAACTTGTATGGAACAGGACCTGAGTTATTTTTTTGAAAGTCAAAATTAGAAAAAAGTTCTCATTTCTTGTGTAATGAAAATGAAAGCTTGAAAATTGGCAAATATGTCAATCTCATGAATATCTAGTATTTCACACTATTTTCGGATAATATAATGCTTCCAGATAAACCGGAAATTACAAAAATATCAAATGTTTTTAGGAACATCCTATATATTTTTCAATATTTTGAAAACTAGGAAAATTAGCTATCTGATGGTACCAAAGACTTTATACTTTATTTCCGTAATAACCGAAAATGGGAATCCGCACTAAAAAGTTCCTGGTATGGCCACATCCAAGTATTTTGAATTAAAATTGCATTTTTTGTATTTCATTATTAATGAAGCTCATTATGCAAGTAAAGTAATATTTTATAGTAGTACCTACTTATAACGCTATTATAATAACGGCGCTGGATATTTTTCACCCACCTTATGCTTATGTGTAGAAAATAGTTGTATGCCTCGTAGTGTTAACAGAAGAAATCGTTTTTTGTAGTAGTTGGAGGTTGTAGATGTCGCCTCAGTGTAGAGCTTTTTTTATTATGCTATAACTTGGTACTAAATAATTAAGCAAATGGAGAAAATGTCACCGCGTACTAATAATAGAATTTGAGCAATTTATAGCAAGATCTATTTTGTTAGAATAATAAAAACCAGTATTTACAAGAACTAGAAGAAAATGGTTAATAATCGCAAAGAGAGAGAAACATCAATAAGAAATAAATCCTCTCCATGTTAACATTATTTCATTGTAACTGTTCGAAATTATTCCGCATAAAAGCGTTGTCTGTGTAGACAAAAACTTATTTGCGGCCAGGATGTCTCAAGATAGTCTAATTAACATGGCATTAGAAACAATTTACCAATTTAATTAAACTGTAAATTAGTTTAAGATTTTAATTTAAAGTTTCTTTTCGCAAATTTACTTATACCGAGAGATCAAAATAACGTTATAATCGTCAAGGGCTGCTCTGGGATCGTTTATTATGAATGTCACTTTTGTTTTATTGTCTTTCATTTATACAAGGCGATTTACAACGCTAGTTTAAAAAACTTGAGAAATTAGTTCAATCCTAAGCTTTTTTAGCACATCACTATTATTAAGTTATCTTTAAATTTAAATTCTTCTAAAGTGCCACTCTGTCAGCCGACACTATTAGACTTCTATTATCGGATTAACATTAATTTGATCTGCCCACACATTACCTATCAGAATTGATTATGAATTAAAAGATCAAATCAAAAGTTCTATATTAAATTTAATACCGAACTAAACTAATAGAGAGATTTATAGTAGCGGCTGTAAGATATGGTTGACATTTGCTTAGATATAGCTGTAGTGGTATTCTCTCGTTTAGATCCTTGTGAACTTTTTAAAAAGTAATTTGATAATAATTCTCTTGTACCCTTATAACATAAAACATAAAAAATCCGGAAGGAGGGTTAGCTTAGCAACCGTTGCTTATAAGAGAAAGTGCAACAGAAATGGCATTTTAGAACTTCATGGATGACTCACCCATTCCGTCTAGTTTACATTATCATTGACTGTCACGATCTTTCGTTGTAAGTGGGAGTATAAGTAACCATTTATATTGGAGAAATTGAACGGAAATAGCTATATTTACTCGTCCATTGTAATCCATATTATTAGCTAAATGACTCTTTCCTGGCAGAGTAGGGAGTATTTCTTTATTCAATGCTTGCACCTAATTGAAATAAGTTTTGGTTATTTCAAATAATCTGCTTACACTCTTTATAAATCAGGCTGGGTGATTCGCCCTTATAGCATAGTTACATTATAAGCTATTTTAAGAAATATTTGCTAAAAGTTTGGTTCGGGATTTTTAAATTAAGCAAAAAATTGTATAATATTCTTCGACGATACTCAAGCTCGTAATAACGTTACCATATAATCATCACATCACGTTAGTTAAATGTCTGGAAAGTCAGCAATTTTATCAGTACTCATAAGCGTATAAGTCCCAACAAATTCCTATGTATGTGATTGCGACTATTCTATGTAATAGTGATGGGATAACTACTGCTACTAATTTCTATTAAGTTTCTAATGGATTTACGGTAATCGGTCGTGAAGTCTTTGAAATAAATTGCATCGGTTTAAAACGTTTTGTTTGTATTCTTTAGAATCATTACGAGATGGGATTTAATGAGTCATAAACGGTATTCTTTTCCAGTAGGCAAGATTATGAAAATATATCGACTGTCCACAATAATAGTGTTCTAACTCCATACGATTTACTGTGGATATAATAACATTAACACTGTAACTGATGCGAACGACATTTTCATAAAACAGTTGGGCAAGAAATTATTTTACTATGTGCCCACTTTATAAACGGGACATAGGGAAATAACATTGGAAATCACCTATTTACCATTTACTTTCGTCAGATAAATCAGAGAAATTACTTTTTAAAGTAAAAAGTTAACTATTTGTTATCAGCAGACACAGAAAATTATTCTCTTTCTATAGATATCACTGCCATTCTTATAGATTTATCTGACGAGCATCAACAAACTGCAAATAAATGGTTTCTAATGTTATATGCTTATGTTGTGCTTTTAAGGTTGGCACACGGTATACTTATAAAGGATCGTTCTGACTATGACACTCATGTCACAAAACAGCTGTCAAATTATAGTAAAGAAACCTTTTACAAAATAAACTCCATTTTGTTAAATAGAAATTGTTTTAGAAACTTTGAAGCATTTAATTTTCTTTAAATTTTTATGAAAACATTATTTTAACGTGTTTTTATGATTAACAGTGTTTAAACATAAAACTAAAGTTAAAATAACAAAGTCAAAGTCAATACACGGTTTATTTGAAGTGTTTGCTCCTCATTAATTGTTTCGAACACTTTTCTTGTAGTTTTATTTCTAACTTTAGTTGTAGCGTTATTTCTACAACAGTTTTAAAACAGTTTCTAACTAACTATTCGTGCGTTAATTTACTCAGTGTTAAGTTTTCTTTGTTGGTGTTTTCTTTTTGAACTTCACTTTTACGCGTAAAATTTTTAACTAGCCCGATGCCTATAATACTCGTAATGAATGTGGAAAATTATTGGTTTATTTAACGTACAATTATGGCACAATATTAATCTAATAAACCGCAATATTTTTTGTATGACATGAGCAGACCCAAATCAACCGAAGTTACAATACCCTAATGAAGTCCCGTTAACTGTTAACTATACATTCAATTTGCAAATTTGTTACTTACAAAGTCTCATTTTCGCTTGACCTCCCACTGTATGGTGTAATAAACAACGTAGGCAATAGCTTCTATCGATTGGCAATTAACGCCTCTTATCGCTTTTAATTGCTGCCACTATTCGAAATATATATCTTGTTAGGGATGTTTGTACTTGCTTTTAAGGATAATTTTATTCTTGTTAAATCAATATGTGCGTATTGTTTTACATAATCGAGTTTCGGTGTTAATATACCTACATTAAATTAGTATTAATGAATCGGCAATTTTCAATATTCGTTTCAATCGATAGACGACAAAAGTTAATTATCTGATATTTAGAGTTCTGTGAACGCGGGAGAGCATAGGCTCACGTTTAATGTAAATATTCAAAATGTATAGCTTTGATCGTTTGAGCGCAGGATGACATCAAAGTTTTCGCTGATTGCTAAAACTCCATTAAAGCATAACCTAACACCGAATGTCTACAAAAGTCACAGAGGGTCTAAACTTTTTATTCATTGTTTGTCGAATTATCGAATTGAATTTTGGGTGATCCTCTCGCAGAGTGCAATATTTTTTTTATATTTTGTGTAATAACAGGGGTTTTCAAAATATTTGATTTGAAATGATTTGACATTTTTATGAATTGCCGAAAATTGTTTAATTAGTTGTTTTTTGAGATCAAAGCAAATCATATATCATATTTTATTCCATCTGGCGACGTTTATCGATGCCATTGCCGCGTTCGCGCTTTCAGAATGACGATGTCACAAACAACTATATCATCAAACCAAACGTAATTTAATAGTATATTATCCAACGAGCGGGTAATGAAGCTCATTACTCACAAGAATGAATTTGCGACACGAGCCGTATGGCGAGTGTCGTAATCATTAGAGCGAGTAATGACCATTACCCGCGAGTAGGATACTATACTTTATCCACGACTGCAAGTATTATGAACCAAATATACATTGAATACGCGAGTATTTTTTGAAAAAAAAAATTTTATTTAAAAAAAAAATTAATTTTTTATGGAAATGTATTCAAAATGTAATGTAGAATTTAAAAATGTAAAAATATATATAGTGTTGTATTTAAAAATGTAAAGTTTACCTCATTTCCGGCGAAATCGGAAGTGGAAGAATTTTCAAAAGTAGTTAAACAAATTGCAATTTATATGACTATAACTCACAGCAAATTTCATTTTGATACATTGACAAATAACGGAGCTATAAAAGTTTTCCAATCCCCTGTGTCGCCCGGTAAACCATTGAGTAATGTAATAGTCATTGAGTAATATGTATATTATTCAATGATTTGCAACTAGTGAGTAATGACACACATTACTGGTCAAAAATCATAGAGTAATGAACGTATTTTTGGACGGTCGTGGATAAAAACATTTACTTAATTGTCAGAGGGTATTGGTTAAAGAGGCTCCACTGTGTTCTATATTTCGGTGAATATTGAAGATTGTAATATCATGAAAGTTCAATGAGAAGGCCAACTTGTTGACCAATCAAGGGTCGTGTAAACAAATATAGGGGTCAAGTCCACTTTGTGATATGTATTATATAGAATTGCTAAATTAACAATAAAAGAATAAATCTCTGGCAAGTGTAACTAGCATTGGAGCAACTTCAAAGTTTTTAGACAGACGAATAAACGGTTTGACACGAGAGGTTAGCCACTCTCTGCAGTCGATGTACAAAAATTGAGCTGTCAACGGTAGTCATCTGCACTTAATGGTTGCCATAGCATACCGTGTGTTTCCAAAAACGGGCCCCAGCTTATAGGGGGTTTATTTGTAACTTTAGACAAATAGAACCTTATATAAAATTAAATGAGACGATCTTTTCTACAATATTAGCGAAAAAAAAGTTATTATTTTCCAAACAGTTAAGGCTGATGGCATCTTCGTTGCTTTTTTTAAATTGCACCATACACATTTTTTAATCTCATATGATAGAGAATTTTTTTCTCTTTTCAATAAGGTAAAGCATTCGTAGGCTTAAATAAGAAAATTTTAAAGAAAAATTGAAAAAACTAAAGCTACATTATTTTTTATCAAGCAAGCTGATTGTTAAAAAAACAAATAATTTTCAATTGTTTAGGTAACTGTGTAAGCTTCTTCACTCAAATCTAATGTTTCATTAAGCCAAGGCCTCTGGTTTGTTTACCATCAGCTTGTTACGAATAAATTACAAGAAGAAAAACTTTTTTATATGGAGCTACATAAAAGACTTAAGTATTTTGAACTGTGTCTGCTAATGTAAATGGGTTACTATGTTGTCAACTTTGTGTAGAAAACAACAGCTCTCACTTTGAACAATTTTTGTGAAAATCTATTATTTTAAATATTCATCGTCAATAGCTTTAGTTGATGACGCCAATTAATAATAAATAAATAATGTTTTACGAGTTTTTTCTTTTAATTTAGTTTTTTCTACTTTTAATTTATTCGTAACAAGCTTATCGTAGCCAATCCAGCGGTCGTGGCGCAATGGAACATTAGATTTGAGTGAAGAAGCTTACACAGTTAGCTAAACAATTGAAAATTATTTGTTTTTTTAACAATCAGCTTGCTTGATAAAAAATAATGTAGCTTTAGTTTTTTCAATTTTTCTTTAAAATTTTCTTATTTAACCCTACGAATGCTTTACCTTATTGAAAAGAGAAAAAAATTCTCTATCATATGAGATTAAAAAATGTGTATGGTGCAATTTAAAAAAAGCAACGAAGATGCCATCAGCCTTAACTGTTCGGAAAATAATAACTTTTTTTTCGCTAAAATTGTAGAAAAGATCGTCTCATTTAATTTTATACAAGGTTTTATTTGTCTAAAGTTACAAATAAACCCGCTATAAGCTGGGGCCCTTTTTTGGAAACAGACGGTATGTAGTTATGTGTAGTCAACTGCAGTCGGTGTACAAATTCAGAACAGTTGTTGACCCCTCGGTTTGACACTCTAACTCCTTGCATCAGAATAATGACAGGGCTATTTACAGGATTTTGGAAATTAAAAGGTATATCTAATCAGTAGAGAGCGGATTCTAGGGCAATTGCCTTTTCGGTATTAAAGTAGATAAATAAAATTAAACAATAGGTAAGTACGATTCGCAAAAAAATGAATCATTTGACGTGCCTTTGTTGTTGCCTAAAATGCCTAAAATTGAGAAATTTCGAAATAAGCGCCTAAAACTCAAATATAGTTGCCTAAAAAGTAAATAAATCTGGCCTTAAATAAACTGGTTGTTTTGAGGAATTTTAAATCTATCTGCTTAAAATTATTTTTAAATTATTATTAAAAAATTTACTAAATTAATTCTTTATATTCGCATAGTGCCGCCGCCTCAGCTGCGTCCAGTGATAGCAAGTTTGTTAGATAGTGGGTAGTAAATCATAGATCTGCGTTAATTTTTAATGCAGTGGGGGTTGTTTTAAAATAATACATTGTAAAAATGTTTTACTTTAGTGTAGTTTTGTTCTTTGCAACAAGTTGTATCAAATTATAGTAGTGTGTTCATCTGTTCATCAACATCGGCGAAATACCAAAACAAAAATCTTCAACAAAATTAAAAATCAAACAGTGGCTATCGCTGTTAACCAAGGAAAAAGAAAATTTTGAACTACATAATTTAAAAAAGTACTTATAAGTATGAAACAATAAATTTTTTCTTCAAAAGTAAAACTTATAAAAACCAAAAATAAAGATTTTTGAAAAAGCGCAATCTCTTGTTAATTTGTTTCACCAATAGGTGAAGGTGAATCCTATTTTGCTTAAAAATCGCATTATATACGAGGTGTTGCAGTTTAGTCAACGATATTCAATTTTGGACCTCTTTACCTGTACAAAATAAACTTGTTAATTTGTTATTTCGTGTGTATAAAATTGTAAAATCTTAAATTTCCTAAAAAACCTTTCTTTTTTACATACCTACTCGTATGTAATAAACTTGTAATAAATTTGTTATTGCATTTGTAAAATTATAAGTTTTGTTTAAAACGTTTTTTTACGTACTCTTATATAATAAAAGCTTGTTAAAATGTTAAATTTCGCTTAAAACGTTTCTTTTAGAAAAAAAATTATTAAAAACGTAATTGCCTATTTTGAAAAGGTTAATGCCTATTTTGAAAAGATTAATGCCTATTTTGAAAAGATTAATGCCTAATTCGAGTTTTTTGTGGCTTATTTATGAGGCTTTTTTTTCAATTTTTAAGAGCCTAAAATCCGCTCTCTACTAATCAGGTAACTCCATAATGTAGAAAATATTATAATAATGAGACTTCAATTCACGTGATATACGATGTATGATGCCAATACGAAGATTTAGTACGACGGACAAAGGTCATGGTAGAGGAATTGCATGAGAACCACACAATGTTAAGATTCCTTGTACACTGATGTGATGTAACACTCTTATATACAGAGAGATCTAAAAGTGTGGAACGGCCTTAATAATTTCTAAACGAATTGACCAAATGGAATGAAATTTCGAAGAAGTAAATAACGTAATTTTTCTTATTTTTTTTACTATATTTAAAAATTTTTATGATTAACTTCTTCAGAGTAATGGCGTCGAGGTAAGTTTTTTAAATAGCAAGGGGGGTATTTTCTGAAAGAGCATTTCATTATAAATTCAGTCATGTGCTACAAATAGGGATTTCGACGAGGGGTTATCCACTCTCTGCAGTCACTGTACAAAAATTGAGCTGTCAATGGTAGTCATCTGCAGTCAATGGCAACCATAGCATATGCAGTCATGGGCAGTCAACTGCAGTCAGTGTACAAATTCAGAACAGTGGTTGACCCCCCGGATTTCGATTAAAAAACTATTTCGATTAATAAACTTAAATAATTATGAATTTATGAATAAACAATAAAGTTTCAGTATTTCAGTGTCATCTCTTAAAAATGATAATTTAAAAAAATATTTGAGTTATTATGCAGAGTTTTATATATTGGAAAATATACAGCATATTTCTGCTATGGTGTCCCGGGAAGAATCTGCCTAACTTCAGGGGTGTATTCCTTAGGTCATTTTAAGCAAAAAAAGTTATATCAACATAGGTCCGATTCGGAAAGGTTTTGGTTAAAATGACCTAAAAGGAATACACCCCTGAAGTTAGGCAGATTCTTCCCGGGACACCCTGTATGTAACAGCATATTTGCAGCATATTTTGAACTATTTTAGCGCATAGAATTCTAGCCCTAATCATCAGTATTTCCACTCTTTGTATTTCGAATATTCATCTCCGATACCCCGAGTGATCTCATCTTCTAGGTTGCCTTTTAAGCAAATCTAGGCTGGGATCCTGTAACTATTAGCATAGCGTAGCAATACGCTAAACTACTTAACCTCTGTCCTACAAATTTTTAGAAATCGATAGAAGGGTAAAATATAACTAGCTTAGCGTATTGCTATACGCTTATAGTTAGAGGATTCCAGCCTTGGTAACTAGTTAGGTATAACCATAATTGAATCGTGTTATGCAACAAGGACCCAACCCTCAAAATAAAAATTTTTTAGATATAATGTATTTCCTGTGACATGTAGGGCCACCTACTGCACATATACTTTGGAACAATTTAGAATACAAAAAATAATAATACGAGGCTTGACTAAAACTAAACCCAACCTACACTAAGGCAAACAGAACTTTTAAAACGTGATTATTTCAGTTTGATAAAGATGAGGGTTGGTTCCTTGTTGCATAACACCATTCAATTATAGCTCCTATTGAGCTCAATGGGGACTAACCTTAATTTGTTTAATAGGTTGTTAGGGCCTAAGTGTACCTAAGTAGTGAGGCTAATAGAAATCCAAGCAAACACGGTATTCGGTGGCAGCTCTGATTAGGTCTGCGAAAACTCATCGATGTATCAAAGAAGAATATACAGTAGAACCCCATTATAAAGTACCCCTTTATAACGTTTTTCTGGATATAACGGACTAAATCTTTGGTCCCATTTTAATATTTTGTTTATTTATTGTGTTTTTATAACGAACTTCCGGTTATAATGGTACGTTATAATGGGGTTCTACTGTATCTGTATTTTAGAATTTCCATAACTTTTTTAATACCGCTCGAGTCTGAAGAAGCAGCAGAGAAGTTGCTCCCCCTCTCAAAATAATCATTAGATAGAAAGGGTGATGTATTAATTCCTTATTAACTTAAGAACTTGTTACTACATTTAAAGAAAATTCCCGAGAAAATTTATTCTGCAATAAATAACAAAACGACTTCCTATTACGCTCTTTTGAACGTCATCGATTGAAATAATAATGTGAAAATTTTGTTGTGACTACTCTATTTATAGGAAGTTATTTAATTGTCATTAGTAATTGATAAAATAGTTTGTAAACCGACATTTATATCGTTTTACTACGTCATTACGAGATGTTTAAAAAAATGTGTACACATTAGTTGGCCAATTGCCATCTTTTATGATATATTCATTTTAATGTTTAAAAACGTACCTGTCAATTTAAAATTAAAAGCATTTTCATTTCCAAACTTTTAATTTTATACAAGTAGAAAAAGTTTTTGCAAGTTTCAAATCGGCTTACATCAAGCATAGTTAATAATATATGTAGGTATTATTACCTGGAATTTATTTGAATTGAGAAAAATGTTGAAACCTAATTGCTTGAATAATTTTCCACAGCGGGAAGTATTTATATGAACAAAGTGTAAGCAAAGGACGACAACTTCCTTTAAGTTAATTTAGAACTGGAATTAATATTTGAATAGAGTCTCTGCAATTTGACGTGACAGAATAGGCCAAACGTGTAACTCTTGGATAAGTTTCGCTTTTATGTACTTTATGCTAAACACACCGAAAGGGGTAATGAAATATGTTATTACCTTATTACTTTACTGCTCATGTAACAGTTTTGTTGAAGTAGGTAATTAGAAAATGCTAACTCGAAAGCTCTTTTTTACGAAAAAAAAATTAGATTAAAATCGTTTGACATTTTGTAGTTAAAGGCGGTTGTTTGTTTTTTGAAGTAGAAACTTTATAAACATAATTTATGGAATTCTTTGATCAATTGAAATTTTCTAGTTGAACAATAATCAATCAAGTGCGCGAAGCAAAACAGAACTGTGAATGGATGCTTAGCTTTATTGTATGTTTTAAGTAGGATTTAAAATGGATCTCGTTGAGAGAAAATGTTGTGTGCCAGCGTACTATTTTAACTATTCCTTTTTTACTGCAGTATGCTTTATTATGTTTAAATTTTTCATTTTAAGATTTTTTAGAGCAATTGACACATTTGTAATTATTTGAAACGAAAGTTTATTTATTAGGAGAAATAAATAGAATTTGAAACGACATATCAAAGGTTTCAATTTAATTTCAGATGGTAATTGATCGTTTTAGTTAAGTTTGAGACTAATTGTAAACAAGCTTTCAATCAATCACAGCATGTCAGAATTCCATTATGTTAGAGGAAAGACGTCACACCGTGTACGGAAACTTCTTAGTGCATCTTTGACAGGATATAGGTGTAGTAAACCTGTGAGGGAAATTTTCTATTAATATCTTTTTATCGTGTGTCAATGACAATTTAAGCCATGATTATGATTAAAGATTTTTTTTTCGTTTTACGTTTTAAGAATTTTTCAAAAAGCTACTTAAACAGGATATAACCCAAATGGTGCAATCTACAGTTCTTTGAGTAACGAGCATTAACTCAAAAGCAATGAAAACTGACATTGAATAGGCGAAACCTTTTAGAATAGTTGAAAATATAAATTTATTAGGCCATTTATGACCCTTAACCTTAATTTAATTGTTCTTTAATTATTTTATGGGATTTTCTTGACAACGGTTCATAAGACTAGATACTTTTTTAATGAGTAAATTCGTAATTTAGTCTCTGGAAATGGTTAAGATAATTATTTAACGAAGAAAGTTAATAAAGAAATGATTTGGAAGGGTTTTCAGTTTTTTGAAGCTAAATCAGAGTGTAAAATTATTCCCAAATTTTTCTAGAGTACTTGAACTGTGCTAATTTTAAGGGAATGGCTAACGAAGGTAATTTTCCATAAATTGAACTTATTGTACAAGAAATGTTAATTTTAACCCAATTGGAAGATCTATAAGACCAAACTGAAGAATATTTTACTGATTTTTGTTTATTTTTCGATTTTTAATGACATTTTTACTTAATAATGAAGAAATTGCTTTAATAATGTTATATGGTTCCGTTTTTAGGGTCTCAAATAAAATGTCGGTTTATTTTATACATACAAATTTATATTAGTAATCGATTATTCAGCAAATGGGGTGGAAATTGTTTTGATTTCCCTTGAGTTAAAAATCTGCCTTTGAGTTTGTTGCCGCTTGTTTATATGTATTCGTCTATGAATCTGGAAGTAACAGTTTAAAACATTTCGACTCTTCAAAATTTATTTATACCGAAAGCTTTAAAAGGTAACAGCGAGAAAATTAATTCAAAATCGTAAGAATAAAAGAAACGACGTTTTCAAAAGTAGTAAAAGTTAACTCAAGACTTAAGTAATGAAATTACTAAATAAATAACCTATGTGCTGAAATTATACCTATATTTAACTTATTATAAAGTTATAACCAACACTTAAAAAAGTAGAAATAAGTTATTTTTACGGCTTGCTATAAAATGAAACTTAGAATTATATCTTGCATATATTTGTTTGATAATGGCAAAATGTCTGTTAACTTCCAACTCTCAGTTGGTTAATTAAATTCAATTGCATCACAACTTTGTTGCTACATGTCAAATGTCCTAATTCGTAAATTCGAAAATTAGTTTCATCTTCATAAACTATTATTAAGTATGTGGATGAAGGTTTAATAAGCCAACTAATACATTAATTAAAAATTTTCGATAACTTTAAAATCTTAATCGTTTTAATTAGTTTTACGAACCCAAAGTTTGCTCAATACAGGTCTAAAATTTCCCAAGAATTTCTAATTTAATTTAAGAAAACTATTATCTTGTATGCTTTGTTTAAGTTATGTATATTTAGTGTTGACATTATAAACTTGTTCAGTATTCTAAGCTACCTTCACTGGTAAGACAAATAGCAAACGTGTAATTAAAGAAAATCAACTCTGTAGCAAGATGTCTACAAATGTTTCATAATTGTTGTATAAGTATCTACATTAAAGCGGTGTTAATAATCCACTTAGTTTTATCGTTAAATTGGTTTAGGCTTTGGTTAACTTTAGGTCTAAAAAAATCTTAACTAACAGCGTTATAACAACCCTTGTCTTGGAGAGCAACTATTGTAAATGTTGTATTTTAGTGTAAAGATACGTGTATTCGAAATTTACGCCCGGAGTATATACAAGATATTTCTATCAATGCGCTAGTAGTGCTTATAATGTAAAATTATACCTTCAACTGGCGCTGAAACCAAGCTCCAGAGTAGGTATTGTTCGATTACGGAATGAAAGGCTTTCTCAAGAATGTGAGTTCTGTCTATTATAATTGAATAGTGGAACTCATAATTTGTATTTTGCATACATGTTAGTGTCACTTCATTAATGCAGTTGCACAAATAAATTATAGGATAACGTCCGTACGTTATAATGACGACTGGCTTGGACGATTGCACTTTACTGTCCACTCCATAGACGTTGCCACAGTATATGATAAAGAAGGTGGAGCAACAACGCGTTGATGCATAGAGCTAAATGATTTTTTTTCTTTTTTTAAGGAGTTACGGGAAAAATCTTTGCGACGAAAGACACCTCCAGCAGTCACAGGGAACGTCGTACAGTACCTAGTACCGCTTACGCATTACTTCAGGTACTGGCCGGTAAATTACGATAACTTATTTTTTTTTAAATTGTTTAGGGACTCAAAGCTAGAGTAAGTGCCAGCGCGTTTTTCCATACAGGAGCTGCGTAAAGCACGATCGATTGCGCAACCGAGCTCAACAGTCTCCTTTTTGTCGCCTTCAGGCTTCCCACGTTGGGCATAATCCTGGCCAACTGGGTGGTCGTGTCCCCCGCTCTGGCGCTGGTCTCGCGGATTTTCTCGGCGTAGTTGAGATGTCTTCTACCGCAAACCATAACGGCCTCCGAGTTCTCAGGGACTAGGGCGAGTTCCCCCTCTCGTTGGTCCAGGTCCAATGAAGAATCCTTCTGATAGCCTCGTTCGCCCTAAGCTCTATAACTACCTAACCTAACCTTTTTTTTTTGTAAGGAGGGGAACCTCATGGCTTCCCTGCCCGGATGTCGTGTGGCAGGGGGGGTGTGGGACTCGTCTGAGAAGGGTGCCCAGACGGCTACCCTAACCAAACCCCTCCTCTCACCATAGACTAGAGCAACCTGGGATCACCTTTCGGCATTACTTCAGGTTCTCGTGGTGGTTTCGTAATTGTTCTTCTAACCATTTTGACTTATATATCTATAAGTTAATATTTTCATACCCACACGTGCACACACACATTTTTAACAAAATCACAAACTTTTATAACACACAGTCAACTTAACACTTTAAAATAGAGTATCACAGTATAATTCAAATTCTGGAATCCAACCTATGATATCTAAATAGTTAAATATTAAACACACACAAGTTACCTAATAATAAAATAAATTAAATTTAATTAAAATTCTGGAATCCAATCCAAGATACTTAATTAAATAATATAGCTATTTTATTTATTGTAAAATAAAAAAATCAAACACCTCTACCTTGCCTTAGACGTTCTTCATGTTCCCTGGTACTTAGAACATGGCAAATAAATTTTGTTATGACATCCCATGTTTCTTTATTTTTTAGCATTATGCCAATAATATTCGAAGTATGAATATTCGTATCCAAGGATGTTTCTAAATTATTTCTTAATCTGTGCCACCTCGGACAAAAGAAAATGGCATGACCAGGATCATCCACTTCTTTGCAATCTTCACAGTATGGATCCATCCTCAATTTAAATCTATAAAGATAAGCAGAAAAAGCTCCATGTCCAGATATAAATTGAGTTAAAAAATAATTTAATTGACCAAATTTTCAATTAAACCATGGTTCAATAATTGGTATCAACTTTTTGGTCCAACTAGTGTTATCAGTGTCCCAATTCACTTGCCATATGTTAAATATATCATCCATCGAATGTGTTTTCATTCTTTTGAGTACCAACAACTCAATCGGAATTAACGCCGATATTACCATTATTGCCTTCGCTGAAACCGTTCTGTAAGCACAACCTACCTTAAGTGCAATTCTTCTCTGCGAGGAAGTAAGAATTGATTTTATTGTGCCATATTCCAGAGCAGATGACCATATAGAGCAACCGTAAAGTAATATAGAATTATTTACAGTAGCCAACACTTTTCGCTTGCTAGTCCTTGGCCCATCAATATTAGTCATTAGTTGACTAAGCGCCATTATCAATTTATTTGATTTATCAACCGATTTCTTAATATGTGGAATAAATCTTAGATGTTTATCAAAGTACATACCTAGAATCTTCACAGATTCACTGAATTCAACAGTAGTACCTCCAATTCTAATACTCATTTTTGGTATTTTTCGTCTACCTGATATCATAATGCAAGTTGTTTTTGAAGGAACCATCTCGAGCCTATTTGCATTCAACCAAATTTCTATTGTGCTAATTGACTGGTTTATGATATGTGTAAGCTCATTTAATTTTCTTGCCTTTGCTATTAAAGTTACATCATCAGCAAATCCCACAATATCTATCCCTTTTGGAAAATCAAGTCTAAAAATATTATCATACATAACATTCCACAGGGTAGGGCCAAGCACAGAACCTTGCGGAACTCCCGAAGTTACAGGTTTCAGTTTCCAACCACTTTCAGTTTTATATTTTATTTTTCTGTCTGTGACGTAATTTAAAAGCAATTTAATTAAATGGTTAGAAATACCTTTATATTTCAACGTTTTCAGAATTGATTCCCAAGATGCCGAGTAAAAGCATTCTTAACATCCAAAGAGATTAATGCGCAATACTGCTTCGTTCTCCAGGTTCCAGAAGTCGCTTGCTCTTTACTTTATCTACAATAACACTTAATGCATTAATTGTAGATAATTTTTTTCTAAAACCAAATTGTTTCGGCGATATATTTTCGTGACAATTTTCTAATTCCGAATACAATTTCTCTAGTATAATTTTTTCATACATTTTCCCAAGGCCATCCAGTAAACAAATAACCTAACCTAACCTAACCTAACCTGACCTAACCTAACCTAACTAATTAGTACACCCAGGGGCAAAACATTTACTAGCAATCGTCCAAAATTAATAATCATTAAAAGGTAAATCACTTATTATAAAACTTAAAACGCTTGCTGTCCATAAGATTCAATGCTAATATACCAAACATACAGGTTGCGTAGTCTATCTCACTCTTGACCTCGCAATTGCACTTTGTGGACAAACAGTAACTACTTTACGCTACTTACGAGTATATCTCGTTGGGCCACTTTACTATACTTACACCGTGGCGTTGCTAAGAATTTAATTTAATAAAAATTAATTACTAAGATACTGCAAGATATTTTTATGTTGGCGTGCGGTGAGAATGCGCAAATACCTAAATTGGTATTCATCCCCACCAAACGCAGTAGTAAACGTATTTAAATTATTAAAGGAGCGTGGCCAAACCTGCGAGAACCGACTCCTATCGCTCGCCATTAGGGATCTGTGTTGTAGTAGCAGTAAAAATAAAACTCACGTCGTCTATGGTTTCCATAGAGATAATAGCCTCGATTTCTTTTCGTAATCGAACAATACGTTTTGTGGGAGGCCGTTAACAGAGCTTCCGAAAAATAATGAAATGTCATTTATTTTTTGATAAATCAAGAGCAAAAGTGTATAATTGAACTTCTGGCGTGGCTGCTACCACATATTGCTATTTTTTCCATTTTTGTTCATTTTATTATTTTTCGAGCTTATTTTTTCAACACAGTATAGTGTTTTTTTAAATATTTGGCTCTTTCTTTTATATCCAATAAATTGGACTCAAAAGCAAAAGAAAGCTACGTATATTGTAAGCTCTACATCATAGGATTTCTTAAATTTTGTCGTTAGTTTTTACCATTCTCCGAGATGTAGAATTTTCAAAAAAATTTAAAGGTTAGCATTTTACAAGGACGGGCCTTCCAATTTTACTTAAAAAATAAAAGAATTCGTTTTAAACACACTCAACTATTACGTTTGTGTTAAAAACCGAAGCAAAAACACTCGAGGGATGCTTCTATCACTTCTATTTTACCCATCTGGCGAATACTTATGTTTCGGCGTTTCAATTTGATTTTGTAGCTGTTGAAAAGCTGTGGAATATTCTCTAGGATTAATAATGTTTATTCATAAGCTCGAGGAAAACTTTTGTTTTCCTTTTTTTTTGCTTGCAACACGAATATAAACTCAACTTAATTTTGTATTGTAACAATTGTATAAATTTGATAGGTTGCATGATTTATTTCGAGATAAGGTGTTCCTTAATACATTTTTGAAGTTAAGTATTAGGTAAATCTTTCATGTTTAAGGTGATTAATCATCTATCGCTTTAATAAAAAATATATTGTATCACGACATAATAATATAAATCTTCGCATAATATTACAATACTTATTGAGTTATTGCACCACCTTTAAAACACAATTAGGTCAGGGGGATAAAGTTTCCCGCAGTTTAACATGGAAAATCTTTATAGAGAAGCCGAGTTTTTTAAATGTATCTACATTAAAACGATTTTTTATATAAAATAGTCAAATCAGCAGTTTGGTTTACGAGCTTTAACAGTCTAATTTACGGTACGTATTCATTATTAACGGTACATTCGAGAGGAGTTTGTAGTTACAAGCTCACCAAAAGGCTAGTTTTAGATGATTATCTACTTGAGAACAATTACAAGTAAAAGGGTTTAATGGGACCTATATAAAATGGTTTTCTGTTTCAACTGTTGTATTATTTATCAATGAAATCCATCCTTGTAGATTTGCTATAACATTAACCATAAATGCTATTCTTCGTTCGCTACCAAAATTGTTTGAGGTTTTCACGAAAACAACACACTGTCGCTTTTCGTTTACTTCAAAATGTTTACACAGATCTACCTTTCTATTATACTTGTGCAATTTGAAACGCAAAATTCTTATTACGCGTACAAAAGTTTTTATTTAGTACGAAGTGTCATTTTCGTTTCCCAGCGTAATGAAAATGAAAAAATATCCAATTTATTTGAAGAAACCTTTGTAGTCAAATTCAATTTTATTTTGAAAAGAAAACGAGAAACCTTACGTATTGCTAACTTTTGAAGTATTAATTAATTCTTGCAACATGAGATAGTAACACGAATTAATCGATGTGGCTTGTGTTCTAATATGTACTGTGATTTAGAATGTCCCAAATACTAATTTTCGTCTCAAATAAATTAATGTATTTGCAACATGAGACTACAGTATTATAAGAGAGTAAGATAGTCGGCTAAGCTTTGTAGTGGTATCCAAAACTTGAAAAAAAAAAATTATTAAGATTTTCGTGAGTGAGAGCACGATAATTTGGGAATTGGGAATGGATAGATAATATTGATTTCGTGTTTGATGGTTTATATGTTAAGTATGATAAGAAAATTCATATTGTATTAATTTGAGTAAAATCTTCCACCAGAGAGGGTTTAATATTATACCTGCTTAATAAATATAAAACACTGAATTTAAAATTTAGAAATATAGTTTTAAATCAGTACCATCTGAGAAGGGGTGGAAAAGTGGTAAATAAAAAAAAGTTTTTCTTTTTCTTTGTTTTGGTGAAGCCTTTTTTGATTCGACTTTTTGCCTATTACGGTGACGATTCTAGCCATTCTGCTGATGAGGACTGCCAGCTTTGAGCCTATCTTTTTGGTGGTCTGCCTATATCTCTTTTCCCTTGTGGTTTTCCATTCCTTGATATTTTTGATAGGTTGTGCTCTTAAATTCTCTCCACATGTTCGTTTCATTGTTTTCTTCTGTCTTTCATGAATTTGATAATGTTCTTTATGTTTGTCTTCTTCTTATTCTTGTCATTGGCTTCTTATTTCTTGATTACGTACTCTGTTCCTTAGACTGACACTTGCAATGGCTCTTAGCGTAGACATTTTAGTTTTTCTGGCCAGTTGTTTTGTTGGTTTCGGCCTTAGTTTCACACGCGTACGTTATTTATGACTTGTCGTACTGCTTTTTTTATATATTTTCATTTTGTTCTTATAGGGAAATATTCTTCTTCAATTATGAACTTGATGTTCAGCTTCCTGTCCAGCTTCTGGAAGAGCAGATAGGTAGTCTCCTGGACTTGATTTTTTGTTAGCACTTGTTTAGCTATAGTTAGACTGTCTATTATCTCTACGTGCTCATTCCATTCTTGGCGTAATCTTCTTGTAGATGGGACTATTTTGAGTTTATTACTGTCTCAATATTTCTGACTATATCGAAATGCAAAAGTAAAATTTTTCATTCGAGAAGTACCACCTTTGTTAGGAGATGGGAAAAGGAACAAGACGATTGTTATAAGAATCTAAAGAAAAACTATTTTCGATTCCAACTTCTGTCCCTCTGAATATAATTTACTGTAGTCGGGGAAGTACCGATAGCAATACTTAACTATACAGGGTGTTTACGGTCTTCTTTTGTTTCTTTTAAGGGTTGATAATAAATGTCAAAAGAAGTCGAAAAATGTTAAAACACCTTAGTAAAAGTTGTGTGATAAGAGAAATAATTAATGTTTTACTTTTAATGAAAATTATTAATTTATATTAAATAAAATCTAGATATTGTAGGTAATATAACAAATGCATGGTGTTTGTTGTGGTCATTACCAGCAGAGATTTTCTTTACAACATATGGGTCAGATTAGTAAACTCACAACTTGTTGGTCCATTTGTGCTGCCACATGGATTAACTGCAAATGATTATCTACTTTCTTTGAAAAACACTTTGCTTGAACTTTCAGAAGATGTTTCTTTAAAAGTCAGTCGACAAGGGGGGTTTTGCATTTTGGTCATTTAGTTCGTCGACATCTAAACACTATTTAAAAATTAACGGATCGGTCGAAGTGGTCCTATCCCTCCTATGACCTATGACCTCCTTGGTCACCGGAGACCGAACCTCACACCCATGAACTTTTATTTCTGCAGCCTTATGAAGGCCATGATGTATACCACCAAAATTATCGACCTCGAGGTTCTCCGAAACCGGGTAGAAGCAGCAGCGGCTGTAATTCGTCAATAAGGTCCCGTCCGAGCCTTGCAGAATATGTAACCATAGACCAGAATGGCATGTTACATGTCGAGTGAGACTTTGCACACAACAGCATGATAATAATTTTGAGCAATTGTTATAAAATGTTTATAATTAAGTAATTAAAGTACACTTGATTTCACAAAAGTTAATAATTTTCATTAAAACTAAATCATTTATTATTTCTCTTATCATACAACTTCTACTAAGGTGTTTTGATATTTTTCGACTTCTTTTGACATGTATTATCATCCCTTAAAGGAAACAAAAGAAGACCGTAAACACCCTGTATTTTAAATTCGATTATTCATATCATGTGGATATTTTATCCGCTCAATATTGCAAATTTCAGCTAGTTACAGGTTATAACTGAGCTATTTCTGAGCCCAAGAAAATCTCAATTTTTTCAGTAATGAATAGATAGAAGAAAGGTTATAGAGTCATATTGAAATTGTGTAAAATCAACTTGACGTTTTAATATAAATGCCATCTTCTAATCAATTATCTTAGTCCATCGTTTGTAACCAGCCTCTTTACTATTTGCTATAGAGAACTCTCATTTCGAAGGCATAAGCAGCAATGGTTTAGAAAAGTCTTTTCCACATTTTCCAGTTTAACGAGTGTAGGACTAAAGTTTTTTGCTTACCTGATTGTGCCTACTATTGGGTTATTTAAATGTACGATACTGGCTTTCTACATCGCCGAACATGCTTCACGCGACTTTGAGTCGCGATCTGTAGACAGTGCCTTCGTCGTTGTACGGCGAAAACTCGGCGTTTGCGTCGAATGCGTGCGGCATTACTTTTAGTTTGGGTTCGTGGAAGATCGTAATTGTTCAGCGAATCTTTGACAAATGAATTCTTCGATGTAAGCGCATCTAGAATAGACACACGTGGGAAGACTATTATAGTCTTTCTATTCTGAAGTAGACTCCATGGACGGGTCCAACCAAAACAGGAATACTGAAATTGCGCTCTTTAACTGGCATTCAAGCTTATTTAGACTATGCGTCTGGAACAGAAAAATCGAGGTGATAATATTCAGGCCCATTTCTTGGGATAACGTATATGAGGGCCACTGGCCAAGATTATTGGGTTGGTGACATCAGGCACTGACTTTAAGGCTCAAGACGATTGACAATAAATCGATAATAAAACCGAGGGGATGCAAATAAAAAAATAGTTTTTTTCCTAGTGGGCAACTTAAATACTGTTTATGAGAGTTGTGTGGTATGAAGACGTTAACCTAAGCCCAGCGGCTACGCTGTCACAGCCATTGTCAATTTGTCGATTGTTTTTATAAAAATGAAAAAATGACAAACTGGCTGCCCAAATACTGTAATCTTTCTTACTTTTTTGCATATCTAACAATTTCCCTGAAGAGTCGTAAGTCCTAAAGCCAGTGCCTGATGTCGCCAACCGGATTTTCTTGTACGGTGGCACTCAAATTGCTAACCCTCAAGGGCAAGGCCCGAATATATCACCTCGATTTTTCTGTTGGGTCCATAGTGTAATTTATTGCGAGCTGTTTTGCATTCTAGAATGTTCTACACATGTACACTCTTTGTAGGTATCAGCTTAATCCAATTCTAATACTTAAATGTAAATTTTTTATCAGTTAGGCAATTAAATATCTAATACTAACCCTCCAAGCATTCTCTACTATGCCATAAAAGTTTATTAAATACAGTCTTTATAGTAAAGGTAATATTCTTTATACCTGAATGTACGTGTTGCATTTGTGAGTAACGCTGAGAATTACACCAGTGTAATTGGTTTAATTGCTTTCGTTAAAGGCGTCCTGCATTACAATTTAAAATTACATTTTTCTAAAGACAAAAAATGTGAAATTTTAAGGTAATTTGTCAACCGGCTTTGAATTAAGTGAGAATAAAAATAATGTTTTCATTATCAGAACTCTTGTAAACTCTCCTTGGAGAGATTAAAATAATAAAATAACTCGAGGTGCGATTAACTAACAACATTTTTGAAAATAACAAAATTTAAATTTTGTTTTTAATGTAATTAAAATGTTTTTTAAAGGTGTGAAAAACAAGAAAAACATAACTTGAAGGTACTTTATAGTTTCCTTTTTTTAAATTTGTTGCTCGAGATAATAGCAGTCTTATCTTAATTATTATTAGTTAAGCTTTTTTAAGTTTCACTTACTAAAAATAATTTTCTTTTAGAAGATTTTTTTAAGGTTTTCACTCATTGATTTTAATAGTGGGTATTTCATTACTTTGAGTAGTAGCGTCGTATCTAATAACATTTAGCGCCGTGAAAAGCAATCAAGGACGATTATTAAAAGTGTATCGATATAAAGCTTTATGACTGGCTTTTGTGTTTAATAAAACACTAAAATAGACCTAATGAAGTTAACGTTTTTATGTGTCGCCATTTTAAGAAGATTAAGACAAAATATTATCAAAATATACGGGTTACATGCAACAGAACAGGCTTTCTTGTTCTAGACATTTGTATAATAATTTTTTGGATTGTTTTACTAAGGGCGAGTTTTACTAACCAAAGTCATCGTGATGTGCAGTTCAGTATAACCATCAAGTGTATGATTGATCTACAGATCACCGTAATCTTACCGTGAACTTGGTTGGTAAAACTCGCCCTTAATTAAAAATTTTCATTTTAATTTTTATTAATGAAATACTTAATTATATAAATATTATTATTTTTTCTTGTTTTCAATTTTTCTCTGTGCGATATCATCGGTATCCCGCAGTAAGGTTGCGTTAGTATTACAAATTAATTTGATTAAATTTTGTCACATCGGTGATTAAAGTTCTCTAAAGGTATAGAATAGGTTTGATCTCTATAAATCCTTGAATCCTTGAACATAAACTGTATCAAAGCTCGCTGTATATTGTATAATAATGTTCTCGCGTGCGAATTTAAAATATTTGGACTTTATAAGTAAAGAACCCAATTAGGCTATAATTTTCTGCAGTTTAAGTTTTGTGTTAAATCGGATTATGTTTATCAATAACCGTAAGCGACCGAGTTCGTAATGAAATTTTATACAATAAATGTCGGGAGAGTAAATAATTACTAAATTGTATTAAAACAAAATTGCCTTTTCATGTTCTATCATATTTATGTATGGCCGAACGACACGTTTCGTGCCCATTGATTTTAAATTTATTCTCGACCCAACGAAAATTGACCAATTTGTTACTTTTGCTTAATTTAAATTAGTAAAATTTTTAATTACTTCGTGCCATATTATTATTATTACTTAATTTAAATATTAACTTCTTTGAGTACATAATAATTGTTAATATAATTGTTGGCTTACGTTCAACAGGCTAATTGCCAAAGATCGGACAACGCTTTTATGCATTTTGAATATTTTGTTACTTTTGTTCCGTGTGCTGAGGCTTCCAACTATTTTGCAATATTTTTTTGGCAATTACTATAAGTACGAAATGTAATATTTAAGAATATTTCCGTAACGAATTTATTGTGTTTTATATTTAATGAACAAAGAATTCCTTTGATTTAACTGTAACAAAATCAAAATTGGTTATACAAAACCATTTTCTTTGCTTCTTTTTGGCCTCTATCCATTTAAGGCTTTGAAGTCCAGTGTGGCCACTTTTTAATTTCGTTGTAAAGTGCGTTGCCAGGACACTCAGTAGATACAGCTTGTCTATGTCCTATCAACTTGTAATTACTTCGTATAGTTTTTCTCGATACTCCACAAGCTATCAAATCTTTTACAGCTTTCAAAGCTTTAGCATTTGGAACACGATCTATAATAACCCTCTCAAAGAGTTTTATGCACATTTATTAACTTTTATACTTACTTATGAAAGTTCCAATAACACATATTCCGATACTTCGCGAATTAAAGTTTGGAGCGTGTGCGCCAGTTTTACCCCAACCTCGTCCTTCGTATACATTACCATCTTCTCCCACCTATAAAAGAAATATAACGATTCTATTAAAATATTAAAAAAGGAATTTTATTACAATTTTTTATTTTGCGCATTAGTAATAAATATAAAAAAAGCAATGGTCCTTATTATAAAGACCGTCGTAGTAAAAAAGAATAATGTTCGACACAAAAGTTTATGAAAAAATTATATAACAGAGACCTTAATAAAAAGAAACTTTTCTAATTAAAACTATTTTTAAAGCTTATTAACAAAGGGTTTATGCTTCGTTATAAATATAATTATAATATTCCATAATATTCCTTTAATGTCTCAAAAAACACAAAACAATTAAATGCGTCGCAAACAATAACTATTTCGAAACTCTTGCTTATAAATTTTTATTTTTTACTTTCAAATATTAATTCCATTTATCTATTATTTGATTTTAATTATGATAAGCTTTGAGATGAAATCCTTTTTAATTTAAAAATTCGTATTCGTAAAAAAATCCTGCTGGAATTGTCTGTATCAAACTGATACAAAACTGAACTGGTGTGTGGTATAATTCGGCTACGTTTCAACAGTGTTATATCAGAAAAATAAAATAATGAGGTCTGTGGAGCCCTTTACACTTGATTTTTCTCGCATGTCTTTCTTTTTTAATTTAATATTTAAAATTTTATTAAATATTGCAAACCTACGACCCTTAGAATAGAAAACATCCGGGAGGAGGGATAGCCTATAAGTGAAAATGCGACAGAAATTACATTTTAGAAGTCCATGGATGACTCATTCGTTTCGCCGAGTTTACATTATCATTGGCTGTCATGACCTTCCCTCATAAGTGAGAGTATAAGCATTAAGCAACCATTTCTATTGAAAAATTAAACGGAAATCGCTATATTTAAATGTCTATTACGATCCATATTATTAGCTAAATAGCTAATGGTAAAGGTAAAGTAGGGGGTATTTCTTTATTCAATGCTACGACCGATTGAATAAAGAAATATCTACCCCCTACTCTAACAGGAAAGAGCCATTTAGCCAATAATATGAATTGTAATGGTTTATAAATATAGTGATTTCCTATCAATTTCTCCTATAGAAATGGTTGCTTATACTCCCACTTATAAGGGAAGACCATGACAGCCAATAATCATGAAAACTCCACGGAATGAATGAGTCATCCATACACTTCTAAAATGTAATTTCTTTCGCATTTTCTCTTATAGACTAACCCTCCTCCCGGATATTTTATATTCTAAGGCTACGACCTAATTACCTAACCTGAACCGACTGCTCCGAAAAACATTATTTGAATTAAGGCTTAAAATAGTTCCTCACCAAAAAGTTGTATCCAATATCTGCCCATTTATTAACATCCATGTGTTGATTTTGGAACGATCTTACTAATGCCGAACAACTAGCTTGGGTCGTACATGCACCACTTGCAGAGTGATGAATCACAACGTGAGTAGGCGGATTTGTTGTTAAGGGATTCGTTTTTGCAGGACGAGCACCCCATCCACTTCTACTCACAATTCTTGGGCATCCCTCTACGCATTTATACAATTTTAACAAAATGGTAATTTAAGAAATTTTAAAACTTACCAGTTGCGATGTTGAGGGATGCTAATAGCAACAAAATGGCGGTTAGTTTAAACATTTTCACGAACTCGGATTGGATGTGCGCTCAGTGAGAATTTACTCTTTTTATTGCTTTTTTTAATTGCTCAACTTTATTTGATTGTAAAGATAACATCTAATAGGAAATTAGAAATAGTAAGCATTGTTCGATTACGGAAAGAAAAGCTTAGTGGAAAGGGAGCGGGGCTATTATCTTTATGGAAACCATAGATGGCGAGAGTTTTATTTTTACTGCTATCTTAGTAATTAAATTTTATTAAATTAAATTCTTAGCAACGCCTATGGAGTAGACGCTAAAATCCAATCGTCCAAACCAGTCGTCATTATAACATAGTGACGTTATCTTCAAAATTTATCTGTGCAACTACATTAATGAAGCGGCACAATTAATATGTAAGTAAAATCAAGGAATGTAATGCAAATTATGAGTTACACTGTTTTATTATAATAGACAGAGCTCACATTCCTAAGAAAGCTTTTCATTCCGTAATCGAACAATACTCGTATCAATAAGATTTGTTAGAGATAATAATAAATTTATCTGAATCAAGTACCTACCTAACGTTTATTTTAGATATTTTTAATAGAAATCGCTTATTCAAATAAATAATATCTAAAAGATTTATCGGAATATTTTTATAGATTTTCCAAGTTTCGCGGAATTTTGTTAGCGGAAATTTAATTGATATTTTTGGTCATTGCCTTTAAGTGTTTATAATTGTTTTATTACATTATACGGATATGGTGTAATATTTACTTGTTGTTTTGTTTTTTTTCTCAGTCATCCTTAATTAAAGGTATTCAATCTTCTATGTGTCTCCTAAATAGTTTTTCGTGTAACTTTTTTGGGCTAGGGGTGTAAGTGTAGGGGTAGGTATCCTAGGGTATTATTTGCTTCAAAATATCAATTTTCAATTCCAATAACTTCCGTCGTTTTCTAGTAGGAGTAAACCACCTATTAATTGATTTGTCAAACGATCGTTAACATGCTGCTGTATTATGCTGAATAGTGACAATTATTGTCACTTTAGATTGACACTCTGCTCACCGATTCATTAAACTATTTGACCACTTCTAAATTATCCTTTTAGAATTACAAATTTGTAAAATCTTGAAAATTTTCAAAATACTCGTAGATAAATTTTATGCATTTATCTTCACAAAATTGCGGTCAGGAGTTATTATGTGATTTTTCTCGTCGTCGGTCGTCTAAAAAATTGAATTAGAGCAAACCCCACGTAACCTGAGCACACCACGTGATGATCGTTAAAGTTGCGCAGTAGTTTTGTACCGCCATTGCTTAGAAACGGACGTAGACAGTGTCGTCGTAATAGTTATTTCATTTCTCTTTTCTTCAAACTTACGTATTAAACCAGTAATTAATTATTATTATTAGTACTTTAAATAAAAATTTGTATTAAGTAATTATTTTAAATTTTGACAACTATTAAAAATATATTTTATGACAGAAGAAATAACTAGCTCCGTCACTGGGCTCTGAAGCCACGCCTCACGCAGGTTTGGTCACGTGGTGTGCTCAGGTTAAGTTGGGACCACTCTACAAGCTGAAGACGGCGAAGTGCTATGTTAAAAACCGACGCCGATTGAAGGCTAGCGCATATTAGGGCGGATCACACCGCAAAACGCATGGCATCGCAAAAATCCTCCGGGATCACTTCAATGCATTTTATTGCATATTGTAGACGGATCCGCTTCAGCCCGACTCCGTCGTCACAGTGTGTGATGGATCGACACAATAGACCTAAATTTTCATTTTTACAAAATGCGATAGTCTCAGACAAATAATCAAGATGGACTTCGCTATTTACATTTTTAAGTGACACCAACATCTTCTATTATTGTTAACATTTAAAGATCAGCTTCGAAACGTAGTAATGCGAACTATCACATTCGTAGTATTACAACTGGATCCGAAGGTATGATATTTCGTGTGTATAGTCTATTGTTTATTTATGTTTCGTAAAGGAGATTTCCAAACAAAGTGCGTTTTTAGTATTTTACGAAGCTTTCTGGAATTCTGGAAGGTATATTAGAATATATTTTATGAATATGATGCGCCTGTGTTGTGTATGTAAGAGATTAGATAAAAAAAAAGAGGAATAAATATCTTTCCATAGGTAAAAGTTATAGGTTATATCTTTTGATGTTGACATCAGTTGGAGTTTACACTCCAAATACGGCTGTAGCTACTATAACTACGGCTGATTGGGATAAGGGACGCGTGGCCCAATCTGCCCGAACTTATCCCTAACCGCACCTCAAGTAAGATTGTTCTAGCTGTACACACACAGGCTTGCCTTCGTATTTACAGGCAACCCTGCATATGTAGAGGCTTGTGTAAGCCAAAAGTCCACAGGCAAACCAGAGCAAGAGCCTGTGCGTGTGTCTTCACTTTTGGGGCTTTGGGTAGAGCGGAAGGCCAGCCTCTGTGTGTGGCGCTGCCTTAACTAATATTTCAGATTTCCATAAGATAATATACCGCACGCTCATGCTCAAAACGGAAGATGTTTGTTTTTCGTCTCCTACGCTCTTGCCCTCACTTGTATAAGCTGGCGACAGTTTGTGCCGCGCTATTCATATGTGTGTGGTGTCCATCTTAATTATTGGTCTGAATCATGTAAAATGCTTGAAGTGATTTGAGCGGATGAGTGAAATATAGACGTGTTCTTTTATTTATTTATTCAAGTAACTTTTTTATCATTAACAATGACTTACTTCATGTGCACTTGTACTCTTTACCTTGACTAAATTTTCTGTGAACTACCCTTTACCTTCCTTAGAACATAAACGACGCTTAGCTATAGGGGAAATATTGTAGAATTAACCCATCTTTAGAAGATAAATGCCACAAAGGACTAGAAACTAAAAATATGAATAGTTATACCTGCAAGGCCTAATGTGGAACTAGACGTATACATCATTCCAATTTAAATTACATCGAAATAACGTAAATTGCAGAATGTATTTCAATTTAGACAAAATTCAAATTTGCAAATTTAAATAAGAACTTAATTTTTTACAGTTTCGTATAATTGCTGCCGCAAATTCATTTATTTTTATTTGAGAGAATTTTATTTTTTTAATTGAAATAATCCATGCAGTACAAAATTTGTAAGGGGAATATTCAACGCCAACCTCTGTAGACGTGGATAATAAATATGTAGTTTCGTTATAATGTTCCAATTATAGCCACACAAACCTTGATAAGCTTTATAATGAAAGCTTTCCCACTTGGGATTTTTTGACAATTGACCTAGTATACGTACGTTTTGCTGGTTTAGTCATTTTCTGTAACACGGATGAGCTTTATAAGCAGATACGTTCCGTATAAAATAATTTATTTTAATTACTTAAATTTAATGGTGTTGAAGCGTTTTTTTTAATTTATAAAAAATATGGAGCAAAGAATTTTAACAGTTTTTTTTGTAAAGAACATTGTGTGGGACCTTTAACAAATAACGAATGTTTCGAAAAAAATTTTCTATTGGTTTTTATAATCTTTTACAATGGACAAATCACTATTTTTAAGGCTGAGAAGCCCATCGAGGCCAAGATTTAATTTCTCGGTATAAGGAATTTCCAGGACATGATGTATCTCTAACTTGTCGATGTCCAAGTAAACGATAAACCGTTTTTATTTTCCCATCAGATACTCCACAAGCGATTAAATTTTTAACAGCATCCAAAGCTGCTTGATTTGGTAGGGTTGCTAAAAAATCAAAATTTTGTAATAAATAAAAACGATTCTTTAGGTTACTCAGTACTCACATGTAAAATCGCCTATCATACATATTCCGATACTTTTTGAATTATAATTGGGCGCATGTGCTCCAGTTTTACCCCATCCTCTTCCTTCATAAACGTTGCCATCTTCACCAACCTTTAATATTAAATTTCAAATTACAGTCGAGCTATATTATAATATTATGGGTTGTAATAGTACATTGCAATACATGGTCGGTAAGTGCAGAGTTAACAAATCGAGAAAATGTTAGCAAAACGAGACCCGTAGGGTCGAGTTTTTCTAATTTTCGAGATTTGTTACGAAAAGCACTTAACGATCCGAGTATTGCATACTATTTTTTGCACAATCGTGAAAAATAACTAATAATAAATTCATTTTTTAAACTGACACTAGTTGACAGTTGTAAATAATTTTTATAATTTTAAAGTTTATTCAAAATAGTAACCGCTGGAGAACAATGTTGTCCCAGTAACAAGAATAAAAGTAACAAATAGCTCAAACATCTGTTTCACTTACCACCCTTGTGCTTTTGGTTAAATATTTCGAAATCATTATTTTATTGTTTCTATGGACACATACAATGGTTTGGTAAAATCAACTTCCTATTAATATAAACATTGTTGGTAAGTACAGAATAGAACACGATTGTGCAAAAAATATTTTTTTTCGTTGTCTAATACTAAACGTTCCAATTTGTTAACAGTTCATAGGCAATCTATGAGTGCTTATTAAGCAGTAGGCTTTAAAAAGAAGTTTTTCCTATGTTTTTTACTAATCTCTCTTCAGCGAACAGATGCAGCTAAGCCACTCCCCACAAATTTTTGTCAAATACGGTTGACGCATGTCAATTCTTGTGTGAGTGTTATAAACCGTATTTTCAAAATTCAACAAAAAATTCTATTCGAATATCGCGCGCTTTTAGTAGGAGTGGCTTAGCTGCATCTGTTCGCTGAACAGAGAATAGTAGAAGTGACACTGTAATGCCTGTCAATTGGCAATAAAATCAGTCTGTCTCGATGTCACTGAGTTAAAATAATCAAAACAATCAGAATATTAATTGGCTGTGCCTCAGCCAACAAAATGAAGCATTAAATAACTGTCACCCTGTATATAAAACTTATTAGAAACAAACTTGTTTGAAGTTATCAGATAACATCTCATGAAAAGGGTTGATTACGACTTACAAGAAAATTGTATCCAATATCGTCCCATCCTCTAGTATCGATGTGGTTATTTTGGAAGCTTTTTACTAACGCACTACAAGTTTCTTTTGTAGTACAACCTCGAGTTGCCGAATGATGAATAATAACGTATGTGGGCGGATTTATTGTTAAAGGACTGCTGTGTGCGGTGGAACGAGAGCCCCATTCGCTTCTACTAATTATATTAGGACAGGAAGCTAAAAAAACACAAAGTGTTGAAATACAAGTTTTTAGTAAAAAAAAATAAAATTAGTATTTACCTGTTGTAAACAGTGTAAGTTCTCCCATTAAGACCAGAGTACTAATTAAGATAAATCTTGCTATATTGTAGTTTTTCTTCAATAGCATTGTAAAAAATTATTGATTGGCTATCCTAGTTGTGAGTTTAAAAGTTGAGTTCAGAATCTAAAATAGTCAATAATTATTTTAAAATTCAAACTAAATTAAATAGCAGGCTTAAGTAGCCGATAGTTAAATCATGGAAATATACAACAGAATAAAACAAAAGTAACTCTGTCAATGAGTGACATGCTCATGCTCTCTATCTCTCTATTTCAGTATTTTACTTTAGAGGCTACTATACTTTTCAAATTACAAAGCATGGCTCAAGCAAAAAAGAAATCAGAAGTAAGGTGGCAGAACGAAACTGTACCATAAATAAATTAAATGCACTGCTATGTGGTCCTCACAAATCAGAAAAAATAATGCGAATGTATGACACAATTACAAAAAGTATAATGCTATATGGGGCGGGAACATGGGAAATGACGAAAAAGTAGGTACAAAGAGAGACTGGCAGTGGTGGAAATGGATTTCCTCAGAAGGAGCTGTCGGGTGTCAAGACTTGAAAGAATAAGAAACGAAGAAATTAAAAAAAGTATGAAAATTGAGAAAACGGTGGTGGAGACAGTTGAAGAAAAACGACTGAAATGGTTCAGACACATACATCGGATGAACACCACAAGATGGCAAAAAAAATAATGAGCTGGCAATCGACAGTAAGACGAAAAAGAGGGCGTCCACCAGAAAAATGTCAAAAGCAAGTGCAGAAGGACATGGAAAGAAGAGAATTAGAAGATGCACGATGGATGGATGGAGAGCCTTTGACCAGCTTTATAATGATATTTCACTCAATATTCTGCCGTTTCAAAAACTTTTGTTCAAAAATGGGATTTCTCAAAGTGTTAAAAAACAGTAAAACTAGTATTTCATATCATTTATTTAGATTTTAGTTCTTTTTTAATGGCGAATCCATAAGTTCTTGCAGCATACCTCTTAATATCTTTTACGTTACTCGAGATACTAGAACTACAATATCTCTATTTTTAATGCAATTCTATTTGGAGAATTTCCACATTTAGAAGAATATAATTTTGCGCCAAATCTACTATTCCATTATACATAATATTATTATTACTTTTTCACACCGGTGCATATTCTAGCACTTAGTTCACTTAAAAGACCATTAGGAGTCGTCCTACGTATGGAACGAAGTTACACAAATACTTGTATTCACATTTAAATGTCATTACAACAAACAAAAATTAAATCCTTTGTGTTTTCTTTTGTTTTTGAAATTTTAATTTTATATTTTAATTATTTTTTAGTTAACTTGTCAGTTGAAGATGTTCCACTTTTATTTCTGAATATATTTCCTTTGAATTCATTTGCTTTGGTTTTTGATTAAAAGATTTTAATTTATATTTTATTATTAATTTATAATTTGTCATAAGCAAATAACTCTTGTGACCTAAGTTACATAAGAAACAAAATTTCAAATATTGAATTTTTGAAAAATTCTTGATTAAAACAACTAAAACTCATCTTCCACTGTTAATATCTCAGAGAAAAGTGATTGAAAAGAATTTTTGTAATATTTTTAGCGTGTGCTCACTATGTGTGCTTACTATGTGCTAATAGTCCCCAACAACCATTCGAGAGGAATACCGCCATTTTTGAATCACCCTGTATATTTTTATTTATTTTTTATATCGGTAATTTGATTTGTTTCAATTTTATTCTTATTGTCTATAGCGCGTATATTGGGTTATTATTTATCTTACGTTGGTTTGGGTATAGTGTGAATGGCTAACGAAACCCCTGTAAATAACTGACAACCTTTTATATTTCTTATTCAAGAGAGATTGCTTATTTATAAATTTATAAGCGAACTCCTGTATTGTCATCTAAGCCAGTGTTACACTTTTATTGTATTAAGATGAATTTGATATTTTATCATTTACATTACAATTCTCGTGTACGTTTTTTAAGCGTTTGCTGTCATCTTATCGTCGAGCCAACTTCATATTTTTAACAAAAAAATTTATCAAGTTTTAAAACACATTGACATTCGTTTAAAAACTTTTGTGTCCTGCATTTCCACACTTTAGTGTAAAAATAGTATTTTATATAAAAATTCCGATAAATTAACGAGAGTCAAATTAAATTTCCTATTTAATTAAAAACCTCGAGTGAAGAGTTGCAATTTTTCTAAATTGATAACTAATCCCCTAACTACGACGAGTACTTTTAATTTTAATTATCGAATGCTTTAAAAAAGTTAATGAGCACCACTGTCGAAGTTTACTAGTGCAGTTTTTTTAACTTTTCCATTTTTATTTCATCGTTATCGGTGACAATTTCAAAACTTTCTAATTAAGTGAACGTCATTTAAGAAAATTGAAAAATTATAAGCTGAAAATTAAACTTGATTTGAGAATAAGCCTTCTAAAGCACTTGGTACCTCCAAAGTACCTCGAATAGCAATGTGGACCCGTCCGACCAATTTAACTTTTTCACCTTCTTCATCTTCACTATTGGAAACCAGTCTACAGTCCACCGGTCGGCTATGGCCGACTGTCCGTATCAAGCCCACTATTTATCACTCTGCATGAACAGTTGTTAGCTGACCGTATTTAACCAGTTATACAAACTTAACGTGTGTAGTAGCCACCTGTCTCATAACGTCTTGAGAAATACCATAAACGTCAATTTTTGGTAACTGGCTAAAAAATGGTCATATGTAGTGATAAATGGTCGGCTGACCATGGCCGGTTGCTATGGTGTACCTAAGTAGAGACCATAACGGATAGATAAGACTAGGACTAGCATTTTTTATTCTGCAGCTGAGACTCTAAAGATGGTTCTTCGTTCGACAGGTGGAGTGTACTTAATAAGAGACTATATGGTTTAGATGAGACAAGCATTCTTTATTCTGCAGTTCAGACTGTAAAGTTAGTTGTTTAGTCGACAGGTGGAGTTTACCTAAATAGAGACCATATGGGATAGATGAGACTAACATTCTTTATTCTGCAGCTGCGGCCCTAAAGGTGGTTGTACGGCCGACAGGTGGAGTGTACCGAAGTAGAGACCATAAGGTTTAGATGAGATTAGCATTTTTTATTCTGCAGCTGAGACTCCTAAGGTGGTTGACTGGCCAGCAGGTGGTACTTAAGTAGATGCCATAAGAGATAAATGAGACTAGCATTCTTTATTCTACAGCTGAGACTCTAATGGTGGTTGTCCGACCGACAGGTAGAATGTACCTAAGTAGAGACTATAATGTTTATATGAGACTAGCACTCTGTATTCTGCAGCTGAGACTTTAAAGGTGATTGTCAGGTCGACAGGTGGTACCTAAGTAGATGCCATAAGGGAGAGATGAGACTAGCATTCTTTATTCTGCAGCTGAGACTCTAAAGGTTGTTGTCCACTGTCCAGCCGACAGTTGGTACCTAAGTAGAGGCCATAATGAATAGATGAGACTAACATTCTTTATTCTGCAGCTGAGACCCTTAAGGTGCTTGTCCAGCCGACAGCCTAAGTAGATACCATAAGGTTTAGATGAGACTAGCATTCTTTATTCTGCAGCTGAGACTCTAAAGGTCGTTGTCCGACGGACAGGTGGTACCTAACTAGAGAGCATAAGGGATAGATGAGACTATCATTCTTTATTCTGCAGGTGAGATTCTAAATGTGGTTGATCGGCCGAAAGGTTGGGTGTACCTAAGTAGAGGCCATAAGGGATAGATCAGACTAACATTCTTTATTCTGCAGCTGAGACTTTAAAGGTAGTTGTCCATATCGGATAGGCCAAAGGTTTAAAAGAAATTTTATAGTAGATGCTCGAATCGAAGACCCTGGGGAAGACCCTCAAGGAAAATGGTTCTAAGGTACCTTGTGATGATGATCCTCAGCATGTTTAACGTTTTACATCCGTAGTTGTTAAACGCACCACGTTCTTCGGAGGCATATGTAGGCATTCTGCTTGTGTGTCTTCACATAAAATCTAAAGATGAAGACTGGCAACTTTGTTGCCATCTCTAACCACCCTGAAGAGTGTCTTGGTAAAAGGCGTCAGCGTTTTGTTATCGCAGAAGTTCTTGTCGCCCAAGTGTGCCAAGTGGGCCAAGAAGTGGTGGCCCAAAATAACTGCCTATCAGTACCCAGTACCAGTGAGTAAAATAATGAAATTCCCAGCTTATCATATAACTGAGTAAAGAAACAATGACTTTGATTACTTAGGGGCGCACTAAACTATTTTTCAAAATTTGAGACTTGTCATTAAAAAATACTTAAAAAAAGAACGGACGAGTGTTACCGCGATAATGTTGTTAAGTGGGCCTACGTAGCCTTGACACAAGACGTTGTTAGTGAACTTTAAAAAGATGAAAAAATTTTAAAGAGGTGTTTAGAGAAATAGAAGGAAAGAAGAAAAAGCAATAATTTTTGTGAAAATTTATGTAAGTACGCATTTTAGCATTGAGTGCTAGAACTGAGAGCATCAGTTTCTTTTAGAAGAGTGTATAAAAAATCGTCAATTCGTGTGAATTTAAACTTTTATAAACTTTTTCTTTTATAAAAATTTTCGTACAATAAGTTTTCTATAGCAGACGACAATAAAATAACAACTGAAATAAATTAAGATTATGATCGCGAGAGTTTTATTTTATTACTTAAGTGTTATACTGTGTATTTTTTTATACAATATGGTTACCAATTTTATTTACTCGTAACTTCTAAATGCAATATGTAATAAAAATTGTTACTTAAATTTATTTAATTTATTTCTAATGCGCCGAATAAATTCAATTTACCTTTTTGGGTTTAGCATTACCTTCTCTTTGAAATTCAATTACTTCGATCTTAATTATTTTATTGCTTACATTACTTTATACTACTTGTTTAATGTACTTTCATCTTGTATGGGTAGTGGAAAGTCAAATTATAAGGGTTGTATTTTCTATCCATGCACTATTATAGGTATATACAAGAGTTTCTATCTACTTTGTAGAGTGGGTTAGTTATTGGTTAAGTTCTTAATACGTATAGAAACTAACAAGTTTTAAGCTTAAAATCCAAATTTTGCTTTAGTTTGAGTTAATACACGTAACATCTTAAATATTATAAACTGCATACATGTTTGTGTCGTTTGGGGATTCCTTTTCATGAATGTCGTTTACAAATAAAATTATGTAATGCAAGTTATAATGAGAAACCTGTGGTGTATTCCTATGTACGGTATAAAGGCGCTTGATATAGGTATGAATTTTGTTCATTTCAAGCATTGGAAATCTCTCTGTTGCTTTGGTAGGATTTTAAATAGACAAAAGGAACCTTTTGTCTTTTGCTTTACCGTCAATATTTAAGAGTCTTCTATACCCCCGTGAGAAGAAAACGTAGACAGAGCACTTAGTAAAAGAGTGTGATAGAAAATACTAACTTGATACCTCCAAACATTGATAAAATACACTGTTATATTAATGCATCAAGATTCAAAGTTGAATTGTTTGATATTATATTTATTTAGCACTGCTTAAAAGATAAACAAACAAGCGTGGTTATTATAGTAAATTAAAATAATTCCTAGTAAGGAATATAATACATTGAAGTCTTATGAAGATGATATGAAAAATGCAAACTAGCAAGAACGAATAAATAAAAACTGATTTTTATTGGAGTTTTGTATAAGTTTTGTATTTTTAGGATTTGTGTTAGTTAAAATTTTGATATTTAAATTTTTTCAGTATGTTACTTTTCTATTTTTCTTTTTCGTAGATTTCATCTACTTTAAAAAAAAACATAATGCGGTCATAACAGGACTTTTTCCTACGTATTTTTAAAAACGTAAGAATTTAAAATAAGAAAATTAGTCCAATTTTTGATTAAACAGGAAACCAAAGTATAAAGTGTTTGGTGTCGTCAATAGCTACTTTTACAAGCTTTCAAAATATTAAAAAATATACAGGGTGTTTCTAAAAACGTTAATAATTTCCGATTTAACCAGAAGCGTTTTGTTAACCGTAGTGTGAAATAATAGATATTCATAGGATTAATGTAGTATGTACTAACTCTGAAATTTTCATTTTTGAAATCTTGACTCCGAATGAGCAAAAACTAGATACTGAACTGACTTTGAAAAGTAAGCGTTTAAGTAAAATCTTATCAAGCTAGCCATAAATAAGAGGATTATTTTGGACGTATTTTTATTTAGCTATAAGATAAGATATCTTAAGCCTCATCTGAATGAAAATGTTTTAATTAAAAATGGCGGTCAAGTGGTTGTTTCATTGTATGGTTTTTCCTCTATAACTAAGCAAGAATTAGTCCTATTATAAAAAAAAAAAATACTAGATTACTATACTAGTGCATTTAGCATTACACCCAGGACTAATTCGCACAAAGCTGAAACCTTTACTATTGTGTAGTACCTACTTGTAGCTTTGACTATTTGATAAAATAATTTTTACCTTTTATAGATTTTGACCCGAAATTGTGAGTCACGTATACGCATAAAAGTCTCCACCTCTCCGAGGGGTGCAACACCCCCAAAATTGGGTTTGAATTTCTAAAATTACACTTTTTATCATATTTTTGCAATTATCTCGAAAACTAGATAATAAAAAAAATTATAAAGACTCAAAAATTGAAGAGGAGAAAATTATACGAAAAGAAACTCATTTGCGAATGAGTGTGAAGGCATAGGAATACCCGTAAAAGACGAACACCTGTACACCCTCAGTTTCGCCGACGACCAGGTATAGTGCTAGCACAGGATAAAGAGGACCGGAGCTACATGACTTGAAACTAAAAGAAGAACTAGAAATAGAAATAGTCACTGATCTTGAAATCGAGGAACACACAAATAAAAGGATGTAACAAATTTAAGTACCTGGGGTTCGTATAGTATCAAGCGACGCAACAACGGAAGAAGAAATTAAAAGTAGACTAGGTCAAACACGAAGATGCATAAACCAACTAAACTCATTTCTCTGGGACAGGCACATAACAAATATACAAAAAAGAAGATATATAACACCATGATATGTAGCATTATGACATACGGAGCTGAAAAATGGATCATTAACAAAAAAAAAGTAAAGTATGCTACCGAGATGCAGTTCTGGAGAAGGTACAGTGGACTAACAAGATTAGGGCTATTTGACATGAACTAAAAGTATCGTAGGTACTAACTGTTAGTAACTGAATCAACTCAAGGAGCAAAAGCACGGGAATCTAAGGTTTAACGTCGTCCACGGTCATGCGTCAAAATTTCTAATAACGGCGTTAAAGCTTAGATTCCCGTGCTTTTGCTCCTTGAGTTGATTCAGTTACTAACAGTTAGTAAAATACTTAGTTCATGTCAAATAGCCCTTAGACCGCGTTAGGAATAAGGAGATTTTGAGAAGAATGGAAGTGGAGAAGAGAGCGCTGGACCATATAGAGGAAAAACGACTAATCTGGTATGAACAAGTAAGAAGATCAAGCAGATGAATCCACAAAATAAGCGAGTGGAGTCCAATGAGAAAGAAAAAAGAGGCAGACCCAGAAAGTCATGGACGAATGAAGTGCAGGAAGCCATGGAGAAAAGAGGACTAGCCGAAGGAGAATGGAGGAATATAGAAGAATGGAGAAATTGGTTGAGAGAAGGAAGGCGGCGGCAGCTTTAAAACCCTACAGATATATACATATCTCCCGTCCTCGGAGGGGTGGGGACTTTAAGTACAATAAGAACTATAAGTCCTTAGGTGATTTTGTTCCAGGTTCATAAACGCAGTAAACTAGGAAAGGAAAATCTGTATATTTCGATCTTCTTCGATATTGTTGAACATTATTTGGTGAGAACTTTAAATACTTTTAGTTTTTAAGATAGTACAGTAAAAAAAATTTAACTTGAGGTAAGTTCGCGCAGGTTTGGCCACGCCCCTTTAATAATTTAAATACGTTGACTACTGCATTGGTGGGGATAAATACCAGTTTAGAGTTTAGGTATCTGCGCATTGTCACTTAAAGATATTGAAAAAATCCTAACAAACTTTAAATTAGGAATTTTACCGAAGACCGATTTTCTTTTAAAATAAAACTCGAAAAGAATTTTGCTTATTAGGACATTAAAGTATACATCATGAAGATAGTAATCCTGTATGGATTTTTTATTTCCTCAATTACATTTGAGAATTGTTTAAATTTTTAGAAAAATTAGGTTATTTTTCATTCCTTAATTTTTTTCTCTATGATAGATTACTGAATATCAAAATATTATGCATATAATTTAAAGATGAAAATGTCCTCTTCAACCAAATATTTTTTGTTTTTTCTATAAATGTAATAGGTAATGAGTTATTTCCAATAATGTAAAAATGGACCGCTCAGTATCACTGGTATCACTTTTATCGCGCAACCCATGGGTACTGCATTACGCCAAAAATAGGTCAACTTTCAATAACTGTTTTCTCGAAAACTAATGAATATTTTGAAAAATTGCATGAGATTTTTTTCGTATAATTTTCTCTTCTTCAATTTTTGACTCTTTATAATTTTTCGTTTATTATCTAGTTTTCGAGATAATTGCAAAAATATGATAATAAGTGTAATTTTAGAAATTCAAACCCAATTTTGGGGGTGTTGCACCCCTCGGAGAGGTGGGGACTTTTATACGTATACGTGACTCACAATTTCGGGTCAAAATCTATAATTTTACGCCCTTGATACAAAAGTAGATTTTTTTTCGATAAAAAGTAAAGATTATTTTATCAAATAGTCAAGGTAAAGGTATACATAATAAGAATAACATAATGAACTACTCTCGTCATCTTATCAAGACACATTTCTTCGAAAAAATTATTTATATTTATCATATTTTAAGACACAAAAAATACATGTTGCATTTTAACAGTGTACGAAGAATATTAAATTTCAGCGATAGTATAATTGCTTGATAATGATAACTTTAAATTCTTACTGCTAGGCGGCGATATTGTACAGATGAGAAAATGCATTTTGCGCGCGCCACTCTAGGGCCTTTATTTTACGTAATTTTGAGTTAAAATTTTTTTTACGTATTTGTTATTAATATATCTACAATCGAACCGGACACTTTTTTAAAATTGTAAATATGAACAGAGATAATGCACATAGAAAAAAAAGTGTAAAAACTAGCAAAACATGTAATTTGCAATCATTGATTGTACATTATCGGGGACATTAATCGAAAAACTGTCCGGTTCGATCGTAGATAAAGGTTCATATTTTCGAATGATACCAAAAAATCTCAAAAAAGTTCTAAAACTTTTTAGCTACAATGGCGCGCGTAACATACAAACTTAACATTGAGTTTAAAGGTGTAGAAGACTCTTAAAAACAGAACTTGTGCTTTCTGAACATCTCTCGTAAATCAAATATTTCAGAATTTTAATGTAGTAAAATTGTAGAATGCCAAAGGTTTGTGCAATTTTTTTGGTTACATTTCGAAAAAATTTTGGATTTTGAATTTGTTTTCTTTTTTATTAACCATTGAAAATTGAAAAAAGCTTATGGAAATTGCTGCTATTCAAAATAATTCCGTTAACTTACATTATAGACCCTGGGCCTCAGCAGAAAAATCGGGATGATCTTATTCGGGCCCATCTTTTGGGAATAAGCTATTTGAGTACCACCGAACACAAAAATGTGATTGACTGACCCGGACATTGGCTCAAGGGATCAAGAGCTTATTCCCAAAAGATGGGCCTAGTAAGATTACCCCGATTTTTCTGTTACAGGCCTAGGATCTATTACAGTACTTGTAATAGACACAGTACGCTGTGTGTGTCTCCGCCTTTAGGCCTAAAGAATGAATTTAAAACACTAGCTTAATTTTAAATATCTAAAAATAATTTCTTTTGGTAGTGACAGACAAGAATTAGTTATAAAATGGAACATGAAGCTTAAAGTTACGTATTAAATTAATTTAGTTCGAAATTTTACTCATCTTCATTTTGATTATAGATATCAATCGTACGAGTAATATTTAAAAATTTTTAAAAATCGTCAATATAAAAGTTTAGAATTTATTGAGATATCAACATTTGGATGGATACGATAACATATTTCACGTTTGGTCGTGTTTGATTGCGATAAAAAATTTAAATAGTTCACAAATTACAATACTAATTTTTATTATTAAAATTACTTTTAGTACGTTTTAAAATTTGCCGTGGTTAAGTTCGTGTAATTTGGTTGTCGATTTTCGTTCAATTTGGTTTTTTGGGCGTTAGATTCAAGGTTAGTTTTTTAAACTTTCTGTTTATTGACTATTGATCACTAGAGCTGGGAATTGTATGGAAGTGCATGTTTTTTTTAAAGATATGCACAAGGATATTTTTTAAAAATGTATACGATTTGTTCAAAAAGGCTTTAAATAACCAAATCTTATTTTGCATATAAATGCATATTTGACACGTTGTTGCATATATTACAAAAATTCTAAAAATGCTCCATAAATGCATAAAATGACGTTGGTGAAAAAAAAATTTTAATGTTTATTTTTAAGAAATGCGAGGTACGAGATAAGACATTCGGAGAATTTAGATTCAGGGTATAAAAGGGCATGTTGACCTTGTCTAGCTTTCTATTTTCTATAAGACTCCTCGATTCAAAATAAATACTAATCCTTTTTCGTTTCTTTGTACCTACCCTAAATTGCATTTTCTAAGAATCTTTACTAATTGCCTTTTTGGACTTTCCTAATAGCTTTTCAAACCCTCCAATTCTAAAACTCCTAACCCTTCTCTCTTAACTTTTTTTCAAATTTTAGAAATGAGTTAGTTTGTTTAAGTTTGGAAGTCAGTACTCGCAAGATTCCAACTTCGTGAAAACGTAAAGTGTAACACTGGGCATATTGTCGACAATTATTGTGTAGTCGTTAGTAAGTGAAGTGGTGCATTTAAGTACCTATATACAATTATTTTATTTTAATTGATCATGCCGAAAATTAAAACTTTTAAAAGTGCTGCACTAAATGCTTGGATAGCGAGAAATCCTACTCTAACAACAAATGGCTCTGTCGTGTTTTGTCAGGCTTGCTGCAAAAGCGTAAGTTTATATTTTTATAAATAAGGTCCAAATCTGACTTTTGGTTCTTTTTTAACATAGATACCCTGCGATAAGAAGTTCCAGTTAGATCAGCATCTAGCTTCCCAAATGCACAAAAGGAACGCAGAAAGAACTATCAATTCAAGACAAATTTTTATAAATAGCACACCAGCTTCAAATTCAGATGAACAGACTTTTAAGAAAGATTTATGTAAAGCCCTAATTTCTGCTAACATTCCTTTAAACAAACTAGAAAATAAAACATTCTCTAGTTTTTTGGAAACACCAAACGAAAATTTCATAAAATTTTAAATGCATATTTGAGACTTTTTTCAGCATATATTGAGATTTTTATCGTGCATGTATGCAGCATATATCTTACATTTTTAGTGCATATAATTCCCAGCTCTATTGATCACACAGCTACTAAAACTAAATAAATTCATAAATTGTATAAGTACTGAAAGTCGGGCGTCGTCCGTCAAAACCTCGGTCAAAACGATTAAATATTTATGTTGATTTCATATCCACCCACGTTTTGATAATGGTATCAAGCAAGCGGATTGTTAAAAAAACAAATGATTTTTAATTGTTTTGCAAACTGTGTAAGTTTCTTTACTCGAATGTCGAATGTTTCAGTACGCCAGGAAAGCCTCGCCGGATACCTCAAATTATTTTCTATAGCAAGTGGGCAAAATTATGCTTAGCTTTTGACAGAACAGTTTTTTGGATAGCGCCTAAAGTATTGGTAATTCTATTTTATAACATATTTTCATTATCGAAGTCTATTATGTAATAGCAACAAATCGAGAAGCATAAGAAAGGGAAACATTGATGGTCACTTTATTCGACCATTAGTTCCCACCCATAATTATTGCTAGTAGAAAACTGTAGCTACACATTTGTAAATCATTCAGTTTAATGAGAACAATGTAAAAGTTTTTCAATTTTTTTTAACCCTAGAAAGGCCAAGATTTGAAACGACCAAGAACTACCATTGGGGTCCGTTGGACCCCAATTGGTAGAGCTAGAAATGCCAAAACTATGACTTTTTTTAAAAATTGCATGGTGGCGTTGAGATATTTAAAGCTTCAATAATAATTTTATAAGAATAAATAATAGTATATTGTTTGATTAGGAGTAAAAATGTCACTTCTTTTAGGCTAGTCAGTAGGGCTTGTCAGACGAAACGAAGTTGAGTCTGACAACTACTCACGAACCAAAAAAAGTATTTTTACTCCGTATTAAACATTTAATTTTTTCTTCAAACGTAAAACTTAGAAAAAGCAAAAATAAAAATTTTTGAAGTGTCGCCATCTCTTGAAAATTATGTGTAGTTCAATTGTCAAATATTTTTAAAAATTAACTTTAACTTGTAAAAAGAAGCTAATTATTAAACGCAACGAATAAATTATAACAGAAAATTTATAAAAACATTAGGTACCTTTTTACATTGCAAATGCTTAGAAATATCATTTTACGTTACAATTTGTTGTTAATATTTTGGGTTAGAATTTACTTTTACCTCCTAGGAGGCAAAAGTGAACTTTTACCTCCTAGGATGTAAAAGTAGAACTTTAACCTTACTTGTTCAGTAACAAAATGTCAACTTTTTTTGACGTTTGAAGAAAAGCAATTATTTACAATTTCTATAGAAAATAATAAAATTTAACGAGCCTTACAGTTGTACTTTTTACAGCTTAGGAAAAATTTCTCAAAAAAACTTATTTTGTTTATGGCCCGCGAAATCGATGTCTGAGCCTCCCCTAGATAACCACAAAATGATATCAGAATCATAAATTACAAGAGCAATGCTAAATTACAATAAAAAAATATGTAGTATGCATTGATTTACATGACGAAAAAGGCACCGGGAGTAACGCAAAATTATCGTTTTTCTACTAATTCGAAATTTAACTAAAAACTATTTTTAGATTTTCAAAATCTATATTAAAAGTTACGAAAAGTCACCGAGAGCACGACTGAAATTCGAAAATTAAGTATAAAAATCTAAGATATAAAATAAAATGTGGTCTGAAAGACCCCACTGGCACTGGCCTTTCTAGGGTTAAATTGAATTAGGATAAATCTAAATTACACTATCTAATATTATTAATTTATTAATAGTTTGAAATGAGTAACTGTAATTAAGAAAATTTATTTACTTCTAATTATATGTCTGACAACATAGGAAATTAATAAAATATGTTTATTATTTAGTTTGGTAAAATTGGGATCTTCCTGTCACTAAAATAGAAACGTCTTTAATAATTTATAAAAAAATCAGCCAAAACGTAGTAAGTTTTTAAAGTGGCGAACGTTCTAACGTAATAAATTTAAAAGTTATAAATCACTAATTAGCCAATTTGTTTTAAAAATAAAATTGTTATCAACAATTAAATAGGGGTTGACGTGGTTTATTTAAATGTACGACCTAAATAATATTATAATTTCTTAACTGTTGTGATCTTACTTCAAATAAACTTTCTGTTTAAATGATAAAGCAATGCTGGTCACGCATAGGGTTTGACCCAAGATAATTATCATCGGTTTCAGTGATAGCTCTAAACTTACAAGAAATTATTGTGGCATTGTTTTATAGAGGGTTAATTAGTCAATTTAAAAAATGGTTGAGGGTTTCTTTTTGTTAAAATAAATATTTAATGTTTTTATGGATGTCATTAAAGTTGAAAAGTTGCAACATTGTTCAAAAATAGAATTTATATACGCACGGATTGATAATGGAAAATGAGGTTAACAAGAAATGTTTGATAAATTACATACCTCGTATTTCAATGCTGAAGTACTTATCTTTGAATTATACGTATTGCAACCAATATGTTCACTCTATAGTTTAATTTTTAACTCTTCAGTACAGTCGTGGATTTATGTTTTTATTTCCATCTTTAGCCCCTCTTTTTTTAATTTTTCTGTACTTTACCATTCACTTATCGTGTTTGATTATTCAATTTATGTATATTAATTATGAAATTCCAGCTTGGAAACCCCCGATTTGCAATTAATGTGTAAATTATCAATATTTACTTTCATTGTCATGAGTTCAAGTAGTGGTTCAAGTTTGTTATACTGTTTGTTTATTTTGTGTGTTTACTGTTTGGATATTTTTGTCATTTTTTCATTTTCTATGTATAGGTACCTTTTGCTTGCTTGTTCATACTCATCTTTACCATCCCATTGCGTTTTCTTTTAATTTTTTGTATAATGCCTATTTTAGCGTGTTTCTCAAGTTCACAATTTTCTTCCATTGTTCCGAGTTTGCTTTCCTTGATCGCAATTTTGAAACTATGTATTAAGACGTGGCTGAAAGCAATGTGGTTAATAACAATAAAAAGTTAATAACTGGCACTCTCTACAGACTTATACCAAAATAATCTCTGGAACACATTATTTGTTGTCTTGTAGAAATGTTACTAAGTTCCCATTGTGAAGTACCTACTTTCATACTCTAAGAACTTTATTATGGCGATAGTGTTAATTCTTCTTGTATTGTCGCAGAGCGTAAGCAACTCCCCCCCCCCACATTGGTTTTAGCGGATTGCAGGGCTTAACGTTTTTCCAACTCTTCAAGGGATTGTCATACCTCTGCTTTTTGTAAATATAAAAATACGTTCTTTGTGAGCACTTTCACAAACTAATAATTTAATTATTTAAATATTAATCTAGTCAACGAAGAGGTTATAGAGGATATGGAAGAGGATGGAATTTTTTTCTTCAGGGAGTAGTTAGGACGTAAAAATATTGAAAATCCCCGGTGCTAGCTATATGGCCGAAGGTGGGATGGGTTCCGTTTATGGTATTTTCGCTTATATCTCGAAAACGGCGGTTCTTAGAAAAAAAATGCTTTTTGAAAAATGAAAGCTTATCAAATTTTCTACAAGATATAATTTGGATTGGATTGCTAGTGGTAAGGCTAACTTCTAGCCAGCTTGATAGGGCCCATTGTGCAACCTCACCAGAGGCGCCTCCTTTCCCGTCACTTCTCGAGCCATCCCAACTTTAAGATAAACTCGATCAGCCTGGCGGGTGTAGTGTGCTCGATTCTGGCCATATCCAGCCAGTAGTCGCCAAGTATGGATCCTCTAGTTGATGCTACCACAGGACACGAGCAAAGGACGTGCTTCGCAGTTTCATCTTCCTGATTGCAGCCTCTGCATCTAGAGCTATTGATTAGCCCCAGAGTGTGAAAATATTTGTTTACGAGCAGCAAGGCAAAACAATTCCTACTTTGCCTTGTCTACAGCCCGTTCCTTTCGACCACATGTATCTATGTGAACTTAATGTTTTTTGTTTGATGGGACTGTTGCGAGTGCTGACCGCCAGAGCCCGAGCCCTGCCTTCGTCTTCCCTCTCATTGCCTTCGTTTCCTTGGTGCCCTTTGATTTAGCAGATTTCAAGAGCATTACTCGTCTAAATGTCGTTCAGTGCTGCTTTGTAATCCGAGACCAGCTTCGAAGTTATTTTGTGGCGTGTTACTAGACTCGCTTTTACCATTTTGGCACTTTCTAGTTTGCCATTAAGTTCAGCTTGGAAAACCGAGGTAAATTTACCTAATGGTATACTGATATTTATTTCTAGTTTGGGTGAGAAGATTTCTGTCCTTGAGCCCGATTCAGTTTTTGTTCCATCATTAAAGATATGGATATCAGTAGTACCGGGGTCTCGTGTTGTTAACAAACCTTTTGTTAAATATGTATTTGGGTGAAATATGGCCAGATCTGAGTTCTATATAGTAGAAGCAATTTTTTTGAATTGACCTCTATGATGTTCGTGTGACCTGTACTCCATTGTCTGGTTGTTCAATGTTCATAGCCCCAAATCGCGCAGTCTTAGAGCCGAACTCAGTGCCATTTTCTCTACGTGTAAGTCAAGTGAAGGTAAACATAGAACCGTCTCCATCGCTGCGATGGGTGTGGTTCTCATAACTCCAATGATTGATAGGCATCCCAATCTTCGTATTTGTTGAAGTTTGTTTTTTGCGGAATTTATTGTGGTTCTGGGCCACCACATTATGGCCGCGTAGCTTAAGTATAGGTTTAATAATTGCGTTGTACAGCCAGTAGTTTATCTTTGGGGAAAGTCCCCAAGACTGTCCTACGGCTCTGCGACACTGCCAGAACCCGACATTTACAAGATAGAATGTATCTATTCATTTTTTCTCTGTTCCTCATAGTTTTCGAGATATCCGCTCGCAGTTTAGCCAATTTCATTCTGTAACAAATTATTCAAGATAATGTGGATTACTTAATAATTAATTCACGACAAAAGGCTAATGATAACAACATGCTCGGACACAAAATAATATTAGAATTAGGAGTATTAGTTTAGAGAAGAAATCGAAAAATCTATAAAAATAATTTTTAGGGTATGAATCAAATGTTCCATTTTCATCTCATCAGGAATTAACTAGAAATTTATTGTCCATAGTTTTTAGAGATGCCCTGTATAAAATTCAATTTTTTATTTTACGATTATTGAGGAATCGAACCCGAGGATTTGAAGTGAAGATTGACGGCTTTAACCGACCACAAAATAATGGTTTGGGGGCACTTACTTTTAATAATTGTCCACTAAATGCGTTCGATGGCAATTCTGATTAAAAATAGAATTTAATTTTTTTTACATTTCCACTTTTTGTAAAGCATAATTGTTGTGCACTGTTTGTGAACCATAAGATGATATTTTAACCGTTTTACTTTTCTAAAATCATTATTAAATAACTTCAGAACGATTATAAAATAATATAAAAATACACATACATGGACGGATTATTCATATAAGAAAACGTGCAATTGTCCAGAGACCTTGGCTCCAAAAAGGATCACCGAAACCTGTCAAAAAAGGTTAACACAACTTTTAAGTCAATAACTTCACATTTTAATTTCAATAATTTAGGTACAACATTATGAAATGTTTATGATGAAATTTTACAAAACGCGCATTTCCAATAATGCTGATGCTTTCCCCCACTTTCCCTAGTTTAGTTGTAAACGAATATGTAGCGAATCAATTTGAAAATCGTTACCTTTTAGCCTTCCTGATTATTTTAAATGTTAGCACTCACTTGATGTGATTTTAGGATTTTACACAAAATAAACTTCCTGTCCATAAACTATTACTCGAGATTACCTATCCCTATCACTTACCTTCGTGTATCTAATATGTAATTAATTCTAACCCCGATTTTGAAAAGCTGTAACTTTTCTCAGTCGTCCCAGGTGCATTTTTTGATTTAGGTAAAATGAGAATTTTCTATAATAGATTTCCAAGTGTCAATCCGTTCAACTCCCAGTAGCTCATTCTACTGTTGATAGATCAGAGCAAGTCTAGTGGATAGTGATGGAAGTGACAGGTTCCCAAGTAGTTACGCGTATTGTATGGTACCGTTTGATAGGATGTATAGTAGAAAACGAATTAAGGTACTAGAAAATAATTTTTTTTCTAACAAAATGTATATTTCTGAGTTGCTAGTTACGAGATTTAGGTTAACTGCACTAAAGCCATATTATATCAAACATGCAAGTAAATATAAAAGATAAAAATATATAATAACTTTGAGTAATAGCTAGATATGCAATAGAATAGAGTTTTTTTTTAATAAAACAAAGAAAATCGTGATGGTTTAAAATTATTCTTCTTTTGATGAATTGTTTTGATTTTTTAATATATCAAGCTAATTAAGAACTTTTTGACATAAATCGCTGAATAAAAAGTTAAGCCTGCAATCTAGTCACGTTTTATCAACACAGAACTTGAAGTGTTTGTTTCAATTTATTGTGAAAATTTGCTAAAAGAACTTAGACGACAAGATCACGAATTTCATAAAATACTGGTTTTTCTTTTGAAATATAAAGTTAGTTTGTAAAATCCATATCGAAATTGTTTTAATTTAAAACAAAAAATCTCTAAAGTTGTATTTTTGGGGATTAAAAAATTTTGTAATTATAAAAGCTCCTAAAAACTTTCATTTCGGCAACAAAAATAAATTTTGTTTTGTTTTCTTTGTTAACTGCAATTACGAAAATTTTAACTTGTAACAAAAGCTAAATTTTTAATTATACTACGCTCATAGTGGCAGCACAAAGCATCAATTACGTAGACACTTATTAATTTATTTACTATAATAATTAACTAGTTAGTAAGCCTTTAAAACATTATTTAATAATATTAAAATTTAATATTGAAGTTATTTAATTAAAATATCTAATATGTATACCGAGTGACAACATGATTAGAGAACGTAGGGTAATAACATGGGAAAACACATTTTTAAGATTCTTACTTCGTTAACCTACCGGAACGATAATGTTATTAACCCTAAGAAAACTTTTGTCTCTTCTGATAATATTAAAACGGGAAGCAAAAATCTTTAAAAAAAAGTTTCTCTTTATGTTTTAAAATCGTGTTGTCACCCTCTATACAGAGTAATTCTAAATCACCGTCAAAAAATTTTAGGATTTTTTTGTTATTTGTTATGGGGATCGCCGACACTTAGTAACCTCCGTAATTCCCTATTAAAACTTAGGGGTGAAGTTGGGTTTTTTGCCACTATTTAAAAAACTATTCTGTACCGAAATGGATGAAAACTTCACAACGAGTCACTCTAATTATTGCACATTAAAATAGAAGAAGAGCAATTTGATATCTCGCTCATGAGCGGCTCGGCGTGGATTACCACATATGACATTAACAAAAAATAATTGTATTGACTATCATCCCTGAAATTTTATGACGTTGATTTAGAATCACCCTGTATAATAATTAAAAATGATCTTATACATGTATTAGTACTCTATAGATTGTCCGATTAATTGTTTTTTCTAAAAATGGAGAGTTTTATTTAAAATTCGCACAAGGATGTGCTTGCTGGTGGTGTGACGCCAAGACGGCGGGTGGCGTCTTATTTTCTTCTGCTTTACAATCTAGGACGCACTTAAATGTCTAATACTTAAACTGCATTTAATTATTATTTTGTGTATTTAAAAAAACTAATACTTAGACAACAAAGTATAGAATATTAAATTTTTATTGTAATAATATTGTATTTGAGAAATGAAAATTTTTAGTTAATTGAGTTGTTATAACAAATTAATTTTTTATTCGTATGTTATATTTTTAGCGAAGGTATAAAAATTTATTTAAAAGCTCAATCTTGACATATTCATCAAATTGATTTGCCAATAAAATGAATATAGTTACTTTGTAAATTTTTATGTTTATTTTTTATTGCCTACTTACATTAGATCGAAAAAACTATTTTTATATTTTCCGTAGCAGTAAAATTAAATGTATCATAATACCAATATAATGAGAACTAAGTGAAAGCTTAGAAAAGCTCGGTTTATCTCTTTTAATTTTAGTTACATTAGTGTGTGTGTTACAGGAATTAATTATTCTAGTCACGAGACACAAAAAAAATCTCTCATTCTATCTTATTCTTTCTCTGTCTGTTTTATGATGAGGACAGGAGGCAGGAGGGGCAATCCGAGAAGTACGCCATTAAGGCCGTGAAACCTCCTAATTACTCAATTGTTCTCTCGTCTGAACTGCTCCTATAACAATGATCACTTCTATACCACGCGCTTTTTTTGTAGATAACTTTGCTGATTTAGCCGACCCTATTTCTACGCCAATGTGTTATTTGCTAAATTATACACTGACCTATTTTGATTTATATTTATTCCTTGATTCAGGTATAGTTTTGAACGCATTTGAGAAACCAAAATCACACAACTAAAACTTTCAGATTGGATGCAAAGAAATGGTTGAACATCAGAGTGTAGGTAAATATTTGTACTAGTTCTACCAAAGAAAAACTTTTTGGTGTACTATTTTGTTTTGAATGCTTCAATCACACGCAGTAATTCTTAAACTTAAAATATTTATTACCTATTTTTACTGATTAGAAATTAGATTGCTTAACCTAAGTATATTCCTTACAAGGTCCTAAAAATTGACAGTTGTTTTTGTAATGTTTTAGGCCTCAACGCCTATAGGTACTTTGGGGGTTTGGATAGGATTGGATTGCTAGCGGGGGGGCTGGCTTTTAGCCAGTTTACACTTAGGGCCCTTAATCGGGCCCTTTGTGCAACCTCCCCAGAGGCGCTTCCTTCCCCGTCACTCCTCGAACCATCCCAACTTTCAGATGAACTCGAGCAGCTTGACGGGTGGAGTGTCTCTGATTCTGACCATATTCAGCCAGTAGTCACCAAGTATGGATCCTCTAGTTGATGTTACCGAAGTGGGGATGCAAATCTATAATTATTTTAATTAAATTATGAAATTGTTTAAAATTGATGTTTCAAGTTTGACTTGTTTTGCAAACTCGAATACCCTGTACATTGCACAAAAACTATCGTAATTCTCTACTGTAATAATGTGAACATGAACATTGAGAGGGATTCAAATATTTGAAAATGTGGTGAGTGAGCTGGAAAGCTAGAAGATGCTCTTATTATAATGAACTTGTTTATTTATAAATTAATTATAATAAACAACTTAAGTTTGTAATTTACAATTATGTTTTAAGCTAAAATTGGTACAAAATTAAGCGAATTATTTTAAAGTCGCATAAGGTCATAAAAATATGATGCATATTGCTATCGACTTAGTTTTTCTTTTTTCATTAAAAACGCAGGATTTACTAAAGCCGAAGGTGTTCAACTTTTATTGTCGCGCTTAAACTGTTTTTTATCGTTTAATAAACCTACAAAATATCATAAAATTGTATTACGAAAATGATTACACTTTCTTGTTTCGTAGTTATTTGAAGGTAAAATGTAATCTTTTAAGTCGTTAGAGGATTTTCATCTCTTGAAAAGCGTATGCACCACACTATACATACGCGTAAATGTAGCTGTTGGCGTTGGTTATATTGGTCAACGGTTAAATATCCATCGGGCTTTTCTATACGCGCCATTTCTTTTCTTTTCTTACTCCACAGGATGTAGCTACAGCATCAATTATTTTTCATTTTCACTATTATTCGCTATACAGGGTGGTCACTTTTATCTTGCACACTATGGGCATCTCCTAAACGGTAAGAGTTACGAGATCGGTTAAATTAGAGAAAAGTTGTAGATACAATTTCAGGTCCTATAAGAAATAAAAAAGAAAATTGCGATAGCTTGCTCGGTTTCTGAAATATCCTGAAAAAACTGAAAACTTGCATTTTCTTGTTAATTACATAACTCTTTTATTATTTAAGGCATTGATATGAAATTTGGTAGGTTTACATAACTTGACACGAGCTACGAATTAAACATATAAAACTTTTTCTAAGTCTACTAGATGTCTGTGTTTTAATAGTCAACTTTTGATTTTCTTATGAGCGGCGCCATGTTGAATTTTGGTATAAATAAATTGGAGATTTTATTCTCATTTCAGCGATGTGTAATTTTCTATGTTTTAACAAAAATGGCGGCACACTCCATATTACTTTTATTAAATCAAGTATTAGCCATGAAAAAACAATTGAAATATAACAAAACTTTTTGAAACAAAAGCTATCCCGAGTTGTCATTTTAAATTCTATCAGTGTTTTTTTTCATGGCTACTAGATTTAATAAAAGCAATGTGGAGTGTGCCGCCATCTTTCTTTTTTAATATAGATTATTACACATCGTTGAAATCAGAATAAAAAATACAATTTATTTATGCCAAAATTCAACATGGCGTTCATAAGAAAATCAAAAGTTGACTATTAAAACACAGACATCTAGTAGGCTTAGAAAAAGTTTCATGCGTTTAATTTGTAGTTCGTATCAAGTTATGTAAACCTACCAAATTTCATATCAATGCCATAAATAATAAGAGAGTTATGTGATAAACAAGAAAATGCAAGTTTTCAGTTTTTTCAGGATATTTTAGAAACCAAACAAGCTATCGTAATTTTCTTTTCTATTTCTAATAGGACATGAAATTGTGCAACTTTTCTCTAATTTAACCGATCTCGTAACTCTTACCGTTTAGGAGATGCCCATAGTGTGCAAGATAAAAGTGACCACCCTGTATAGTATAGGCATTTTTGACTTTAATTTATCTCGAGACGGAATTAATTATTAGAAAGCTAATTTCTTCTGAAATACCTTCTATAGGTCCCCCTGTATTTCCCCAGAAAAATCCCAAGAAATCCCCCTTGGGGAACCCTCTTAAATTTTGAATAAACGGCCATCATCTTGCATTTTTCTAAGAAAACGCCATAACTCAGCAATGGACAATCATAGGAAGAGGCTGTTGGTTAGATAATGAGTTTTTACAAACAATATGTTCTATAAAAATTTTCTATTCGAGCAATGGTTTTCTCACAAAATGAAATTTAAAAGAGCTATGTTTTCAAAAATAATATTAAGCAGGCAAATTGCTATGGTGAAAAAAACATGCTCTCTGATGGACAAAAAACTGTTTTACTCCGAGACGAACTATGCGATAAAATTACAATAAAAATATGAATTTAAAGCTGAAGGCTTCAGCTTTCATTTCCATATCTTCAGAATTTATTTTTGTTACATCTTGTGCGGTATTAAATAGCAAATGAAGATAGATATTTTGCTGGAAGGATCATTTTAAAAAAAATTCCTTCAAGGATATTGTTCCTTATGAGTTATTTTTCAAAGTTATGTCATGGGAAATTAATTACATATTTATTTCAAAAAAGCATAGTGATTTTATATTGCTTTACTTTTGGTAAATTTTATTTTCCACAAAAATTTAGATTTAAAGTGCTGTAAAATGGTTAATATTAAAGGTATTGAAGAAACTAAAAACTCATTATGAAGGAAAATATGTCTACTTTTTAATACACTCGTTAGATTTTACTTATTATCTCAAGTTTCCTTTTTCTATTGAATACATTGAAGAAGTAGAAAAATAGGCGATTTTTTCTTAAAATTCCTCCTAAATTAAGAGTAATGTACATTTTTAACAATCGCTTAGGCAAATGAAACATTTTTAGCTTATACTGTAATATACAAAAATTAGAACGCTTAGGATTCACTGGGGCTGCAGGAGTAGCTATTAAATTTTGTTAAAAATTTCGACAATATCCAATGGTGTGGAGATATTTCAACAGGATCATGCAACTATTCTAAAAAACGACTTTTTATGCCTTTTTAGAGTTATATAATGCCTCCAAAAGAGTTAATTGTGTAAACGAGCACATATATACAGGGCGTTTGATATATCGTGTCACAGCAGATATTTCGACTTTTGTCAAAATTTTAAATACATATTGTAGTAGGAAAAATAAGGGTGCTGATGCTGGTGCAAAAGATGAACTCCTGAGACTTGGTACTGGTTTGCACGGGTAATCGTCAAGAGAGACCCTTACTAGGCGCTATCATTCGGAGTCAGCTGAACTCAGGTTTTTTTACAAGGTTTCTCATTTCTCTCTTCCTTCTTCCTTCGGGCTTAGGACCAACATCGGCGGAGTTATGAGCTGGCAACCAAAGAAAAGCGAAAAAGAGAGGGGTCCACCAGAAGATTGGAAAAAACAAGTTACCACAAGATGTAACAAAAATAAATTCAAAAGATATGGAAATGAAAGCTGAAGCCTTCAGCTTTAAATTCATATTTTTATTGTAATTTTATCATAGTTCGTCTCGGAGTAAAACAGTTTTTTGTCCATCAGAGCGCATGTTTTTTTCACCATAGTAATTTGCCTGCTTAATATTATTTTTGAAAACATAGCTCTTTTAAATTTCATTTTGTGAGAAAATCATTGCTCGAATAGAAAATTTTTATAAAACATATTGTTTATAAAAACTCATTATCTAACCAACAGCCTCTTCCTATGATTGTCCATTGCTGAGTTATGGCGTTTTCTTGGAAAAATGCAAGATGATGGCCGTTTATTCAAAATTTAAGAGGGTTCCCCAAGGAAGATTTCTTGGGATTTTTCTGGGGAAATACAGGGGGACCTATAGAAGGTATTTCAGAAGATATTAGCTTTATAATAATTAATTCCGTCTCCGATCTTATTATGCCTATACTAATATTAAAAGAGATAGTATTGAACACATGTTCTGACGAATTTTCTTTAGTTTTTATGTAGAACTTGGTGGTCATATACGGTTTTTGAGATAATCAGGTAGAATTTTGGATTTGGAACTCTATGCCAATTTTAACCCCTATTTAAAGAGCAGATACTTTAAGTTTAATCAACTGTAATATCACAAGACCTCATTTTTCAATCGATAAAAAATTGACATTTGCATGAAAGTGTCAAAATGCATGTACCTTGAGACCTTTTTGAGCATTATTAATCTGAAAAAAGCTCGAGCGCGCAGCGCGAGGGCTTTTTTCTTGCATTAATAATGCTCAAAAAGGTCGAAATAAATTACCTTAGGCATTTTGGCACTTGAGTGCAAATGTCAATTTTTTGTAGATTGAAAAATGAAGTCGAATTATATTCGACAAGACAATTTTTTTTTAAAAAGGTAACGTGATTATGTACAAAAAAAAATTGTCTGCTAAAAAAATTCTATCTCGATTTTAACCCTTAAAATTAATAATATTAATTATTAATTGATGGCTTAGATCTTATAGTTGAAGCGATATCTATAGGTATTAGGTAGTGGTGCTACACAGGCAGACTTTTTCTAAGGTTTATTTTACATTTTGGAATTACAGGGATTCAAGTTGTAGAGAAATTAAATTCAAAAAAATTATTAAGTTTTCCAAAGAAATTATTTTGTTAAATTTTTGTATTTGCACATGTTGTTAGTAATAGTTGAAAGTCCTCT